>ML769440.1:181376-235212 GCA_009733575.1 Gymnopus androsaceus JB14
AAACAGCCTGTCCAATGGCCAAGAGATGAGTTTTTGCTGTTGCGTGTTAGGGAGTGTTCTAGCTTTTCCAGAGTGAGATAAAGGATAGTAGAAGGCAAGAGTTTTGCCGCCACCAGTATTGGAGATGTCCAGGAAAGTATTCTTCCTGAGCAAAGCATTCTGGCCAGCCCGTACTTTGGTAGTTGCGTAGAGGAGGGGATGTCAAATAACGAACAAATCATCTCCGATGCTTGTTGTCTTCTCAGGGTCTAATTCAGTAAGTGGCTGGTAGGCATGGGAATGCGAAGTCTATTGAACACGTAAATTGCTGTCAAAGAATTTATCTATCATACAGATATGACAAAAAAATCTGTAAGTATCACATTTATGGTTATTCAGGTTTGATTTCTGAATTTCCATATTGATACATTATCTCCGGGAAATTGGCTTATTGAGAACACTGTGCGTATCTTGTGATATCAAAATCAATGATTTTGGCCACATGTAGGTCCTATGAAGTTTGAAAAATATTCTGTACTGGGGTTGGATTCTGATGAATAGCTGGCCCCTAGGGTTGGAGAGATGGCTCTAAGCAATTAAATGGGAATTCGCCTTTAAGGTGACTGTCTTAAAATCGCACTCAGGATGTATATCTATTTCCCTTGTGGACTTATTAGCCTGAATTCCGTCTACTTGCCGAGACATTCACAGACTTGCATGTCAATATCGCGAAGCCGGTCCGAGCATATGACCGCCCTGGATATGGCTGCAAGCTACATACATCTCATTCCAGCATGCAATGTCCTGAGTTTCAGACCTTCATATTTGCCTATGTACACAATTACCCTTTGATTGGTGTGTTGCGCATGCCTTTTGGCTCTGACACATATTTAATCCAGTGAAAACGGAAAGGGAGGTTTTAGTATTATAGATTGTTTGTCACAGGACACATTGTTATAAATTTTTCCAAATTTCCACTGAATTGTTTTTCGGTTCTTTATCAATTTTCAGTTAACCTCTTTATTCCTCCTCCCTTCACCCCGATATCGGCAATCCTTCCCCTTCATCCGCTGGCCATTGACCCCCTTGCCACCTCATTTGGTTGACTTGTCTCGCCCGACACAGCAACTTGATATAACTCTGGGTTACACTTGATTTCTAGTCATTTAAGCGTGGATCATTTCAGGATAAGCGTTGTGATTTGAATAGTAAATTGTATTCCTGTATCACTTGAATAGCTAAGCCAAGGTTGCTCCACCCTTGTTTCAAATGAAAAGTCTACATGTTGCGCTTTCTGTTTGCAATCTCCAGCATCCACGCGACACCTTCTCTGCTTCTTTTCTCTCTCCCTTGCAATGGCACTAGCCCAGAAGATTTTCCTCAGACACTCATATCTCAGTCCAGGATTCCAACATCCCCGCTTGTAAGACTAGTAAAAAGGGGCTCGTAAAAAGCTCCAAAGGCATTTCAAGGATTGAAGCCAACTAGCATGAACGATAGGAGAATTGTCATATCTACAATCCATAGTAACTTAGGTTGTAAGTTTGCTCAAGTTGCTCGCAGATTTACTTGAAATTGAAATAATCATGATACTATCATCTTACAACGGTAATACACGCCTTCAACTTATATTCCATTCCATCGATTCGATAAATATTTCTCTGGTTAACGCTATCATTCTAATTATTCAATCTAAACAAGCGGACTTAAAAATTTGGTATATCAATTCTATTGAGTATAAAAACTTTTATATATACAAACTACTAATTTTGCACTTGCTAAAGTCAGACCACCCTTATCAGAAAATAGATCATTCATTCCCCAACCTCCAAATATCAATGTACCCCTAAGAAAGCTAAAATATTTTTTGATTCCGCTAGTAGTAGGATGCGGACTGTTGTTTGCCTTTGAACTGTTAGTGCTAACTACGACACAAAACTGAGAACATGAGTAAAGTCGGTCAGTATATATTAAACATTCCTATATATCTTTAAACTAATTTTTGTCTTGAATTAGGCAGGAGAAACATGGACTTAACCGGCTGCGGTATCAAGCGTGCGTGAATTCATTTGGTGGGAACCATCGTACATTCACTTAATCATACAAGCAGACCTTGAGGCGTATGTGTGCTGTATCTTCTCTGGAGCTGGGGAGAAGCAATATGTGATTCGATGGTCTAGCGGTATTTAAGCTGTCAGCGCTAGCATACCACACTTCTTTTGTGAATTTTTTTTGACACAATGGTATGCAGAAGCATTGAACAAGCCCATCTTACCACGAGGATTTCTACCCAATTGAAGAGTAGATCCCAGACGTGAGCAAGGTATTGTGTTTAACATATGAAGTGGGTCAAATTAAAGTGTGTATAAGATGGTAATAGAACCGAATGCACTATATTATTGTAGGTGGATGAGTGTTGCAAAGGTCCAAGGTTGTGTATTAGATGTGATATCAATAAACTGGAAGACAAGAGAATGAAGGTTATGTGTTATTGTATAGATGGTTTAAGATATTTTATTATGCGGAGGCGGTAGCCCTGAGCCTACCGAATACCCTGAGTACACGGTGATGCCAAGTTTATCAAAAAGGTGCTTGTAAGGTATAGGGTGAACCTATTATAACATAAGTATTGAAGCCCATCGGATAGAAAATCTCGAAGTTATCTTTTGTTGTGTTTTTTGTACTAACATGGAAAAGATGTACCCATACACTAATTACCCTTATTTGAAATACAATCATCTATTAATAGAGAAACCTAATTCGAAGTCCGTAAGTTCGATCCCCCAACATACATATATAAATGATTTCCTTCTAGTCCACCTCAAACTGTAGTTCGGCATTTCAGTTTGTTTACCCTCTTTTCCTAATTATAATACATTAGACAACTCCAGGACGCCAAGGATAGCTAATGATCAACAAACTGCAACACCCAAACTCTAAAATATCCCAGGTCTGAACAACTCCTACCCCTCTCGATATACAAATCACTGCACTCCCTTAATCAACTAAAAATATTTTACTGACACAGGTTATTTCACGCAAATCTGTCCCCTTTCGTAAGCCCGAGTTGATACTTTAGATAGACTGAGCAAACCCAAAAGAAATTGGCAGAGATCCTATCGACTGTAGAAGTTTGTCACATGATCCTGTATGAAGGCATCAGTCAGATTCTTGAATCACAGGGAAGATGGAATTCATTCGAAGAGATCAAATATCAATTGCCAATGACTAAGCTTTAGTACCAGCTGAACAAATAGCCACCTTGTTCTGGTTGTTCTGAAATCAGATACCTCTAAGAAACACCAACAGGAAATCTAACTTTGGGGTCTTTATCCTACTGAAATAATAAACCAGTATTCCAGGGAAACAAACAAATTTTTCAGGATAGCTTACCTGGGTTAAGTGGTTCGCTTTCCAGATTTACTGTAACAGAAAAATGGCAAAGGCACGCTTAGAAAAGATCCGTGAATGTGTGCTTTAAGGCGGGCTGCTTCAGGATTAAAGCAAACGAAGGGACTTGCATTGATATATGTAGTCACTCATCAATGAAGCTTGTTAGATAGAGTCCATGTTTTTAAGTTGAGTTTTCTGAATATCAAGAGGTGGTTTGCTCGGGCAAAAAAAAACAAAGTCAATGAAATTAGGGCCTTCTGCGAAACTGCCCCAAAAGAAATGTATGTAATACCTATTATGGTCTTCAGTGGGTACATAATTTATTTAGATACTAATAACATACTGTTTCTAGGTGTTACCCTGGAACTAGGCTTCTGATCCCACCCGCTTATCAGATGTTGAATGTGATCAACGGTCAGCCAACTACGCGGAAGGCCTCCTTTTGGAAGAGAGTGGGCATCCCACTTGCAGATCACAATAGAGGTCACCGAATTATGTGAACATTTAACTTTAGTGAAAAATTTTGATTTGACACCACCACATACCTCTGCAATGAAATGGGCCATGTCCTCCTTCCCTCACCTGAACGGTAAAGAGGTATTTTATGTGTGTTTATGGTCTTGATCAGAAATAATTGCCATATTTTTCAGCCCTTTATAAAAGTAGATTGAGCTTTAGCTGCAGCAATATTAGCCAGACATCTTGTACTGTTTTCTCGGAATCCAAGGAAATATAATATCAAGCACCAAACTTTTATGAGATTCAATAACTTTCATTACTGATCACTTGGATCAGATTTAACGGATCCCAAGCACGTGTGTAAAAAGAATGAATTTCAAGGTAAGTACAGTCCATTTATGGGCCCAGTTATCAGCAAATATTTGGGTTTCTTGAATAGCACAAATACTTACTCTCCTTACAACGTCAAAGGTAAGGGAAAGATTGTTTATCAATCTTCAATATAGCCATATATAATCTTTATTCAGGTAAAAGTCATTAATCCTCTTCATATTAAACCGTTCTATGACTTCATTATTCTGGATTTTTGTGGAATTATTTCAAAAAAGGGGCAAATAAGTATTCTGGTGTGTATTCATTGCTCTAAAGCTCTCCAGTATTTGGAACGGAATAACAAATCGACTCAATTTCAAGCACTATAAGAAAACCGCACGATATCTTAAATTGGATTCATTCTTTCGTAGTGAGATGCTTGCGCCACATGCCATACACCAGTGTTGCAGTTATTGGGTCAGCATTGAGGCAAATAAATCTCATCCACAATGCATTAATAGGTTTTTTCGTAAAATTCAAGTTAGTCTCTCAATAAATACGTGAGAAATATTATCTAACCTACTTAGCAAGATAATACAAAGTACTAAATCATACAAGATTTTAAATATCGGTCTTTGCGGAAAGATAGAGTTCTGCACTGAAATATATTCTTCAGATATTCTTGAAGCAAATTTGTGTTTGCTCAAGATTGAAAGTTCACAAATTGTGAGACTCTATTAGGTGACTGACAAGTGTTCCCCAGTCACTAATCGGAGACCAAACTAGAAGATTCAAAGTCGCATTTTCATGAATAATATTATTGTTTAGAAAATAGAAATAGAAGTGACCGAAACAGAACTGTTTCGCCCACGCTAGTCATATATATTACCCATGACTTTACTAAAAAGTGATAAAAGTAAATTGAAAACACCAAGATTTTTCAATGTGCAAAGCATTGACCAACAAATAGATCAAGCAAAAGGAAAGGAATTTAATCAGACCTTTAACCTTATGGATAGTCTACACCACAGAGTTATTATTTCATTCATAAATAACGAATCTCCTCTTCCTTTCTGTTATTGTTATAATTTTTGGGCTCTCAAGCAGATAGCTTGAACAGGATAGGGGTACTGGCTGTAGCTATGACTCGGGAGACCACTGATTTGGATGAAGTTCTGAAGGTATGTATGTCTCGCTTGGCTTATTCTAAACATTGGCATGACCTTGTACTTTTCAAAATCAGGATTTTGGCAGTGGTCAGTATCGAGTTGGATTTGCTGGCCCCAAGATGGCTCTCAGCAATAAATTCTATACTCATGTACTTGATAATCCTGAATTCCAATGCAGCATTGCTGCTGTCATTGTTGACAAAGCTCACAACATCTCAGAGTGGGGTACAGACAATTTTCAACCTGACTTTGCTCATATATCCTCCCTTCTTGGCCAACTTCCCGCTGGCATGCCCTCATTGCTGCCTCTGCAACTGTTCCTCCTGAAGTCATTGCGGACATTCAGGATAAGCTTGGATTTGGAAATGACTTCAAATGCATTTTGGTTTCAAATGAAAAGCTCAATGTTGCGCTTTCTGTTTGCAATCTCCAGCATCCACGCGACACCTTCTCTGGCCTTCTATTTCTCTTCCCTTGCAATGACACTAGCCCAGAAGATTTTCCTCAGACACTCATCTATGTCAACAGTTGTGCAGAAGCTGAACAGATTCAGGATTTCTTACAGAAGGATTGTCCGGAGTGGATCCCCCATGTCGTATTTGAGTTCTATCATCAATACATAGCTGAGGACCACAAAGCTATAATCAAGAAAGCAATTGCTGATGGAACACTGCGTGCTGTTAGTGCTACTGACACACTGGGAATGGTAAGTCTCAATATTAAACTATATTCTTAAAACTAATGTTTGATACAGGGAATGGACTTCCGGGGTATCAAGCGCGTGATTCTTTGGATGGAACCATGTACATTCAACTTAATCATCCAGAGACTTGGGCGTTGTGTGTGTATCTTCTCTGAGCTGGGAGAAGCAATTGTGTTCATCACGAAAGCTGCGCTCAAACACTTTCTTGTGAAATTTGACCTTGAGAGCATTGAAAACCCAGAGGATGCTCCCAATGAAGAAGATCCAGAGTGGGAGGAGTGAACATATGAAGTCAAGGAAAGGGAAGAGGAAGAGAATGACAATAGTAGTGGTGAGGAGGGTCAAGTTGATGTTGTGGAAGATGTTCTACTGGAAGACAAGGATGAGGATGAGGATGAGGATGGTGATATTTTAATGCAGGCTAGCCCTGAGCCTGAACCAACACAATGCCAAGGCACAAAGTGCAGGAAGGTGCTTACATGTATTGAAGCCCATGGTAGATGGTTTCTTTTGTGGTTTTTGACTACTGAAAAGTGTCCACATATCCCATGGAACAAATCTATGGAAACCATTCGAAGTGTAAGCTGATCCAACATCATGATATTCTGTACTAACTTAGTTGGCACAGTGTCCTCTCCATTTAGTGCACCTCCAGGCGCCAGGTGCTATGAACAACTGCAACCCCAATCTCTTCCCAGTTGACACTATCTGTCTCACTGGCCCTAATCAACTCTAACTGCCAGGTTTTTCACGCAAATCGCTGCCCGAGGTCTTTGATGCTGTGCAACAAGAATTGCGAGTCCTTCGAGAGAAGTTTGTCACTGACCTGTATGGGCATAGTCAGTTCTTGATCACAGGGAAGATGATTCTTCAAGACAATATCATTGCCATACTAGCTGAACATGCCCGTTCTGTTGTTTCTGTTGATACTCTGAAACAACAGGTCTACTGGCATTCTGATAACCAGTTTAGGAACAACATTTTTCAGGTAGTTACCCTGGTTGTGGTTCGCTTTCCAGATACTGTACAGATGGCAAAGCAGTTAGAAGATCGTGAATGTGTGCTTAAGGCGCTGCTTCAGATAAAGCAACGAGACTTGCATGAAAAGCTGTCACTCATTCATGAAGCTTGTTTAGGTCCAGTTTTGGCTGTTCAAGATGGTGCTCGGCAAGTCTGTAGGGCCTTCTTGCGACTGCCCCAAAAGAATGTATGTATACCTTTTTCTTCATTACTATAATACTAATCATTTTCTAGGTGTACCCTGACTAGGCTTGTCCCCACCCGCTTTCAGATGTTGATGTGATCAACGGTCAGCCAACTACGCGAGGCCTCCTTTGGAAGCGGCTGGGCTCCACTTGCAGTCACTAATAGGGTCACGAATTTGTGACTTTAACTTAGTGAAATTTTGATTTCGAACCACCACTACCTCTGCATGAATGGCCTGTCCTCCTTCCTCCTGACGGTAAAGAGGTAATTTATGGGGTGTTTATGAGTCTTGATCACGAATATTGCCATTTTTCAGCCCTTTTACAGTAGATTGAGCTTGCTGCAGCAATTTAGCAGCCATCTTGTACTGTTTTCTCGGATCCAGGTATAATATCAAGCCCAACTTTTGGATTCAATACTTCATTCTGTATCACTGGATCATGGTAAGCCTGTGCAGATGAATTCAAGGTAAGTAAGTCCTTTATGGCCCAGTTATCAGCAATTTTTGGTTCTGAATAGCACAATACTCTACTCTCCTTCAACGTCAAGGTAAGGAAAGATTGTTTCAATCTTCAATATAGCCATTATATACTTTAGTAAGTCTAATCCTCTCATTTAAACCTTCTATCGACTTCATTATTCTGGATTTTTGGTGATTTTTCCAGCAATATCCTGGTTTTTCTTGCTCTAAAGCTCTCGTATTTGAGATACAATGCTAATTTCAGCTATAGAAAACCCACGATATCTTTTGGATTCACTCCGAGTCGGTGCTTGCGCAATGCATACACCAGTGTTGCCAGTTTTGGGGTCAGCTTGGGCAATATCTCATCCCATGCATATATTTTTTCTTTCATATCTCTATAATGTGGATATCCTAACTCTACAAGATGATACAAGTCTATCCATAATGATTTTATATTGGTCTTTGCGGAGGATAGAGTTCTGCACTGAAAACTCAGATTTCTTGAAGCAAAATTTTGCTAAGTTGAAGTCACAAATTTGTGACTCTATTAGTGACTGCAAGTGGTTCCCAGTCCTTCGGGAGCCAACTGAGCTGTCAAAGCGCATTTCAAATTTATTTGAAATAGATGGTGACCGAACAGAACTGGCGCCACGAGTCTATACCCTGACTACTATACAGTAATTGAAACACCAATTTCAATGGCAAACATTGGCACAAATGTCAAGCAAGGAAAGGTTTATCAGTTGGTCACACAATATTCATCCGACTGGGATCTCATGTTTGAAAATGCGCACCAGTACAATGAAGATGGATCAATGATCTACAAGGATTTGTATACCCTCCAACGTGTATTCAAAAATGCTCTCGAGGCTGCAACAAAGGTACACAGGATTGTTCTTGAAGACCCAGGGTAAGTGATTTTGGTTCATTCGTTTTTGTTGTTTGCTTATATTTTGGTAAGGTATGAAGATGAAGATTAAGATATGGCATTATATTGTATACTGTCTATGTTATCGGAGTCCATAAATGTCATCATGTTTGCAACTGCATCATCCATCCCGTTGTATGCCTCATCCTCATCCAATGCAAGATCTTCCCGAGTAGTTTCATACTCCTCCTGGTGAGACTCCTATTCATCCTCATCTTCTTGTGATGTCCCATTAGCAACAGTGGGTTCAACAATGCCAAGATTTACTGGTGTACGCTGGTCTAGGCAAAATGTATGATATGCACCATGTGAGTTTGGATATTGCGACCCCTCTCCCAATAAGTCACGGCGTGGGTCAATGTATTCATTCGTTGGCCTCTCTATAATGTATTCTTGGATTTTGTATTCTTCTAGGGCTTCAGTGAGTATTTGGACCTCTTTTGATATGTTGGGAACTGTGTGGCTTGTACCTAAGCTTGAAATGTTGAAAGCTTGCTGCACTGTACGCATAGCATTTCAAAGCTCAAAAATACAAACAGTCACCATTGCCAACCATGACCAGCTCCGATTGCTGCTTTTGGCATTATAGATGATCTACAAAATAGCTCAGTCTAAGTACATTCAATTTTTTTTTAGAACTTGACATACCTTTGCCCAAAAGTTCTGATGCTCTTGTAACAGGTCAACCTCCTTGAAGCCATTAGGCCACCCCATGATATTAACAAGCTAGTTATACAAGAAGCATTTTCTATCATCAATGGTAAGCACACTAACTACATCATATATGTGGGATCACTTACCTCAATTCCTCAGGATAAGAAGCAACACATCCAAGAGTTTTGAAGATGGCATCAGCATATTTTGGCACCATCCTCTTGCTCTGCATCATTACCATCCAGACCTTCAAGACATTCACAACCCGACCTATATCCCCGAATTTTACTGCATGAACAAACTCGACATAAAATAGAGCATCTCGGTTGAAAAGCATGGCATTCTCAAGAGTAGTGTCCCGGTAAGACTTCTGCTTGAGCTCATCATAAGCCTTAGTTGTAAACAAATTCTTGTAGACTTTGTTTGAAATGTGGTTGAAATTTTCCATCATCGCTGATTCTGCCCACTCCTCCAGTGAATTACAACCACAGAAGATTCGATAGCCATCCTTGATATGTGCTGTGAGCAAAATTTGAAGAAGCTCATGTGCTGGTGATGAGTTAGATTTGTGCTAGGTATGAAAACCAACCAAACAACAATCACCCCAATCAGATACAATCCAAAAGGTTTAATTTAATGCAAGGAAGGAGGTTGTCGAAGGTTCCCTCAACTACTAATTGATTCGAAGAGAAAAGCACTTGACAGTTGACACAGATAGTGCGCAATGAACAAGGTTTTATATTTCAGGAGGGAGGTTTTGAAAAGCCAACTAACGTACGATGACACGCTGAACTAATCGAGGGGAAAGCAAACACCAAAGCACAGGTCAAGTACGCCGACTCAACAAACGACTTTGCGTATCAAACGACTTTGCGTATCTGGAGCCTTTACGTCGCCGCGCAATGATACTCCAACTCTCAGGGATTCCCGCGAGTTACCTAACAAGCTTATATGACCGCCGCGCAAGTCACTCGAGTAGGTGTTTTTAACACACTCAGTCGAAGAGCAGGCAAGGGGTAGAATCTGTTGGTAAAGCTAGGTAACACTCCAAGAAGCTTCCTCCCTAAAACTAGACCAAGCCGACACTTGGGTCCAAGACCTTTCCTAATCAACAACGGGCTCGTCAAGGTGTGCACATTAAGCTCCACCTGCAGTCCTAAGACTGATGTGACCTCTCTTCGAGATGAAAACCAGGAATGCTCGACTTAATAGCTGGGAAGTAGAATGAATTGCCTCAGTATTATCGAGGTTACAAGAAGGCCACCTGTTTCAAAGGTTGCAGAGGACAATGCAGACGCATCTGAGCGTGTACGAATCACTACAGGTCCTAAGATAGAACTGTGTTTCAGGTATCAAGTCTGACTTGTCATTCTGAGATAGAATAGCTACCCTTATATACTGAGCGAGATATATGAAAATAGGAAAATGAGAGAAACTGAGCGAGATAGGATGAAACAGAGTAAGTAAAATAGAAAAAGATAAATAATGTCCATATATGCATGTATACTATGGTTTTGCCTCGACGTTTTCCTGCCTCGTTCGTTTGTCTTCCTCGATTGGGTTGACTTTTTGGGATTTTGGTCTGAATCGACTTGAGTCATTTGCCTTTTTACAAGGCTCGCCAGTTCCTTTAGCAGAACAGCCCTCGGAAGTATTTCTATGTTTTTCCTTGCCAATGGGAGACTGGTTATTATCCCTAGTTCTGCACGGTCTCGAGTCTAGATGCCTGGTAGCATATGGATCTTGGTAAAACACTGAGGCTCGGATAGAAACACTCCTTGGTCCTTCCGTGCTCTAGAAGTAGCTACAGCAAGTGGGTCATGTGGCCGCATTGGACTGCCGCAGCTATCTGCCTGGGCACTTTCCAGTGAGCGTCAACTTTGAGGGCACCCGTTAGGGTACTTCCTCATCTCGGTCCACCTTGCTTGGTTTAATAAACTTGAGTGTCGTTTAGACTCCTTGGTGAGCTGATTGCGGAAGCGATGCCTTGTTAAGACTTCAATTCCTTGGGTATATCCTTCGATGACCTAGCCTAGTATAACTGGTATGTGGGCTTGTTTATCTGCCTCGGTCAGCAACTTGTTATCCAACAAGCTTGCCTTGCTGCACCATACTGCGCATAGGACTTTGATCGAGGCGCATTCACAAAGTTAAGTATGGTACCCTTGCACGTACCGTTACTCTGCAACCTCTTGGGTAGAATAGGTCCTCGGTAGATTTTAACTATCAGCTCGGGCTCACTATAGTTCTCTTATTGACCGTGTTTTGTTACTAACAGAACCTAGGATTATTGGTTCTGCGCAGTTCTAGTCTTAGCCAAAAAATCAGCGTATCACTGGCTTCCAGGGTGTTGCCTTCAATGCCTGCCACCCAGCAACCATGTTCTTCCTCCCCAGCTTATTATTCTCCCACCAAAGACCAGAACCAGGGTGCTTTGAGTTTGGCTTTCCCCAGTGCTTGTTCATGGTGAGTCAACATCCAGCCATCTTTGTGTGAAAGAGTCCTATTCGCTGTACTGATGCCTTCATTCCTTCAATAGGTTGTTCACTATTATGATGTGCACCTTCAAGCTAATCAAAGAGCTCAGCTGTTACTCCAAGATAAACAAATTTGGAATACCTTCTCAACTAGGGAATCCGTCAGCAAATCTCCATCATCAAACAAAAGTCCATGCTTTTTCAAGAGTTCATTGGTCATGCCAATGTTTCTAAGGATGGTGACATATACATGAATGGTCCCCTCAATGCTCGACTCCTCCTCATGCATTGCCAGGAGTGAAAATTGCTCCATTACATGAACTCCGATAGGATCTACCTCTGAGCAAGCATCAAAAAAAGGCTTCAAGTGCTTGAGTACGCCAATAATGTCAATTGCAATATGCTTCAACTGCCAGATTAAGCAAGCTTCCAACTGTGCAATGTTTGTAGGTGATGGAAGAACATCAAGAGTCGACCATGGGAAGATAGGATCTGTAGTCGTGCAAGGAGGTTTCATATTGAGAGGTAAAGTTCCATGCAGTGTTCTTGTAGAGTGAGTGAAGGGATTCCACATAGGAATTACAGTCAAGGTAGTGCCGTTATCAAAATGGTCTTTGGAATTATGTTGCTGTGCTTCAACTCGGAATGCAATGTTCAAATTGTCCCAGACAATCATGACCATGCACTGCTTGACAAGGTCAGTATACTTCGCTTTTTCCTCTCTTGAAAGCTGCTTCAGATATTGTAATGATGCGTCATAAGACAGGGAAAGGCCTGCATGGGCGAGAACTTCCTTTTCTTGCTTGGCCGAGCCAGAACCAATCAAGAAGAGCGCAATGACAGCCTGGAAGTTATTTGCCTTCTGGGAACAAAGTTTGGCAAACATTGCACATACTGTGGTCAAAACCTAGGATATTGGTAAGTGTTTACTTGATGGAGTAAAAAAGAGATAGCCGCACCAAATTTTTGTGTCAAGGTGCTGACTTTTGGTCAGGATTATTGGTTATAGTATCAAGGGCCTTCCAGATATTTGGTGCCATCTCCCGGATTTGGTTTGAGAGGCCCTCTATAGAGAATAATTTGAGCAGCTCAGAGATGGATGTGTCTTTGCTCCACATGAGCAATGATTGCAGTGCCTTTCCTTCTGCTGCAAACAACTTCTGAAGTACTTCAGGAATGATGTCAGGAGTGTCATCAAAAACTGAGTCTACAATCTTGACACCATGGGCCTTGTGCAGATGAACAAGATTTGCATGAATTTGTGCATTACCACCTGGGATTTGCAGACTGTCAAAAAGTCACTAAGGCTGTCAAAGCCAAGCCCACCCCCTTCCTGTTGTGGTTTTGTTATATTTGCAATCCACTGGAGGGCCTTGTCTCGCTTTTGGATCTGTGTTTGCTGCTTTGAAATATGTGCAGCCTCCTTCCTTTGTGTTGTATTAGCCTGTATTTTGGCTTTTTTCTGAGCAGCTTTGGCAGAGGATGTGGCTTGTAATCTCTCGGTAAATTTCTGAGCCTGCATCTGGTGATATTGAGATGGTGCAGGAGTGGTATAATTACCTCCTACTACTATTCGAGGCCTTTGTTTTGCACAATGTCTGATGTGACAGTCGACAATAGGAGTTGCCTGAATTCCCGGAAAAGAGTCTGGAAGGATGGTTGAATGAGCTGGAGTTGGGCTTATTGGAGCCGGAGTAGAAGGAAAGGCAGGAAATGAAGCAGTATTACTGCTTTGTGCAAGATGATCTCACGCCGAAAGTGCAAAAAAATCCGCTTGAACAAAATGACTAACTGATTTATAAAATTTTGTGTAAAAAATCACTTATGAGTGAAATTTGAGTGAAATTGGATTATTCACACTGCGGCCAGGCCATAAAATATCACACGAAAATACTCTAAGATAAATGTAATGATAAACCATTAGAAAACCAATATGAATTTCTCACAAAAAAAAATGATGATTTCTTGTGCGACAACTACTACAAAATTAACAAAGAAATTTTTTGATAATGGTATGTGAAAATCTTTATGTTTTGCGCCCAAAAAATAAAATGGCTGCTCACCAGCTCTGCGGGTCTCACTGGGCGCTGAGCGGCCATTTTATTTTTCAGGTGCACAAAACATAAAGATTTTCATGTACCATTGTCAAAAAATTTCTTTGTTAATTTCGTCATAGTTATCACGCAAGAAATCATCATTTTTTCATGAGAAATTTATATTGGTTTTCTAATTGTTTATCATTACGTTTATCTTAAAGTATTTCATGTGATATTTTATGGCCTGGCCGCAGTGTCAGTCAAACAGTCTTGTTGAGTGAAAATATACATATCAGTACATTATTTAGATAAACTGAAGAAGGGCCTGAATTATGGTATATCTGAGCTCCTGAAATGGTAAATGATTTGTTATATATTGCAAGTCAAATCATTCCAAGTGAAGTATTTCCTTTCAGGTGTATTTTCAGACAATATAAAAAGTTGTGTGAAGAATGATATTTTCAGAATAACTGAAAAGCCTCAACCACATTCATTTCAGGCTTTTCAGTTATTCTGAAAGATGATTATTCATATAACTTTTCATATTGTCTGAAAATACACCTGAAAGGAAATGTTTCACTCGGAATGATTTGACTTGCAATATATAACAAATCATTTACCATTTCAGGAGCTCAGATATACTATAATTCAGGCCCTTCTTCAGTTTATCTAAATAATGTACTGATATGTATATTTTCCCTCAACAAGACCATTCGACTGAATAATTAAATTTCACTCAGATTTTCACTCATAAGTGATTTTTGACATGAAATTTTATAAATTAGTTAGTATTTTGTTTGAGCGGATTTTTTTGCACTTTCGGTGTGTCTAGAGTTACGCTGGATCCTGAAGCTGTTGAAAAGGGGTCGATGGCTGAAGAGCTGTTGGGGAATTCAGAGAAAAGGATTTGTGATATGGATCCAGGTCTGATATATTGGTAGCAGTATCTGACCGTGCACTAGGGGATACTGGGGGCCGGGGCACTACTGGTTTGCTGAAATATATCCTCAAGCAAGTCTGACTCTGCTTGTACCACCTCTGGGGAAGCTGAAGCTTTGCGGCTACGTAACCTTTTTGATTGTCTAGAAAAATGGCGAGTGGGGGCAAAGTCTGAATCCGAGTCTTTTTGCTTCCTGGGGGCCATTGCATTGTGGAACGGAAGATAGTATCTGTGCTCAGATAACTGATTGGTTTCAGGGTAATTTGCTTATATCTCATTCATTTTTAGACATTTCAAGTTGAAATTTAATACATATTAGTCGCACTTATATTCTACATCGATTGTACTCTTAAGAAATCTGAAAGCTTGAGAAAAAATACACTGTAATTTTCAAAATTCTAAGTCGAGATAGCCCGGGACGGACGCTTAAGCCAACCGTCCTAAAACACGAGATTATTTTCCAGTTGCCGCGTTCACGGCTCTTTGATCGACAGCATCATCAAATGACGCACTTGAGTCACTCAGGCAACTGGCTCGAGTCTATGAATGAGAGGAATTTTTCATGGCGTCGATCCGTTCCATTAATTGAAACAAATTCGTTGGATTGAATGTGGTGCGGAAGGACAGTGTCATGGAGTCGATCCGTTCTCAATCAGGAATTATTATAATTGAATTATGGGTTTCACGGACTCTGCCTGTCGGAAAGACCCCAGACAGAGAGAGGGTTAGAATCGAGTTAGAACTTGAACCAACAGGGATGGAGCCCCAGAGACAATGTGAGTCATAGGAAAGAATTGGGTATCACAGAGACAGACAGGCAATTGCAGCGACCTGCGAGCGACACCGCCGGTGGAGTGCAATGGTTGGTGGAGTTGATTCAAAGCCCCAGTTAAACAGATTTCAGGTTAAGGCGAGCCTCAGGCTGAGGACGATGAGCCTACAGATAATGCAAAAGTGCTTGAAGCCAGGTCGGCGGATGAAACGTCTTTAATCTCGACTAGTGGCTATATATACTACGCTAACGTTATGTTGAAGATTGAGGGCTGGGGAAGTTGTTATTCACAGCTTCTTCGATACGGTGGCGTTGGGTAGATGTTGGATGGGCGCTCAAGTAAGCGCTCGACTTTTTACCCAGCTTGTTCCGAACTTTTGGCTTCGAATAACGCATAACGAGGATTAGTTCAAGTCGGGAGAGGCAATGGAAAAGGAATGATGTGGGGACGCAAAGATCAGGATTCAGGAATCTTCAGCCTGTACCAGCCTGTACCTGCAACGGCCTCGAGTTCGGTTTCCAAAGGTGTCATGGGCCATGGCGATAATGAGGGTTAGCATGCTCGTAAATGAAGACTACACCGATTTTAGTTTGTAAAGCCGCCAGGTACTGTTTGAAGCAGGGAGCTAAGCTGGAGTTAACAAATTTCTCAATCCGCCGGTGACGGCGTTCCAGCGATTTAAGTGTAGACGCGTACGCTCTTGCTGTGATACTTTCCGGGCCATTTCCACGGCTAGAGGCACATTCGTAGAACGTAAAGGATGAGCACAATGATGATCTGCTATCAGGGATTAAGTTAAGCAAAGAGAGGTATATAATCCATTCCGGAGCAACTTGAACGAGTGGCGCTCTGAAAGGAGAGTTTCGACGATGTATGGCCGGCATTGCTCAACTCCCCAACTCAAGCATGGCGATTATGTTTGATAGACCCACTTGATATTTCCGCTGGTCAAGTTTGTGTGAAAAGGATGGGGAGCTCGAGCGTCTACTGCCCCAAAACGCGTCCGATCAAAATCCGATCACTTTTTTTTATTGGCGCCCACACATTCTTTCTTCTTCTTATCGGTTCTTACTCTGGTTCTTTCACATTCCTTCTGCAGTTATGCTCGTTACTTCCAACTTCAACGTCCACGGCATAGATGTTCGCCCTCATACTCAATGTGCCCACTGGCACTCCTCCCGGGACATAATTGCCATCCGACACAAATGCTGCGGCGAATACTACGCTTGTATCTCCTGCCACGAAGCTTTGGCCGGACATAAGAACCAGGTGTGGCCCAAGGACGAATGGGGGCCCAGCAACATTGTGCTTTGCGGTAAATGCCTCTGCGAGATGAGCGTCGTCCAGTACTTGGGCTGCGACAATCATTGTCCCAGTTGCAAGGCGGAATTCAATCCGGGATGTAGGAATCATTACCACTTGTACTTTGAAGACAAGATGGTATCGCGATCTGCTCGTTACGGAAAATCCGCAGAATCAATCCTTGGTAGCGTATCACGTAGCTCTTTGTGAGTATGACGCCATTTTCTTCCTTTGCTTCCTCAGCTGGCTTTCTTTCTTTCTCCCTTGTTTTTTCTTCCGGCTTAGTTAACTAAATTATCTATCCTTCATCCCTTCCACTAGCTTTGAATTTTGTCAACTGCAATCGAACAACATCGTCTCGTCGCAGTTATAACCTTCTCAACGGCAATGCTGGGATCGGTACGATTGTGCACCAGGAACCTGCAGCATCCGCTCTTTACGGTACGGAACCATTGACGAATCATTCTCGATTATCGCTGACCATTCCATGCATGTTACACACACACGAATAGACTTAAACTCGAATGTTGGAAGAATTCGATTTTGAACTAGATATAGATCATGTAGCATTATGATAAGAGGACTCTAATGCCAGGGAAAGTACCGGTATATGAGAGCTTCCCAATTAGGTAACGGAATTGCCTCTGCAAGACATGCGAGGACGAGCTGTCGACGTCAAGCCTACTTAAGTTGTGTGGAATGACACTTGCCGCTAGCATCTTTTGCTGTTCATATAGCGTAGTATCTTTCCCAAACTCAAATTGAAGGGCCAATATGGCTTGAAACCAGCGACAAATTCTTGCCGCGAAAGCATCTCACTGACGTAAAAACTCATTTAGAGACCCCCAAAAAGTAGACTTTAGAGCTAATCCATTGGATGGATGCAATGCTTGTTATTAAGATCACTTCTATGCAAACATTCTTTCTCTCATCTGTCCACTACTATTGGAGGTTCTCTTTGAGCTTTTGTGTCATCCTAAAGGCATTCAATGGAAAGATTCAGCAGATTTAAGAGTGAATTTCTCAGAATCAAAGTGTTCTCTTGGATTCTCATTCCAACATCCTTTAGGGCACTGAGACCAAGGTCAGAGTCAATCAAAGTAATATACTTAATAAATAGGACAGTTGTAGCAGAGAGAGTTACACCAAACATAATTGATACTAACAGGACAGTTGTCAGGCATGAGTTGCATGACACAGCTCCATGAAGTGCATGGAGATGGTATGAGAGAGAGTTACACCAAAGCAGGGAAATTTTGTGAGGGGATTGTGTCAGGCTCAGACTGCTCCCCTGGCCCACGGAGTATAAGATGAGTCCCACGGACAGAGTCATCTTCAAAGGTTTTCATGCTCCATTGAATTACGTTGCGATTATAGCTGGCGCGCTTCAAACTGAGTGTAATTCGGTTGATCATGATGCATGATACAACCATTGCAGGCCTATGTAAAAAATTTTAAAATATATATGAGACCATGTACAAGCATTCAGAGCACTAGGAAGCCTCACTGGTTGTGAATACATCGAAGTGCAGGCTATATAAGTTTATAAGATACCATTAACAATGGTCAATCAAGAGTCAAAGATGAAACAAATTGAACAATTGAAAACATACCCGCTGGGCATAAGAGAAAAACATGATCCAGACAAAGTTTGAAGAGAACAAGACAAAGAAATAGATGATCCCATCTCTTTGTATAACTTTCACAATATGTGTTAATGGGCGGGACCAAGATATCCTGACTACAGTGAAGATTATGGCCAGGAATGCCAGACCATCGAATGCAAGGCTGAGGCAAATGAAGGCTCTGACCCACTGTGGCACCCTAAAAGTGTATCCAAGGGATCAGTTGAAAGATGAAAGAATGTAACTGAAATAAACCCATACACTATCAAGTTTGAGATGGATATACACACTAGAGGAAGTAAAGAGTGATAAGTATGAATCATGTTGCATAGATAAGCAGAGCTTGCCATGAAAGGGATCAATATCGGGCAGCACAGGTAATGGAATCGGGAGTGAGTCCAGTGGCAAAAGGATGGAAAGGAGATCCGTGCTAGAAGATGACTGTGACATAACAAATATGAGAATTCCCCATTGACATGCGGCGATAAGTCCTGCAATTATCCAGACAAATTTTTGCTTGCAAAGAGCATAGACCCTGTTAATTTCAAATAAATATTGATGGACATGGTACAGACCTGAAACCGACCTTAATGTAAGAAACACTTGGGCAACACTTGTGGTGATCAATGATTCAAAAATTTCCATGAAACCATATCGGAAGCATCTTCATAAATAGAATCATAGTGTACATTAGCTGACATTAAGGAGCAACCATTAAAATGTACGAACATCTGCAATGAAGAATTTATATCAATCATTGTCACTTCATGTTCCAAAGAAAAAAAGGGTCCGTACATCTGAAGTCCATGCATTTGAGAAAAACGCTGCCAGTACTAAGTAAGTGCATCGAGATTTTGGCAAAAAAAAAAAAAAAAATACAAACTAAAAAAGCTGATGATTAAAAAGCATGGGCAAAGATATCGGTTCTTCAACCCGAAATCCAAATCAACATGCGAGGCCAAAAATCAAAGAAAGGAAGGAGAGTCACACCACGAGAAACAGAAAGAAGACTGGGAGTGGGGATGAGGTTCATCAAGACTTTAGGTATTTGTTTGTTTCATTTAAAGAGACGGCATACATACCCAAAGTCCTCGAGGAATTCCACCCATACTCAATCTCATCTGAAAAGGTCAAGATGTAGTCATAAATCCAGATGGCGGAGGCGGCCACCCAGTAAAGCTGAGGTTAGGGCAAGATGAAGGTGATCAGTAAGTACTCCTCTCTGTTTAAGATGATACTAAATACCTTGAGGTAAAATCTACAGTACAAAGCGAAACCTATCAATAGCTCCTCTAAGCAAAGGAAGAACATTAATCACTACTCACAGATCATGTCCAAGTGATACAATTGCCTCCTGCACAACAGAATCCATTGTTGGAGGCCAAAGTCAAGATAATAGCCTGAGGAAAACCCACTAGTAACCATTCCTTATATGAGTGTTTTATATCTGAATCTCCTGGTAATTTTTAAGTTCAATTACAAATAAAAGATGGACAGATGAACACTGTCTAGCACTGGAATGCCATCGACAACAATAGAAAACAAATACATGTATCATCAGCAAAACCTGGGTGTACTGGACAGTTCTGGATAGCACTGTCCAGCACTCATAGCATCCATAGCACCCATAGCAAGGCCCCCATCTACAGAGCCTCATAGCAATCCTGTAGTAACCCATAACAACTCATAGTCTGTAGAGAACTATGGCCATTACCCAGGTTTTGCTGATGATGGAGATGAGAGTAAAAATGAAGATAGATGATTGTATGGGTTAGTGTTGCCACAAGGTAAGGTAAAGGTAAAGCCAAGGGAACAGATTGGGTACCTTGCCTTGGATCCATCAAAGTTGATGGCCTTGTCAAGGTACCTTGAGGTAATGTTCCAAATACAAATATAGCCTTGCACAGCTCGGTCTCAGAGGCTGCATCAGAGTCTTCAGTTTTAGAGGGTCAAATGTGTATACTAGGTATTAAAATATATATTATAGTAGAATACATCAGCAAAACCTGTACCATCACAATATATTTCTTTTGTCTCTGGAGCAAGGATAGTAATTCCAGAGATCTCCAGAGACCTCTGGAGATGCCTGGAGGAGATTGACAGCTTTCTGACAGCTGTCAGAGCTCTGGAGATCTCTGGAGACCTCTGGAGACCAACCAGGTTTTGCTGATGTAATTCCTTCAAGTGAACGTGGCGGTAACTAAATTAGTAACCAAGGTCAAGGCAAGGCAACAAAGTGATCAAACCTCGACACCTTGCTTGCCTATTATGGAACCAAGGCGAGGTGAGGCAAGTTCGGGGTTCAAGGTACCTCTGCCTTGCGGCAACACTAATATATATATCATGTGGGTTCACTGATTTCCTGATTCAATGTTCATTTCTGGCATCTGTAGTATCAGGCAACCAGGCTATGTTGTTTGTGAGTCACAGTTACCGGAAATTGTATTGTATAAGCATCAGATATTGGTGAACAGGTCATAAACACTTCCTGTCATCTGGGTCCTGAAAAGTGAATAAAGTATCAGTGCCCAAATGTCACCACTTGAAGCCCCTCGACCACTTGACGCGGGCTTAAATGTGGCTATCCAACAATAAATGCCTCAGAGTCAATTGGAATCAAACGATTTTACACTGGTGGAAATTATAGATCAACTGGACTCCGATGTGTCAACATTCCCTTTCTAAAACTGAACTTATGAGAACAAGAGAACGAATGAACTTGGGACAAAAAAGAACAGTGCGCAGTGCCTTCAACCCCGGCAAGCCCTAGAACACCACTACACGATCGCGATCCGAGAGCCCGTTACCTTGGACAATGTCCAAGTAAGGAAGATAGACTGCACAGGCTTGAAGAGACAGTGTAGCCTTGAAAGGCTGCCACGCAGCCCCTCGTGTTGCATGAATAGTAAAGAGCTGTCAAGGATAATCCAAAGCTGTTTGAGTGAAACGGAGGGTGTCAGTGAGTGAATCAGTGTAGCAATTGTAATGGTTATGGACGGATCAGTCTCTACACCACTGCTTCAGAGAGTAGGGATATGGGTTCAAGCTAGATTGGCCCTTCTATGTACAGTTGACTAAGGTATTGAGCCAAATGAGAACAATCTGGAGGGATTAGAGGAAGCTTGCAACCGAGAAAAACTGGCAAGTCAGAAGAACATGCAAGTTGAGAACTAAAAGACGCCGCCAAGTGTTTACAATCTATATACTTGCGAGCGCATATCTTCGTTTCTACTCACGTCGTTTCTACAGTCCACGATAGGGTCAGGAATCTAAAAAATTCCTTTGCGCAAGGAAATACTGTATGATGAATTCCCGAGGAGCGATGTTCTCGCACAAGCTTACACTGGCATTCTTGGAAACTCCAGTGTTCAGCTCTTGGACCTTGCCGTGCAATAAAATCTCCTTCCTTAGTGACGGCGGTGTTCTCCTTGTCGACCCAGCACCAACTGCCGAGACCAAAGCTTGTGGTCAGTGCGATGATCATAACTTGCAGATATATTGATTGATTGATACTCACAGCATTGAGTGCCAAAACATAATTGGACGAAGACCAGTATAGAACTACATATTTACTGTTACGTGCGTTTTTTGCTGGAGAATTTTTGTAGAGATAGGAAAAGAATGTATGTACATAAATTTGGTGGAGATTTACAATTGAAATTTCAGCCTTGAATCTGCCGTTGGAGCGCTGATATGATCGAGTTCAGTCTTGCAAAGAAGCCCCAGAAGACAAGGACTCGCCTTATCCAATAATAAACTGGACCTTGAGGTTGTTTCCGTTGGGCTCGACATATTTCAATTGGAAGTTTCTCCCTTGGGCGTTCTTCACACTGTACTCGGCCAACTGAGCCTCCCTAGCCGACGCTCTAAAACCACTATTATAATACTCTCCATTGATCTGCAGCCCGGTTTTCTGATCGTTCGTGACGATATCGCCCCAACGCTTGTAATTGTGCACTCCAAGTGCGAGCACGACAATTTCACTTTTGTCAGGGGTGATGAAGCGCAGGGTAGCCGGAGGTGCCGCTGCCATCCATGAGGAGAGTTTGTACACCGTCGGCCTCTGACCAGATGCCTTGGCTCCAGACCGTCTTCTCAACAATGTGGAACAACGGCTTTGGCGGGGTTCGTTTGGAAGATTTGGACGGCGATACTATAGCTCATGATGACTGTACACATACACAAGAATCAAGGAATCAGCAATCTAGAAGAATAGTACAGAAGCGTCAACGGACCTGATTGGTGCTGAGTGGAGATGTGCGCGATATCTGGTCGAATGGTAATTAGCCGCGAAACCAATTCATCTTGAGATAAAAAGTGGAAGTCCACCTCGAGTTGCAAATGCAAACTGGGGAAAATATACGATACAGATCCACTATTATATACTGTGGTAGAGCACTGGGTCTGACCGCTTTGAGTTTACCGTAAAAATCCCCTCCTTTCAAGAAGAGGGGAGAACGGCATTAAGTTGAGGCATTTTATCTCCTTTGAAAGATCACTTTTGCACTTGGAGTTCGTATTGTCATTCTTCCTCACCAATTGAGAGGTGCTTGAGCTGGGAGAGTAAAGAACATAAATGCTTCGCCAGGCAATGCAAAATGGGGCTCATTCCGAATGCTATTCGTAGCATCTGTGCAAGGGAACATAATAGGGAAAACGACGGATTTACGCCATTCCAGAGCGTTCCAGACGTTGCATATTAGCAGAGCATGAGCTTAGATATAGTTCTCCTTCATTCAGTGAGTCAGGTTGATGGAGGTTCAGCTGTGGTAGATACATCAAGTCACGAGCACGATAATAGCTGATTGGAAATAGATATACCTTCGCTGTAAAACCGTTCTCCATACAAGCCATCAAGTTGTTCGCACTCCGGACCTTCGATTCGACGAGGAATACACACGGAAGATATTCTTGGAGTATTGACTTGATCTTCAAGGAACAAGATGAACTTCGAGAATCGCCGAGACTCTCATGATCAGCCCGAAATTTCAGTAGAACCAAATAGATCAGACCTCTGTTTCGCCGACGAAAGCAAGCGTAATAGGGCGTCGGAAGGGATGGTAAACAGAGTTGTTTTCTATATCATGGTGTTAAGAGGCTCTCGTTTCGTTTCAAGTTGATTATTGAACGAGCTCCGCCTTCATACAGTGCGCTTCTAATACGGCGGCCTACTCCTGGTGGCCGCTATTTAGATACTACTGTAATCTGATCTAAGTGCCTTCGTAGAGCGAAGATACTCTTGGACCCGGTTCTGATGACTTGCAATGTGAGCGCGAGAAGATCGGAGCGCTTATATTAGCGCCTACAACCTTCTTCACCTCCGTCACTATCCGACTCTCTAGGTCAAAGGTGAGTGCTCTATACACTACCTGATGCGTACACTGAATTCACAAGATTGTTAGCAGAACAAAAGCGAGCAAGCCGAGGGACGAGTGGGAATTCTGTCCAAGGTACGCCCGTGTCTCGTCGACCGAGATCCACTAGGCTGATCTAATCTCCTTCAGCTTCCATATCACTCAAATGCGTTGTGAAAAGTGCGGTGTTATTTCTGAAAGCAATTTTCAGCCTCGAGTCTCTATCAGCTCTATCCAAGAAACTTTTAGTGCCCACCATGGACGAGGAACGCTACACATGAACTATTCCAAGGTCCAGCAAGTTCTTAGGGATGGAGAAAAAGATACAGAGGACTACGCTACCGAGATTGCAAAGCTTCAATCCAGAATTATATCCATACAGCAGAAGAAGGACCGCTTGGAGGTTCATCTGAGAGCCTATGCCTCTCTTATCGCTCCGGTGCGCCGACTTCCAGACGATGTCTTGCGTGAAGTTTTCAAATACGATTGTAGCGAGCCCTGCAAATTGTTTTTGCTTCGAATACGTGATGGCCCCTTGAAAGTCGGCGCAGTATGCTCTCACTGGCGATCCATCGTCGTTTCTACTCCATCCCTTTGGTCTCGAATTTCACTTCGAGTTGGGTTAGAACCCTTTTCTTCGACATGCCACGTCCTTCAGCTGTTCCTTGATCGCTCGAAACAGGTAGCTTTGGAGCTGGTTGTGAACTTCTTTTGTTCAGACGGTATCTTTCAGGAGGATCCGGCCTTCCGTGCTATAGCGAGTGAGGCTCATCGATGGACGAAGCTTTCAGTGCATGGATCCCTCTACCCTGTTTCTTCAAAGACATCATGGTATTGACACATGTCCTTCCCTCGAATACTTGTTCTGGTCCTCAGACAGAGCAGAGTTGGATTTTGTACCGATGCCAAAGCTTCGCTGTTTCGCAGCCGTTGCATATGACGTCGAATATAGTGCACGTCCTTGCTTCCCGTGGTCCCAAATCACCGAACTCTCGTTGAAGAGCTATAGTAGACTTCCCCAGTTTTTGGATGCCTGTGTCAATCTGACGACTTTACGTGTCTCAATTGATTTAGACGCATCCTATGCAGAGAGGGACTCACAAGTGTCTGCGATCCATGATAGGGTTAGGAATCTAACAGTTTTGTTTTCGCAAGGAACAGATGAAGATAGAGATTCGGACCGGAGTGTTCTCGCAACGGTTCTAAACCAGATCACATTCCCCAATCTCTCTTCCTTCAAATTCATGCATGAGGTGGAGTATTTTTCATATCCTAGGCCTCTTGCTGTTTGGCCACCTGGTGCAATGGAAGCCTTTACAGACTTCATTTCCCGATCTCGAAATAATCTCGAAATCCTATCCCTCACCGATCTCTCCATCTTCCACTCTCACTTGACCACAATCCTCCGCAAAGTGCCGTCAGTTGTAGAGCTTACACTGGGCGACTGTCAATTGAATATAGAAAGTATGGAGGAGAAGGACCGTCCACACCCGACAATGTCTTCTCCCTTTTTACAGAGCCTCCATGCGTTCCATCGAGCAGATGGACTTTCACCTGCAAAACCGCTTCTTCCAAACTTGCAAAGGTTATTGTTAGAACGAGAGACTAGTTAGTCTCGAGTCTCAGACGGTTACTGTGGTAAACGACTATATATATTGTAAGATTGATCTACCTGTTAGAACGAGAGACTAGTTAGTCTCGAGTCTAAGTAGAATATTAGTTATGAATGCGAGATTATAAGTAAAGAGAAACATACCTCAGACGGTTACTGTGGTAAACGACTGAGGCATCGACCGGGATTGTATGTATATATATAACATTAGTAATGGAATATGTAGAGCCGGTAGAGGCTCGGTACGGCCGGTATGTACGTATAAAGGAATAGTCTTGCTAAGAAGAGAAAGAAGTACTATACGGATTCATGTTCTAACAGTTATACCTCCGTGTCTTTAACGAGTCCAACCTTGAAGATATTTTCCTCGACACCATAACATCTCGATGGATTTCCTCAGAAGATTATGCCAAGGAAATCGGGGTCGTTTCCCTTCGCAAAGTCGAACTTCGTCTCGGTAACGACCATTTTCATTTTGATTCTCCCTCGACCAAACTGAGCGTCTTGAAATATCTTCGGAAGCAGGGTATGGTCGTGGATGTTATTTGCTCTGGGGAATACGTCGATCTGTAATCCGACTAGCAGATTAGAATTGCAGCTTTTTCTTTTCCTTTCATCGAACCTTACAGGCGCGCGCTAAACCCCCGCGCGGAATCCTACTTACTCTTCCATGCAATCTCGTTCACTCGTTCACTTCTTTTCTTACCGGACTTCATCTCTTTATCACCTGACACCGATAATCGTTTGACAATGGCGCCGCATTCTTGCGGAGATGAATTTCATTCAATTCTAACGCAATTTTTTTCATTCCATACCAGGCATCTGATGAAATCTCTCATGCTTCGTCTTATAATCCTCCAGACCAATGTATCCAATGTCTTCGAATGAAAACTGAACGGGAATATCTCCAAGCCAAGCTAGCAGCCACTCAACAGCAGCTGCTCGAGACGCAAAGAGAAAAGATAGAAGGAAAAATCGTGACGGTTGAAAATGGTCAATAAAGACGCAGAGCTCGAGATTTATCGCTCTCATATCAAATTTGCTGCTGGATTCGTAAAGCAAAAATCCATTACCATACTTGGTAGAGAGTCGACAGGCCAGGTAGTATTTTGTAGTTGTATTATAGACTGCATTGAGAGTAGTGCCCGGGCGCCTAACCTATCTTCCGATAAGCCTGCTATGTATTTTGCTTCTTAGAAAGATCACAAGAAGCAACATCAACCTTCGAAGAAGACCATACATGTGAAGGTGTTATCCGTGACTGTTGCAAGTGCCTTGCTCTGTATATAAGAGTAAGTTAGCATTTTCCTGCAGTTTCCTGCACTTCAGTATCTCGGATGCCCTGCATCTAAACCAGCCATAACCAACAATTAATGCCGGATGTTCCGCTACAAGACCTCCGCGTCGGATATACCTGTCGAAGTCGATATCAAGGACCTCGCTAACTCAAGATCTAATTCCAAAATAACTCGGAGGTGATTATATCCGCTTGAACGAAAGAAGGAATTCTTACGAAGTTCCTTTTGATGTATGGCTTAGCGCGCGCCTACATGCGAGGATCAGTTATTACTCTTCGCTTTGGAAGTATCTACCATCGGATTACAGATCGACGTACTTCCCAAAGCAAATAACATCCACATCCATACCCTGCTCCCGGAGAGATTTCAAGACGCTCAGTTTGGCGGTCAAAGGGGCATCAAAAGTAAAATATTCGTTACCCAGACGAAGCTCGACTTTGCGAAGGGAAACGGCCTCAACTTCAACTTTCTTGGCATACTCTCCCTCGGGAATCCATCGAGATACTATCGTGTCGACGAAAAGATCCTCAAGGTCGAGCTGGTAAGAGACACTAAGGCATAACCTTTGCAAGTTTGGAAGAAGTGGGCCCGGATTTGCACTGGGTGAAAGGGACCCAGCTGCGCGACAGAACGCCTGGGCATGAAGGTTCTCCAAAAAGAGGGATGACACTGTCGGATGTGGCTCGTCCAGGTTCTTCTCGATATCCTGCAAATTTAGAGGACAATCGCCCAGTGAAAGCTCTACAACTGATGGCACTTTGCGGAGGATGGTGATCAAGTGAGGATGAAAGATGGAAATCTCATTGAGAGATAGGAGGTTGAGATTACTTCCAGATCTACCGAGAAAGTCTAGAAAGGCTTCGATTACACCAGTGGGCAGAACAGTGTGGGGATACGAGGCCTGTGTTGCGTCCTCTAATGTGAAAGAAAAGAGATTGGGGAATGTAAGCTCATTGAAAACTTTTGCGAGTGGAACCCTGCGAGTCGGAACTTCGTCATAATCATAACCCTGCACGATGGCAATTGTTAGATTCCTGACCTGATTATGGGTTGTCCGTGATTCCACCCTGGGATAGAGTGCATCTGGATTAATCAAGATACACAAGGTCGTCAGATTAACACAGACACCCAAAAACTCGCCAAGTCTGTGATAGCTCAGCAATGAGAGGTGGGTGATTTGGGACCATGGGATGCCCGGGCGGGGGTGGTAATTAGCACCACCGATGCCGGAAAACGAGCGCAGTTTTGGCATCATGGGTACTACCAAATCCAGATCTACTGAATCTGATGCCAGTGAGTCAGACCTGCTGTCTGAGGAGAAATATTCGAGGGAGGGAAGGGTGTCGATGGCTCCAGAAAGTTCTCGAAGTCCTTGAAGGAAAAGGACAGAGGAGTCTGCATGTACCGTGAGTATCCTCCATCGATGAGCTTGACTCGCTATAGCAAGGAAGGCCGGATTCTTCTGGAACATATTGGTTGAACAATAGACATCCACTACCAGTTCCAAGGGTACCTCCTTTGAGCGATCGAGGAACAGCTGGAGGATCGATCTGGGAGCGGATTCTGGCCCCAACCTGAGTGAGATTCGCGACCAAAGGGAGGGGGTGGAATGAACAATAGATCGCCAGTGAGAGCATACTGCACTGACTATCAAGGGGCCGTTACCTGTTCCATTCAAATACAATGCGCAGGGGCTGCTGCAATAATATTCGAAAATTTCGCCCAGGATCTCGTCCGGCACTCGGCGAATCGGCGCAACGAGAGAAGCATAGGCTCTTAGATGAGCCTCCAAGCGATCCTTCTTCCCCTGTATGGATAGAATTCTGGATTGAAGATTGGCAATTTCGGCAGCGTAGTCTCCCATGTCCTTTTCTCCATCCCTGAGAACTTGCTCGACCTCGGTGGAATAATACATGTGTAGCGTTCCTCGTCCATGGTGGGCGTTACAAGTTTCTTGGATAAAGCTAATAGAGACTCGAGGCTGGAATGTGCCCTCAGGGATAGCACCACACTTTTCACAAGACATTTTGGAGATGGTCTACTCAATGTAGTCAATATATCCGCGCAGGACACAAACTAGAGCACTCACTTTGGATGTAGAGACGGAGGTGATTAGATCTAAGTAAAATAAGTGTCTCCTATTTATATGTGTCGGGAGAGACTTATTCCTCGGGCTGGTGTAATACGCAGTATTGCCCGTTGCGTATGGTTCTGGGGTATAAAGAATGGCTATGCAAAACTGCATTCATTTCAACCTGGGCTCTGTGTTTCCATAGTTTTCCATTCATTCCAGAACCATATGTATGCAATGGGCCATAATACACGCGGAGGGCGTCGGACCCCAGGCTCGTCCCTGCTGGTATTTATGTCGTCGCTTTAGGCGTTAAGCACTTGATAGAATTTCGCATTTTGATCTTACAGACGAAAAGCTTGCTAGAGGACTGATTTATGGCAGATATTGTATAGATTACGGACTATGGACTATTCCAACAGTGATACCTTGCTACTATGCGAGAATACCAATTAATCCTCATCTGCATCTACATTCTTGTTATTTTTCATTTCTACTGCTTCTGCAGATCCAGATGCGGTTAACGTTACGAAGGAAGCCCCGCTGCCGGAAAAAAGTCGCCTCCCGCTAAACTAGCGTAGGAACGAAGAGAACCTAAGACAACTTGAAGAAGGGAAGACAAGAGTGACAATACCTTCTGCGGTTGCAAATGGCCGAGCAATTCAAGAAACGAGCGCGACAAAGTAGCGGAAAAAATGGAAGGAGCGCGATGAGCGGATGCATTGCGACTGCCAGCGTGTACTTAAAATCAAATGAAGCTTGGAGTGAGACAGTATCGAAAGTGCAAAAGCGGTGAGCTTTGGAAGCTGTTCGTTTTTTGTTGGTTATTCGGTGACTGCCAATTAATCTGATTAAGAGTCAAATCTTCAAGACTACAAAGGAATAACAGATTCAGTCGCTAAAGAAACATAAATAAGCGCAAAACGAGTTTGGTATGCCAAATAATACTGAAACGGTCGTCGAGAACCTAGGCGAGAGCTCAGGACAGGAGGACGGATAGCAAACACCAATCCAGATCTGCGAGATACCTGCGCAGTTGATATCGAGGTCATATCAAGATCTGGGGATTTGGCCGCAAAAGCCACGGATGTACTTGAAAAGATCTGGTTGCATCAAAGCTTGGTCCTCATTTCGCTACTTCCTCGATTAAACGCAAACAACCATCCGATTCTAATGCTTCTGCTTGCTCTGCAGAGAGCGTTAAATCCTTATCGCGCTCTCCTTGACGGTTGTCCCACTGATCAATATCATACCCAAAGTAACTGTCTTCATCCTTATCACGGTCGTCGTGGTCGTCGTGGTCGTCGTGGTCCTCCGTGTTTTCGGGAGGAAGGTCGATATCCACCTCCAAAACAGTAGTGCTCGCAGTCAGAATCGGAGCACGAGCAGTACAAAATGAACCATCGGATGATACGTCCTTCCTTGTACCCAGAGCGGCAAACTCGCGTCGAAGTTTTGCATAATCAGGGAGTTGTGTAAATTCGAGAGAACGACTGTACGTCAAAAGCTCGCCAAATTCGTGTGGGAAGCCTTCGGAGAGACGTTCGCCAGTGTACTTTGATTTCATGATTCGAACAATTTCCTGCGAGCGGAGTTCGGATTCTTCTAGTGGACGAGGTTTCCAAGGGAGGCTGCCACGGAGAAGGTGCAAGGCCACATACGCCAGAGACTCGAGGTCGTCGCGTGGTGCTAGATCTAGAGTGCCTATTAACGATTGGTAAACTAGCGTGAAAACAGGTTAGACTGACCAAAACCATTATGTGAATTGAGGCTAGCCCAATAGAGTGATCCTATGATATACCGCCGCTCCTGATACGGATTGTACTGGCTGGTTGAACAATGAGCGATAGGTTTCGATAGGCCAAAGTCTACAAGTTTGATTAACGAGTCATCTTCCAGCGCGCAGAGAAAGTTGTGAGGCTTGATGTCGCGATGTATGATTCCCTTCGAGTGAACATGTTCCAATGCAGAGAGCTACAAAACATAGAAGACATTGGGCCCAGCTTCCGTGTAAACATATAGAATCTTCACTTACTGCCTGATCTACGATCCGGATGACTGTTTTCACCTTCAATCCTGCACCGTCCAAAAAATGGAGCTTGTCTGCCAGGCTGGGACCTAATAGCTCTATAGCCAAGTATTCAAAGTGATCCAAATGACCATACGCGTAAACAGCAGGAATAGCGACGTGACCTTGCAAGAGCTGAAGCACACGGCTCTCGTGTCGGAGAAGGGTGCGTTTGATTTTCCTCGAAGCGCGCGACTTTTTGAGAGCGATTACAAAATTTGCATTCGAAATTTCAGTGGCTTTGAAAACTTGGCTCTGCAAAGGTGAATAGAATGACTATAGGAGTGTCCGTTGAACTCACTCACATATCCACCATTACCCAGGTGAGCACCTAGTTTGAATTTGAAGGGCATTCTGCTGATGGTTCGAGAATCGAAGACAAGGAGACCCAGTGGTCAAAACTGGATGAAAACAGGAAGGTGCACTCTCTGAGATTGAAAGAATGCAAATTACTGTAAGAGGCTGAAAACCGGAGTGAGCCACTGGTGTCTTCTGGCCCAGCTCAAGCCCGGCTTGAGTCATCCCGGCCGACGAATTTGGCCTTGTTTCGTGACTCGAAAACATCGAGTGCAGTGCGTCGCAGCAGAGATATTCGACTATTGGGGGAAAGAAGGTTTCGGAGGAGGAGATTTCAACAAGCTTTGCATCTTTCTGGCGCGTCAGCCCGGAAATCTCTACGTGGGTCAAGGGATATGTCTTACTTATGACAAGTAAACGATTAGGGCGCTAAAAGGTGGTCCGCGGGCCGCTATCAGCCCGCTTACAGTGAACGCCTTGTCTTAACATTTACAACGGCCACCCTATAAGGCCCTATAAGGCTATATTTTCTCAACTACGATACAAGCTGCTATAAGACTTTGCTTTGGTGAGTATTCCACGGAAGAACTACTAGCCCTTATAGCTGAATTATCGTAAATAGCTAATTGGCTCCTAACTTTTAACAATGAAACGAGGATTCCTTAACCGACCTAAAGCCAACAAATCTACCAGCACTAGCGTCGGACAGAATCCTACAGAATCTGGTCCACGTACTCGCGAGCTCTCAAAAAACCCATGCGTTGTCCAATGTGACTACAACCTGCCAATTGCCCCGAGTTACCTCTACGTTCCACAGGGCAAAAACACGACTGTCGTGATTGACGGTCATGCTTCGCTCATCGACATCGCAAAGTGGGATGTTAGGAACACTATTCTACCGCCAATAGAGCAACCGGCGTTTGAGATCAAGCCAGTTGAAGGCAAGGGGCTAGGAATGGTGGCAACACGTCGAATCAGTGCAGGAGAACTCCTGGTCAACGAGCGACCTGTATACACTGAAAGAAAACGCCATCCCACTCCCATCGACTATACTGAATCTAATGGCTTTTTCTTCCTCGGTGCCCTGGATCGGCTCTCCGAAACTTCCAAGAGCGCCATCTATGCGCTGAAAAACTCCTATGGTCCAGATAAGCACCAGCTATTTGGAATACTCCGGACCAATGTCCAAGAACACACTATTACTGAAGCCAATGGACAGTCAGATTCATCAGAAGTCTTCGTCAGTATCTTTCCTCTCATCTCACGAGCCAACCATGCATGCACTCCGAACTCCAACTACTACTTCTCCGTTGAGACGTTCGCTGGGGAGCTGCATGCGGTGAAGGACATAGAAATTGGTGAGGAGATAACGGTGCAGTATGTCGACCCTCTTGATGCAAGAAGTACTCGACGTGAGCTGTTGAAGAAGGCTTTCTTCTTTGACTGCGAATGTGGTACTTGTTCATTGACGGATTGGGCAGCGAGTGATGCTCGTCGTTCGAGGATTGCGCAGGTAACCCGAGATTTGGAGACGAATCCAGCAGCACCATCCCCTACTCTACCAGAGGTAAAGGAGGCCGTAGAGCTTGCAACACAGGAAAGATTGATAGGCCAGCGTGCGATACTCCTCTTTCTTGGAGGTACAAAGCTTATTTATTTGGGCGAAAAGCGGCAAAGCATGGAATGGCTGAAAAGAGCCAAGAACGAGTTTCTGATTTTCGAGGGTCAACATTCTGCTACCTACAAAGGATTGTTAAAATATGTAACTATATAGATTTCTCTGCATATATATGAGTTTCACTTGCATATAGCTAGTGCATAGCGTTCATAGCGCCCATTCGGACAACATGGCAGCTCGCACAGCTCAGTGCCGCTGATCTACATATAAAGTTGCGAGTTCGTTGATTTGGAATTGAACTGCTCCATCCATGTCTACACCATCATCCCCACCCAGTCCCTCAGTTTCCTACGTCGATTTCGCCTCTACACCACTCGCAAAGTGGTATTCAGGCAGTTACGCTCTCGTCATAGACAACCTTTTCTCTCCCGAAGAATGTGCAGAGCTCATTGCCCTCGGTGAATCCACCGTATCCGATGATGGGCAAGGCTGGCAGCCAGCAAAGATCTCAGTTGGGCCTTTGATGACTGATCAGATCCTGGACACCAGTTATAGATTCAATCACCGCATCTTACGGTTCGACCATGACGAAGCGAGGAAAATTTATGAAAAGGTGCTACCTTTCGTTGAGAAGGATATTGGCACGATAACGTGGGACAGTAAATGGAGCGGTATAGTAGACGGAGGGAGATTTCAGAGAAGGAACGCACTCGGTACTTGGAAGCTCATCGGGTATGTTCTTATCCCGCCTGATGTTTCCAGTGCTAACCCGTAATCTCGTCGCAAGTCTGAACGAACGACTCAGCTTCCTTCGATACGGACCTGGTCATTTCTTCAAAGAACATATGGACGGTCAGCTGGAGCTTCCGGATGGACGAAAATCCCGAGTAACTATCCAAATCTACCTCAATGGCTCGGATTCAGATGTCATTGAAGGTGGCGCAACACGCTTCTGGGACCCTTCGTTCTCGAGCCATGATGATAAGTTTCTAGATGTTATGCCTAAGATGGGAAGGGCGCTGATATTTCAGCAACGAGGTTTATGCCACAGTGGGGAAACGGTCCAGAAAGGACTTAAATACACTATGCGAACCGATTTTATGTTCGAGCGACACCCATAGTCACCGGCGTGAAGGATAATATTTTTATCGCTGGTGTAAGTGTATTGCGGAGTACAGGAAGGTATCACTATTCTATAAAACAGGGATCCATTGGGCATAGATTATTCAGTAAAAACATTTCCTTTATGTGTCCGATACGGAACCTCACAGCTCATTTCGCTTTCCCCATCATACAAGCCCATGTGAGACGGTCGGAAACTCGCAGACGTTAGAAGATGGGATCGCAGCTGACAGTAGAGGTGAAACGGGGGACTTGAGCCCCGTGCCATTCTGCCAACTACTACGCCCAAACATCATACTCTCCAGTTTATGTACGAGCTTCTTGTCTGATATTTGGTCGTTCGTGAGGATTTCTGCAATAGTCCACGTCATCTGGCGGCGGGAATCCATTGGGTTATCTTCGTGACTGGGCTGATCCACAGGGAAGAAAAATAAGTCTTCACTCAAGAGATTAGAGCTTGGACTCTCGGAGTCATTTAAGTGAGCAAGTAGTACAGCAACAACCAGACAGTATAGTCGTTCGACAGTTCAGGAAGAGTAGTTTCAGGCTTTGAGCTGTGCCAGGAATGCAGCGTTCATGTTAAGTATAAGGGCTATCCAGAAGAGTCAAACTAGCCTCCTTGTAAGAATGTTGTTTAATACATTGAGTTAAATAATTGATAAGCCTGATTTCCAGTAAATTTCTGCTCATAACTTGTCGAAGTGACGGGCGCTCAATTTTGTGACGAAGTAGTAGTAAGATGCCGGAGCGCCTGATCCTATCAGACTTGAACTGCTCCATCCATGTCTACATCATCGTCCCCACCCACTCCCTCAGTTTCCTACATCGATTTCGCCTCTACACCACTCGCAAAGTGGTATTCAGGCAGTTACGCTCTCGTCATAGACAACCTTTTCTCTCCCGAAGAATGTGCAGAGCTCATTGCCCTCGCTGAATCCACCGTATCCGATGATGGGCAAGGCTGGCAGCCAGCAAAGATCTCAGTTGGGACTGACCAGATCCTGAACACCAGTTACAGATTTAATCACCGCATCTTACGGTTTGACCACGATGGGGCAAGGAAAATCTATGAAAAGGTGCTACCTTTTGTCGAGAAGGATATTGGCACGATAACGGAGGACAGTAAATGGAGCGGTATAGTAGACGGAGGGAGACGAAACGCCACTGGTACTTGGAAGCTCGTCGGGTATGTTCTTATCTCTTCTAAGCTTGAATGTTTTCAGTGCTAACCCATAATCTCGTCGCAAGTCTGAACGAACGACTTAGCTTCCTTCGATATGGACCTGGTCATTTCTTCAAAAAACATATGGATGGTCAGCAGGAGCTTCCGGATGGACGAAAATCCCGAGTAACTATCCAAATCTACCTCAATGGCTCGGATTCAGATGTCATTGAAGGTGGCGCGACGCGTTTCTGGAACCCTTCGTTCCCGAGCCGTGATGATAAAACTCTAGATGTTATGCCCAAGATGGGAAGGGCGCTGATATTCCAGCAACGAGGTTTATACCACACCGGGGAAACGGTCCAGAAAGGAGTTAAATACACTATGCGAACCGATTTTATGTTTCGCTTTGTTGTTGCTGGTGTAAGTATATTGCGGAGTACAGGAAAATATCGTTGTTCTATAAGATAGTGATAAATAAGGATCCGTTGGTTATCGGCCATCCAGTAAATAAATCATTCAACAGTGAGATCCGTGTCTTTCTGCCAACTACTACTTCCAGCTATCATCCTCTCCAGCTTATCGAGCTTCTCGTCTGATATCTGGTCGTTCATGAGGAGGTCCGCGGCCGTCCGCCATGGTCCACCTTATCTGGCGGCGGGAATCCATTCTTGGGTTATCTTCGTGGCTGGGCTGATCAGAGGCAGGGAAATAAGTCTTCACTCGAGAGACTGGAGCTTGGACTCTCGGAGTTATTTAAGTGAGAAAGGTTCCAATTCGACCAACTACTCATAGTGAAGCATAGATGAATGGTCGGTGTCAATGGACATGGAGAGGGCCAACGGTAGTTTTTCGGTCCCAGCCAATGCGTTGGTATTCATGATCTCTGAGCGAAGTACTCTGGATGCGTGGATGGTACGCTTTGAAGATTCGACTAAAGATAAATTAAAGTCAGACCGGATGATGAATCGGAAAAGTAGCAAACATACTCTTTCCGATTTCAATTCGTCCTTATTGCCGGTGAACAGCTCCAGCTCTTCGTCTTTGAAAAATCTGCTCTCGGAAGGTATATTCGGAGGGAGTTCACTCGCTGAACGCTCAAATCCCATCCGCCCTGTGCGAGGAATGTGACTAATCTCCTCTGTAACAAAAAGTACGAAGGTTTAACGGCGATGATATTCCTTCATCTTGTGATGACCGGGACATCAAAGGAGGATATGTAAGAACCACTCGGAGAGGAGGGTGCAGGAAATTCGTCCGACGGACTCAATAATGGTAGTAGAGCCGGTCTTCGTTGTTCTGGCCTCCGTGGTTCTTTGAAAGAAGCAGGACGTTATGCTCGAAAAGACGGACGCAGTGTTACACTCGAGGAACGTTAGTCTGGACTTGGATGTGATAGGACGAGAGGGCAAAATGGCAGGGGGAGTAGCTGGTAGAGACTCTTCTGTGCTGGTAATGGAAGTCGAACCATCGAAGGAGAGTACGGATAAGAATGAAGCACCATCATTCGACGACGATACAGAGCTTGGAGAGCTGATTTCGTGCGTCGATAGCATACTGCTAGACTGAATAAGTGGCGCCATATCCTGTGGAAGCGCACTGAAGGCTAACAGCGGGAACAGACTGACTGTAACCAAGTGGGAGAGTTTGGGGGAAAATACTGCCTTTATAAGGATTCACTGCGAAGCGAAATGCGGGACCGATTTGTTTGATGAGCATTAGCATCAAATTCATTAGCTCTGCGGGCTATGACGCGTCTAAGCAAGTGTGTATCATCACTGCTTGTCTGAATGAGGCTCAGAAAGGATTCATAAGGATAGACATCGATGGGATGAGCATCAATTAGTACAGCAACAACCAGACAATGTAAGCGTTCGAGATTTCGGGGGGTTCAGGAAGAGTAGTTTCAGGCCGATTGAACTGGAATGCAATGTTCATGTTAAGTATAAGGGCTATCCAGAAGAGTCGGTCTCCAGACTAGCCTCCTTGTATGAACGTTTGGTTTAATACATTGAGTTAACTAATCGATAAGCCTGATTTCCAGTAAATTCAGCTCATGAACTTGTCGACAAAGGTCTCGAAAGAAGGAAGAGGTGACGGGCGCTCAATTTAGGCGCCTGTGACGAAGTAGTAAGATGCCGGAGCGCCTGATCCTATTCATCTCTTCCTGCCTCTGGTGGCCAATTCTGCTCGAGTGTCCCTTTGAAGATGTGGGAACGGACGCTGCAAGACCTAATACGCGGGCTGCGCGCCAACAAGGCGGACGAATCAAAGTTTATAGCAAAGGCCATAGAGGAAATTAGGCAGGAAGTCAAGAGCGATGACATGGTCCTTAAATCTGGAGCGATTCTTAAACTAACTTATGTGCGTGGCTTGTATTGACCAGCGAAATCGATCCTGATTGTGCTTCTAGCTGGATATGATGGGTTATGACATGAGCTGGGCTTCATTTCACGTCGTGGAGGTCATGTCTTCTCCCAAATTGCACCTCAAGAGCGTCGGGTATCTTGCGGCCACGCAGTCATTTGACCAGGACACAGATGTCTTGATGCTAACAACGAATCTGCTGAAAAAAGTTCATCTTTACGCCAATTGCTATCGTTATTTTGTGCTCATATATCTTCTCGCAGGACTTGACTTCCTCTCCGACAGATATCGCTCTCACTTTGAATGGAATCTCACATATTCTTACTCCAGATTTAGCTCGCGATCTATCTCCCGAGCTCATCAAGATGCTCACACATTCTCGCCCTGATATTCGCAAAAGAGCCGTCCTAGTTCTTTACAAAGTTGTTTCAATGTACCCGGAGGTGTCCTCACAGGTAATTTCGCGTCTAAAGGATAAACTGGAGGATCCCGATTCTGGTATGTGGCACACTATGATATGTCTTTTAAATTCTAAACGCAATTATTCTGAAGGCGTCATCGCTGCTACCGTCAACGTTCTATGCGAACTCACCCGCCACAACCCCGAGAATTATCTGGCCCTCGCGCCGCCCTTGTTTCATCTCATGACAACGTCTTCGAACAACTGGATGCTCATCAAGATCATCAAGCTGGTAAACGCGCTGTACGGTCTCTCTGTGAACGTCTACTGATAATACAATTAGTTTGGCACCCTGACGCCATATGAACCTCGTCTAGTGAAGAAACTGCAGCCACCGATCACCGATCTTATCAGTACAACACCAGCCATTTCTTTGTTATACGAGTGTGTTCATACGTGTATTATTGGCGGAATGCTTCAAGGCTCCTCTGGAGACTCCCTTGCAAGAACATGCGTATCAAAACTAGCGGGATTTATACAGGACTCGGACCAAAATTGTGGGTCCCGACCTTACTTTCAATTCGACTGTGACTTATACATTTAGTAGTGAAATACATTGCGCTCCTGGCCATGGTCAAGATTGTACCCTCCCATCCACATCTCGTAGCCCAATATCAGGATACTATACTTGCCAGCGTCAGCGACCAGGACATTAGTATACGGATGCGTGCGTTGGATCTAGTTTCTGCAATGGTAATAATATCTCCCACGTTTTATTATACGGCGCTGAATTTCGTCTAGGTGGACGAAACCAATTTACAGTCTATTGTCCAACAACTTCTTTCCCATCTCGTTACTGATACATCTACTTCAACCTTACCTACTGCCGCCCAGTCACTTGCTCATCACACCGTACCGACGTCTCCACAGAGTGCCAAACCCTCTTTTCCCTCGCCTTCCGCGTCGCCTGCATACCGCCTCACTCTCTCCCAGCGGATATTACAAATGTGCTCACAGAACACGTACGAGAACGTTACCAATTTCGAGTGGTATCTGTCAGTGCTTGTGGACCTAGCGCACATAGCCAACGTCGATATCGGGGCTCAAATTCGGGATCAGATGGTGGATGTCGTTGGCCGCGTCAAGGCGGCGAGGAGATACGCTGTGAAGCTCATGTTCACCCTGCTGAGCGAAGACGCGATTCTACGAAACGCTCCAGAGGAAGGGAGTTGCTCGGAGGTTTTGTGGGCTGCGGCCTTCATATGCGGGGAATATTGCAGGTACGCGTCGTAGCCTCTATACGGTCTGGAGTGTATCACTGAGCGTATTTGAACAGTGAATTGGTCGACCCTCAAAAGCTCCTACCTCTAATCCTTCAGCCAGAGGTTGTGAACCTATCGCCTGATATCATTGCAGTATACATTCAGGCTGCGACAAAGGTCTTTGGGTTCTGGGCTACCGAGGTAGCGCAACGATGGACGGATGACGATTTACACGAGGTCAAAGGCATTGTTCAAATGATCATTGAGCGCGTTGGCCCCTTCGTGAGCAGCCCTCACATCGAGGTTCAAGAACGGGTTTGTCTTCAACTCATCATAGCCATACACTGTTTTCCTTCTTACTTATGGTGGCTTTTAGGCCGCAAATACACTTCAGCTATTCAGCTTTATCTTAGCGGATCTAAACGCCTATCGACCCCGTATGACAGAGAATGCATTGGATGAGTCCAGCGCGTCTTTCGCCGAATCGACATTCTCAGCGGAACCCTTCTTTCCTAAATCTCTTTTCCTTATCCACCCGCTCTTTTCATCGTATGAGCTTAATCCTGTAGCGCAATACGCTCAGGAAAGTGTCCCGGTACCTGAGGGTCTCGACTTGGACGCGTGGATAGTTCCACCGCGTCTGGAGCCTATGGAGAATGGGGATAAGAAGGTCAAGAAGGGACCAAGAAGGGGAAGGTGAAGGAAGGTGGTAAGGGTAAGAAAAAGCAGCAGGAAGAGAATGGTAACGGATACAACGAGGATGAGTTGGTTACACTGACGCCACAAGAGGCTGAGGTTGAGACAGAGGAGGAACGTGTTGAGCGAGAGCGGGTGGGTTTGATTCCTTACTCGTCAAAATCCTCAGGTATTTCAATTTGTTTCTTCTAGCGACGAGCAGAGCGCCTGGAACGTCTTCGAGATGACCCGTATTATATTATGGATAAGATCCCCCGAAACCAGTCCCGCCTGCTGAAGACATCGAATCGATCCCGGTGGTCAAGCTGGAGGGCATGCTAGCTTTTTCAGGTATACATACGTCTTCCTGTCTTCTCCGTCTCGTCAACTAACGTCCATAACACAATTCAGAAGCTGTCGATCCCCGATTACCCAGTCTGAGGTCATCCTCATATCAATCCTCCCCTGAACCGTTCTACATCGACAGAGTCGGCGAAATGCCCACAGGAGCAATTTCTGCACATGTATCTGGCTCGAGCCCTTCATCGCGTCGGTCAACACCGGTACCTGGATCTCGTCCGGATCTATCATCTCTCGAACAGCCAGTCCAGTACCTACACGGTTGTCTTCTGGTTTATCTTCCTCGATATCCTCGTTCCCGCAGTATGAGGTTACGGATGAGGATAGTCATCCTAATACGCCTAGTACGCCGGAACCTGTAAAGGTGCAGTCGAAAAAGAAGAAAATGACGGGATCGGGATCGGGGTCGGGAAAGAAGAAACGGACGAAGACAGCTGCAGCAGTATTATCCTCGTAGCGGTTAGATATATATATATACTGATAGTGGTGCATTTATGAATTTGCTTTTGGGGTGTACATCCTGGATTTGACAAAAAAAAAATTTTGACGCTATCGTTGGTGCCACTGTAATTTTTGTTAAATGTTTAATGGGAACTAATGGCACTAGGTCACTGACTTGGCACGAAGTCTCGAAACGACGTTTTAGAGCTTAGGGAAAGCATACCTTTTTAAGTACTACTTACAATAAGCGCTTAGCCATTTTAACGCCCTAATTGCTCGTCTTGCTTGCTTCTCAGATGCTCTCCAGATAGCTCCGGATTCTTCTCATATGGCTCAGTATCTTTCAGAACCTCGCATAGAAGGGCCAATTTGGCTTGAACCCGACGACATCTCCCTCCTCCAAACCCGACTTTCTGAAGCAGAAACCCATGTTGAGGCCCTCGAAAAGCAGATTTCCGAGTTGATGCGTCAAAAAGACGCAAAGCTCGTCGAAGTCACTTCTCTCCGAAACCTCCTTTCCCCCATCCGTCGAATACCAGTCGAGATTCTCTCCGAAATTTTCGAACTCTCATGTCTCCCTGAAGACGGTATTTTCACCGTTAACTATGACATTATCCGATATACATCCATGGTTTCTCGGGTGTGTGTGGCTTGGAGGAAAGCTGCCTATGCCACTCCTCGATTGTGGTCGAAGCTCTGCCTTTCCCTCTACAGTCATCGGAAAGTCTTCTCGGGAGATGTTGAGGTGATCAAAGAGTGGATTGCTCGGAGTCAGGGTCTTCCCCTGGAGCTGCATTTAGATTTGATCATTTGGAACAGTGAAATTCTTGGTCATCGAGAACATCAATTCCTGGACGGTATCCTCAATTTTCATCTCCAAATTCGATTGATCAGTCTATCGGGACTTTCAAATGCATTCATTCCTCTTTTGCAACTATCCCGCTCTTCATTCCCTGCGTTGGAGAAGTTATCTCTGCACGTGGCTGACATGGAAAGCATCCACGGATCTGTCGCATTTTTCTCCTCACGGAATCGAGCATTCCTAGATGCACCCAGGTTACAACATGTAAACATTGATGACGCCACAGATGCTCCATCCTAAAGGTGTTGGCGCTTCCGCTCGATCAATTGACATCGCTTGAAATCATATTGGACGCTGGACTATAGGATTATTCGACATGATCTATCTATCAGGGCACGCTATGCCGATGCAATGCTCTTGTCAGTCTCACATGGTGGATCTCATTGATGAAGCTGGATTTGATGTCAACCTTTCCATATGTCTTCCTGCATTGAAATTCCTCGACATATTTTGTCGGAGTTTCACTGGGCTCAGGACACAAAGTGAACCTCTTACACAGTCTCACTACTCCCTTGCTTGAAGATTTGACGCTTCGTTGGATTGACCAGGATATTGAAGATCTCGCTAGCGATGTGATTGGTCTGCAGGATCGCTCAACTACTTCTCTGTCATCGCTGACGCTGACGCTGCATTGCCGTATGGGTCACGACGGAGAGTATATCACACAAAATCTGCTCTTGATATTAGCTGCCTTTCCTGCAGTCAAGTCATTGCGGATTGACCAGGACTGGAGTCATGACGATCAAACAGATGACCCAGTATACGATGTAGATGCTCTCGTCAAGGCCATGATCTACACGAAAGGTCATCCAGTCCTTCTTCCAAAGCTCACAAATGTTGAGCTGTCTATCGGAGATCCTCCTCTAGATACATCGATGGAATTGACATCGATAAAACCTATGATTCATTCTCGGTGGCGGCCAGACAAATTGGAGTCAGAGTTCGATGATGACATATGTCGGTTACAGAAGGTAGTGCTCCGTGGGCCCTCTACCAGAATGAAAATCAGCAGGGAAGATTTTGAGCTCCTTGGCTTGATTGTGGATTTTGAAACTGTACATTGATCCTATGATTAACTTTGCTCTGGCATGTAGAATTCGAACTGGTATGTATTATGTACAATGTTATATTGATTTACCAAATGATTTGAGGATTGTTTAAACTTCTGGGCCAATCAATATTTCGCTAAAGCGAAGGTTCACTGAGTCGATGAGACTTAACCGGTACTCTTAGCACTTGACAAAAAAGCAACCTTATACCTGCACAGTGCACGCCTTGGCCGGTATGCATACGTCTTCCTTCTTCTCCATCTTTGTCAACTAAAGTCCATAACACTAACCAGAAACTGTCGATCCCCGATTACCCAGTCTGAGGTCTTCCTCATATCAATCCTCCTCTGGACCCTTCTACATCGACAGAGTCGGCGAAATGCCCACAGGGCAATTTCTGCACATGTATCTGGCTCGAGCCCTTCGTCGCGTCGGTCAACACCGGTACCTTGATCTCGTCCGGGATCTATCATCTCTCGAACAGCCAGTCCAGTACCTACACGGTTGTCTTCTGGTCTATCTTCCTCGATATCTTCATTCCCGCAGTATGAGGTTACGGATGAGGATAGTCATCCTAATACGCCCAGTACACCGGAACCTGTAAGTGCAGTCGAAAAAGAAGAAAACGACGGGGTTGGGATCGGGGTTGGGAAAGAAGAACGGACAAAGGCAGTTGCAGGAGTATTATCCTCGTAGCCGTTAGTCGATCTATATACTAATAGTGGTGTATTCATAAATTTGCTTTTGGGTGAACACTCTGGATTTGACAAGAAAGAAAATTCGGCGCCACGGTCACTGACTTGGCGCGAAACCTTTTTACTACTTATAATAAGCGCTTAGCGGGCCCCATTTTGACGCCCTAATTGCAGACAGATAGCTCTCCAGATAGCTCCGGATTCTTCTCGTATGGCTCAGTATCTTAGCCAATCTCGCATCGAAGGGCCAATTTGGCTTGAACCCGACGACATCTCCCTCCTACAAACCCGACTCTCTGAAGCAGGAACCCACGTAGAGGCTCTCGAAAAGCAGATTTCCGAGCTGACGCGTCAAAAAGACGCAAAGCTCGTCGAAGTCGCTTCTTTCCGAAACCTCCTTTCCCCCATCCGTCGAATACCAGTCGAGATTCTCTCCGAAATTCTCGAGCTCTCATGTCTCCCTAATGACGGTAATTTGACTGCCGATTATGACATTATCCGATATGCATCCATGGTTTCTCGGGTGTGTGTGGCTTGGAGGAAAACTGCCTATGCCACTCCTCGAATGTGGTCGAAACTTTGCCTTTCCTTCTACAGACTTAACAAAGTCTTCTCGAGAGATCTCGAGGTAATAAAAGAGCGGATTGCTCGCAGTCAGGGTCTTCCACTGGAGCTGCATCTAAACTTCTTGGTAGTTTGGTACAGTGATATTGACATTCTTATGCATAGGGCCCCCCAGCTCCTGTCCTGTATGCTTGATTTTCGTCACCAAATTCGATTGATCAATCTATCGGGGCTTTCAAATGCATTCATCCCTCTTTTCCAACTACCCCGCTCCTCATTCCCTGCATTAGAAAAGTTGTTTCTGTGCGTGGATGACCTGAAAAGTATTCAAGATTTGTTGGGTCATTCTCGCGGAATCGAAACATTCCTAGACGCACCCAGGCTACAGCATGTAAGCATCGACGACGCCAAAGATGCTTCCATCCTAAGCGCGTTGGTGCTTCCGCTCGATCAATTGACATCACTTCAAATCACATTGGGCTGGTCTATAGGATATTGACATGGCTATCTATCAGGACACGCTATGCCGATGCAATGCTCTTGTCAGTCTTACAGTGGATTTCCCTGGTTATGCTGGATTTAATGTCAACTTTTCCGTGTGTCTTCCTGCGTTGAAATTCCTCGTCGTATCTTGTCGGAGACTCATTGGCTCAGGCACAAAGTGAACCTCTTACATGGTCTCACTGCCCCCTTGCTTGAAGATTTGACGCTTCGTCGGATTGACCAGGATATTGACGGCCTCGCTAGCGATGTGATTGGTCTGCAGGACCGCTCAGTTATATCTCTGTCAGCGATGACGCTGACGCTACATTGCCGTATGGGTTACGACGAAGAGTATATCACACAAAATCTGCTCTTGATATTAGCTACCTTTCCTGCAGTCAAGTCATTGCGGATTGACCAGGACTGGAGTCATGATGATGATGAAACAGATGACCCAGTATACGATGTGGATGCTCTCGTCAAGGCCATGATCTACACGAAAGGTCATCCAGTCCTTCTTCCAAAGCTCACAAACTTTGAGCTGTCTATTGGAGAGTTGCCTTTGGATATGTCGATGGAATTGACATCAATAAAACCTATGATCCATTCTCGGTGGTGGCCAGACAGGTTGGAGTCGGAGTTCGATAACGACATATGTCGGCTACAGAAGGTAGTGCTCCGTGGGCCCTCTACCAGAATGAAAATCAGCAGGGAAGATTTTGAGCTCCTTGGCTTGATTGTGGATTTTGAAGCTGTACATGATTCATCCTATGATTAACTTTACTCTGGCATGTAGAATTCAAACAGGTATGTATTATGTACAATGTTATTGGAAATTTTACCAATGAACCGAGGATTGTTTAAACTTCCGGGTCAATCAACATTTGGCTAAAGCGAAGGTTCACTGAGTCGATTGGACTTCAACCGCTACTCTTTAGCACTTGACAAAAAAAGCAACCTTATACCTGCGCGCCTTGGCCAGCACTCCAAAAGGGATGGATATCAAGAGGACCCGACCGACATAGGATATGCTGAAAGGATGTATCCTCATACCAATCCACACAAGTCTTAGCTCAGCTTAACAAACTTGAAAGCGAACGAAAAATTCAAAGAGCAACACAGAATTACTGTAATATTGCCGATATCGAATGCATATTTGGTACATTTGAAAGCACTGCAGGAACAGCCCGAGCGAGAGATGATTGGAATTTGGAATTGGATGTACCAAAAGCTGGTATGTATGTATGTATGTATGTATGTATGTGATATGATGAGATTGAACTTGAACGCTCTCGCTAGCGCACGCATGTGGAGGCAAACAAGAAATTCGGAATACAGTATTATGTGCATGAATGGAGGGAGAGTGGGGTGGACAGGAAGGGAATCTGATGAGGAGAAAGGTATGTCAAGACTGGAACGTATTATTGAACAAGAAGAAGAAAAAAAAACACAGGAAAAATAGAAAAGAATCCTATCCAGAGAGAGAGAATGAGTCCGTGGTAATACACCCATCCATCAAAAAAAAATGGCTCATCGATCCTCTTCAACATGCTCAACCGAGTCAACAATCTCATTGACAAGCTCCATGCTAACACCTGGAATGATCCGTTCTGCCTCTGTGAACGCTCTCTGAAGCGCGCTCAACGCCATTCGTGCCTCTTGCGTCGAGACACGAGGGAAAAGCTGTAAAACGGGGAACGGGAGGGAAAAAGAGTCATCAGCAGTCACAATAACGCAAAAACCGATAAACGCACCGAAGCAATAGCCGGTAAGATGACCGAGTCTAACATTGTCGTGTCGGGAACGTCTATTTCGTCATCGTCAGCTAAATGTGTTCGTGCAAGCTTTTCCTCCAAAATTTCGTCTGACTGAGGGTACCCGCCTGCATACCCCTCGTCATCCTCATAGGTGAAATCATCGTCGTACTCTTCCGAGGCTGCTCTGTGGATAACGCGTGAATTACCTGGACGAGAAGAAGTAGATCCTCCACCTCCAGCTGGAGGAGGCATATGTCGAACCGTTGCCTGGTGGTCAGAGTATTTTGATCCAGAACCGGAAGAGCCTGTCCTCTTCGCGGATGAGGGTATAGCGGGTAAATCCCCTTTGCTGGTGTTGTTGTTGTTCGTGTTCGTCACTGTTACGGAGGATCCATGTGAGGAAGCGCCAGATCTTTGACTGAACTGAGAGTCACGGCGGAAAGAAGAGCCACTACTGGATGAGGACGTGTCCGAGTAGGTATGCGTGCCGTTGTTCTCCCAAGTAAGTGGAGGACCGGAGACCTGAATGGGGTTTTGGGAGCGGCCGATGGTTCCACGGTCATTAACGTGTCGTACGGTACCGAAGTCCCAGAGATCTTCGGGATCGCCACTTGATGGCCTTGAAAGAAAGGGGGGAAACATTAGCCTTTTGACGTGCATTCGAAGCGAAGGTGCTCACAAATCCGGCACCATGTCCCTATCCTCATCGTCTATTCGGTCCCCGCCTTCGGCTCTCCAGCGCTCGTGTCGTTCAATCAGCTCCGTCAGATAACTCGTCTTCTTGGCCATTCGAACAAACTTGTGTTTTAGTAGCTCTCGAGCAGATGGACGCTAAAGAATCAAGTAAGAAGGAGTAAAAAGCAGTAAGAAGAATATCGGCTTACATCTCGTGGATCACGTTGTAAACAGTATGCTACAAATTCTCGGAATGGCTTGGAGAAGTTTCCCTCCAGAGTTGGAGGGGGGTTCTTCGGAATTAAGAACAACACTTTCATCGGATGCAGTTCTGCGTATGGAGGTTCTCCTTTCGCCAATTCAATAGCCGTGATACCCAAGCTCCATATATCCGCCTTGTGATCATACCCACTCTGCTTGATAACCTCTGGCGACATCCAATACGGTGTCCCAACAAACGTATTCTTTTTGGCAGAAAGAGTCCCCGATAGCTGTCCTGAAACACCAAAATCGGCGAGCTTGACTTCACCACCGGCAGATAGTAAGATGTTGGCTGCTTTTATGTCACGATGAAGCTTTCCTTCCGAGTGCAGGTATTCGAGTCCGCGTAAGAGTTCTCGGACGATGATTGCGATGTATTCCTCGCGGAATACGCCTGGTTTCATTAGATCAGAGCACGATCCACCGGAGCAGTACTCCATTACGATCCAGAGGTTGGAGCCTTTGAGGTATGAGCCATGGTACCTGGAAAAGCAAAGCTGTGTCAGTATTTGTACTCGAGGGAAACATCCCAGCGTACTTTGTAACATGGGGAGAGTCCAACTGCGACAGAATCTGTATTTCCTGCTGTATATCCTCAATCTCATCTTCTGCACTCTCCAAGTCTATGATCTTGATAGCGACGGTCTTTTGTGTTCGCTTGTCGTAACTAAAGTGTAGGGATTGGTTGATAAGAGTTAGGAGAACTTGCGATGGTGCCACTTGCCCTTTGTATACCTCTCCGAAAGATCCTTTACCTAGAAAGCCAAGTTAGAAAGATGTTTAGAAAGAAAAATAGCCAGATAGATACCAATTCTATCCTGCTTTACATATAATTCTTCTGGGTCTTGGTGCGAGTCCTGAAATTGATAGTCAGATCGAAAGGTATCGCAGGCTGAGGTTGGGAATAATACAGACCATTTCTTCCAGAAATACTCTTACAAATTGCCTTCAAAGTTGGCGAGAGCTAGATGGCTGCGGAGAATCGTGTCGCGTCGTAAGACCAAAAAGTTGAGATCTAGGTTTATAACCCTTGTTGGTTCGTTAAGGACGTTGACCGGCGTCGAAGAATCGAGGGCGATAAAAGGATGATGGTTCAGAGAAGAGAAAAAGACAGAAGGAAAAAGCAAAGATGGTGGTAGACGACAGAGGCGGAATGAAATGTCAATCGGGCGCCTTGGAGTTTGAACCTCCCAAATGTGGCAATTAAATTACAAGTTCGTTATATTCACAAAGGGCTCAAAGCTAACATTTTACAGCATGCATTGTATTCTAAAATGCTTTCCATAAGGGGACCGTCATTTACTAAACAGTATGGCTGTAATGAAACTCGACGCTTTGGGATAACCCCGACGCACACCAGCTAGCGTTTCTCCAAAGATTCTACCCACCGACCGAACATATCGTTGGAGATGTAGAGCAAACTTGTATAGAGTAAGTCTGGAAGCCAAGCAAAGAACTCGAATACCAGTATATAATGTAAATATTTCTGCGGTCCCATTTGAATTGCGAGTCGGTCATACCATAGCTGACTGACTGGACAAGAAAGGATAATTTGAGCAATATTACCTGGCATACAGCGGGAGCTTGACGGAGCCAGACACTTGGTGGCTTTGTTATTCGATCCATCGAAGATATTAAAAGATCCGTTCTTCGTAGATTAATACCTCCGAAGCCGAGCAGATTGGGCAGAAGACTCTTGGATTGGTCACTGTTCTGTAGAAAAACTTGCAGTCGAAGTGAGCAGATGGGCGTTTGGGAAGAGTCTTGTCACCAGCGTGACAATCACACTCAACCTTCAACTTCCAACTTCGACATTCCATTTTTCGGCCATGTCCCTGGTGAAAGATTACTCCTCGGACGAAGACGAGGCTGTCGCTTCAGGCGATGTATTCGGGCTGACCTCTCTCCCATCCGCAAAGAAACCTCGTATTGAAGAAGCGGTCAAAGTTGCTCAGTTCACCGCTGCTCCCGATGTATTATCAGAAGTAAGTCATCTCTACGCTTTTATTATATTGGAATATCTGATTTTCTCAACTAGGATCCCCTTCACCAAACTTCACTAGTCACTCGTCCCACCGACACCCAAATGAACGTCAATATTCCCTACCAGGACATGATGCTGCCTTTACAAGGCCCAGAAAATCCTTTCGGGGACCGAAAAAGGTTCATAAACCAGAATGCTCTTGCGGGTCACGTCGAGGAACAGTCCATGTCAGAGCATGCTTTTCGTTCTCAGCACCTAACACATTCCATCCTCGGATATTCCGCCAATCCTTCAATTGATCCTAATGCTCCTGCGGTACTCGGTTCATTGGACAGTGCGCAGGCCAATGGATTTTCTACCATCGATACTTTGCGCGCTTCTAGAAGCCAGCGCAAAGAACTGAAGCGAAAACGAAAAGAAAAGGGTGACTTGGATGTTGTAGAAGGAGAAGGCGCGTATGTCGGTCCTTGGGCTGACTGGAAAGGAGAGGAACCGGAAAATCACTTCTTGACGGGAGTAGAAGCTGGTGACGAAGAAGAGGAGGAGGAAGAGGAAGAAGAGGAAGTAGTCAAGACCAGGAGAGCAAAGCCAAAACGCGGTGCTCCTGGCCAGGAAAACTCTATTTTCCATGGCAAGTCTATGACAGACTACCAGGGCCGGACGTACATGTCCCCGCCTATCGCGGAAGCACCGAATCTCCTTTCCGAAGCAGGCTCACAGGAATGCTTTATCCCAAAAGTCTGTATACATACCTGGACGGGCCATACCCAGGGTGTGTCCGTCATCCGAACCTTCCCGGAAACTGGCCATATGTTCCTCAGCGGTTCTATGGACACTAAAATCAAGGTGAGTATCCTGCACGTCATTCAGCAAAGTTTCAAACTAATATACCGCTTTACTCTAGCTATGGGATATCTATACACATGGAAATTGTCTCCGTACATTCCATGGGCACGTAAAAGCCGTTCAAGGATGTAACATTCTCCAACGATGGCCGACAATTCTTGTCCTGCAGCTACGACCGAACGATCAAATTATGGGACACGGAAACTGGCCAATGTATCAAACGGTTCGGGAATGGAAAGATCCCTTACGTCGTTACGGTTCCATCCAGACCAGGATAAACAACACATTTTCCTCGCTGGTATGTCTGATAAGAAGATCATCCAGGTTCGTATCCTCATTCGTGCTTTCCACACCGCCTAATGCTCTTTTTTTCAGTATGATATGAACTCTGGCGATATCACCCAAGAGTACGATCAACATTTGGGTCCTGTAAACACCATTACCTTTGTGGACGAGAACCGACGGTTCGTCACCACTTCAGACGACAAAACGATCCGAGCTTGGGACTTTGACATTCCCGTCGTCATCAAATATATCGCTGAACCTCACATGCATTCGATGCCTGCAGTAACCCTGCATCCTTCCAGTACGTTGCTTTTCTCCGCTTCTTCTCCTCTACTTCTCTCATCATTTAAAAAAAATTTAAACCTACAACAGAACGCTACTTTGCCGCCCAATCCCTCGACAACCAAATCCTCATCTACAGCACCGACAATTTCCGTCAAAACCGTAAAAAGCGATTCGCTGGTCATTCCGTTGCAGGTTATGCGTGTCAGGTGGGATTCTCGCCGACGGAAAGTGGATTAGTAGTGGGGATGGGGAGGGGAATGTTGTTTTCTGGGATTGGAAGACGGGGAGGATAAAGTCGAGGTTGAAGGCTCATTCAAAGGTGGTTATTACGCATGAGTGGCTTCCGCATGATACGGTATGTTTGATGTCGATAGCTTTGTCGTGTGATGAGCTGATGTCTTTTTTTTTTCTTCTTTTAGTCGAAAGTTATCACGGCGTCGTGGGATGGACTTATCAAGCTCTGGGTAAGTCTTTATAAAGCCAACTCTATAGTAGCAGAAACTCATATTTTATATAGGATTGAGCAAAGCCGAGAGCTACGATTTACTTCCTTCATCGTTGTGTATACTTGTCGATCTGTTAATGAACACATTGTTGTACTTGATATCCTTGCCAACCGATCTCTCTAATCCTGCCAGAATCTCCAACTGACGCGCTGACGTTCGACACGTTCATGCGTGTTGTTCTGGCTGCATTGGTCTTTTTTTTCGCCGAGGTACGAGTACGAGGTGAATCTCGCCAGGACATAATTTGTGGAAGGAGGGAACCCGTTACAAGTAACCAGGGCACGGAATACGGATATGATATGGATGTCTGGTTGCTCTAATGTGGTATCTTTGTGGCTTGGTCGACGTTGGGAGGGCTCGGACTTTTCCAACATCCAGCCCGATCAACCAGGTAGCAACATCCGCCGGCTTTTACAGCTGTCGGTGACTTTACTTTATTTATTTTTTAGCTATAGATCCTTTCCAGTGGCCCACTTACTTATCCACTGAATTAGAGAAGGCGGGAGATGACGACTAGGATCCAAACTATCTGGAAAATACCGCGAACGCTTTGACTTCTCTTCACAGGATAGAAACCCGTCGAGGCATTCGTTATCACATTTCTGTTGAACATTCTTGGCGTGCGGAATTATTATTTTTTTTGGAGCGGAACACGTCAAAGTACAGAAGTGGTTTGAATTTCTTTAAAAGAGTCGCCGCTGTGTTTATTTTAACATAATCTGCTACCCCCATACTACTCACAAGCTCAAGTGCGAAACGAAAGGTGCTTGCCTGCTATTCCCCCAATACTTCCAGAGAGTTGGCGAAATGCTGCTCTATTATTACATTGCGTTGCTATCTGTTTTCGCTCTGAGCGTCGCTACGGCTATGCCAGTGAGTGCCTCTACCAGTGGTCTTTTCGTGCGGAAAGTTCTGACTCGGCTTGACTCTATTTCTGATAGACGACTGAGAATAACTTGAACGTCGTGGCTCGTGTGGATAGAATGGCGCCAAGTTGGAGACGTCACGAACGAACCTGCATTGAGGTTGAAGCGGGATGAGGTGCTGGACACTGAATAATTGGTTGCATTCGAGTCGAGTGCTTCGATGGTGAGTTGCATTTCGAAATGACTACTTCGCTTTGCTAGTGCGAGCTCACCGATATGAGATTGGCAGTAGTGATTTGCCCTGACGCCGGCTTAGTTTTTTTGACCGCTCACCTTTTTCAATCGCTCCTCAAGTTCTCATACCGTGGGGGATAGAGATGAATCCTTCTGTAGCTGTGCTTTCTGTAACAATATATGTTCAACCTGGCACGCGGAATTTTTCCCCAAACTAGAGAATTGAACTCGGAGTTTTTGGAGGTCAGTCGGTACAAAACCCGTATAGTTTATTGGTAGGCAACACATGAGGAAAAGTATGTAACGCAACTGCCTCTGACTAGAATTGGCAGCTAGAGCTTGTCGTACATAACATACTGAATGTTATCCAATCCCATTGAAAGCTTTGCAAATGCAACCTGGAAACTAACCTCGTCCAAACCCATGAACACATTTCCCAGCCCAGTAACATTCTGCTTCGGCACAGTAGCATCGTACACATATGCGCTCTGGGCCACTTGCTGTTTGTTCGAGTACCCTGTCACCAGCACGGTACAAGGTACGAGTGGAACCACCAAAGACTCGCCATGCAACGCCGAGCAACCAAAATAAAACCCGGTCAGGTGAAACACACGACTCGTATTGGAGACGGACATGTTGCCAATTTCGGCTCCATCGTTCAAGGCAATGAGGTTCGGGGGAGACTCGCTAGTTTTGGGGGAATTGAAGACTTCCCAGTTGGTGTACTTTAGCTCCTTATAGGCGGTGATGGGAACACCGGCATCGCCTGCATTAATGTCGTCGTACTACAAAGGCGTCACCCGAGTAGAGAGTCGAAATCAGATTTCAGTATAGATTCATGGCAGTAATAGACTTACACTGGCATTATAGGTGACTGCATTGGATTGCGCAAGTGTCTGAAGAGCAAGCAGTCCTAGAAGGACAATAAAGGAAAATAGTTTCGAGCTCGAGAACATGGCTGAGCGATGGCTAAAACAGATGCTGCATTACTCGTCTTTTAAACCGTTCACTAGATGCACTTACGTGCAGGTTCATTTCGGGTCCGAGTATCGACCTCAACGACTTGAACGGCGGCGTAGAGTAAGTAGGCAGTGTTTGTTTAATCGTTAGCTTCAGAGAAAAGTCGAAAGAATGAGTATTTACCGTTCAATCTTCGATGGAGCAAGGCACCAGAACAGCGTTATGAACAGACAGGAGTCGGGCAATAATTGGTACCATCTGCCATTGGACGTGCACGAACCCGAATCGGAAGAATTAACCTCAGCCGAGAACCAGAGCGAACCAGAAGAGACTTGTCGTTTCAGTAACCGTCAACAGCGTTCAGTGAGATGATATTGAGTCTTCAAGTCAAGGTCGGAAGTGCCGCGGAGCATACGATACCCGGAGTCCGTTTGCACCAGTGTTACTTCTATTGTGGTGAACGATTGGATCCCGAGAACAACGAGGTCCAAAAATGAGACGGCAGTGCTGGTACAACGAGGCGATTTGTATATGTGCGAAAGGATGAACAAGAACTTTACAACTAGACCATTCAGAACCTAGGCGGCGGAGAGGCAGAGGCACCGCAAGTCCTGAATCTGAGTGGACCTGTACTTACTTACCCGCAGTGAGAACGGGTGGTACCTCAAAATTGAGAAGTGAGCAACATTGGTGGGGTTTTCTTTTTCCTTTTTTTTTGACCTTCAGGACCCTAGTACTAGAAACCGAGCCAGCCGTCCATCAACCCCTAGGACCTACGATGAACGAATTCAAACTGAGCCTTCCATTGTACAATGCGTGGATGATGAATCGGAGCTACCTGCAGACTTTGCAGTCGAGTAGCAGGTTTTCATACTACCTTCTAAAAGAGAAATAGAAAGGCTTGGAACTTGAAGGGACGACCGTAGCGACGGTCAATCTGATTCTGAAACTTGTAATCCCCCAGTAAGGATGTACTAGCATCTCCAATGGGTTAACGA
>ML769440.1:238523-279466 GCA_009733575.1 Gymnopus androsaceus JB14
GGATTGGATAACATTCAGTATGTTATGTACGACAAGCTCTAGCTGCCAATTCTAGTCAGAGGCAGTTGCGTTACATACTTTTCCTCATGTGTTGCCTACCAATAAACTATACGGGTTTTGTACCGACTGACCTCAAAAACTCCGAGTTCAATTCTCTAGTTTGGGGAAAAATTCAGCGTGCCAGGTTGAACATATATTGTTACAGAAAGCACAGCTACAGAAGGGTTCATCTCTATCCCCCACGGTATGAGAACTTGAGGAGCGATTGAAAAAGGTGAGCGGTCAAAAAAACTAAGCCGGCGTCAGGGCAAATCACTACTGCCAATCTCATATCGGTGAGCTCGCACTAGCAAAGCGAAGAATCATTTGAAATGCAACTCACCATCGAATCATCGACTGGAATGCAACCAATTATTCAGTGTCCAGCACCTCATCCCGCTTCAACCTCAATGCAGGTTCGTTGTGACGTCTCCAACTTGGCGCCATTCTATCCACACGAGCCATGACGTTCAAGTTATTCTCAGTCGTCTATCAGAAATAGAGTCAAGCCGAGTCAGAACTTTCCGCACGAAAAGACCACTGGTAGAGGCACTCACTGGCATAGCCGTAGCGACCCTCAGAGCGAAAACAGATAGCAACGCAATGTAATAATAGAGCAGCATTTCGCCAATCTCTGGAAGTATTGGGGAATAGCAGGCAAGCACCTTTCGCACTTGAGCTGGGAGGTAAGTATGGGGGTAGCAGATTATGTTAAAATAAACACAGCGGCGACTCTTTTAAAGAAAATCAAACCACTTCTCTCCTTTGACGTGCTCCGCTCCAAAAAAAAATAATTCCGCACGCCAAGAATGTTGAACAGAAATGAATGCCTCGATGGGTTATACAATCCTGGTGAAAGATTTGAAGTTCAAAAAATCTTCTTTCCTCCTTTTTTTTCGAATTCAAACTGAGCCTTCCATTGTACAATGCGTGGATGATGAATCGGAGCTACCTGCAGACTTTGCAGTCGAGTAGCAGGTTTTCATACTACCTTCTAAAAGAGAAATAGAAAGGCTTGGAACTTGAAGGGACGACCGTAGCGACGGTCAATCTGATTCTGAAACTTGTAATCCCCCAGTAAGGATGTACTAGCATCTCCAATGGGTTAACGAAAAATGGAAATAAAAAATTATAATTTTTTATTATCTCCGCCAAATTTCCGCAGCCGATTCCAGACATGACAACAAAGCCGCTATTCTCAACTTGTGTCGCGCTTTTCTGTAGCCAGCTCAACTCAGACAGCTTATACTGTCATTGAGTCTAAGTCTACTTTCGCTCTTGGAGATTGCAGCCACGCTACCTTATCCTGATTTCATCCAGCTTTGACCGCTGGTTTACATCCTTTCGAACCATCGCTAGAATGGTCTCTACGAAAATCACTGAGTACAAGCTGGGCGCTCATCTGGGTCAAGGTGGATATGTGAGTTCAAGTACACTACTACAGATAATCATTCTGAATAACCATCAGTTTCCAGAGCCATGTTTACAAAGCCACTGAAATCTCGAATGCCAATATCGTAGTCGCTCTCAAAAAATCGCGCGTTTCGAGGAAAATCAAGCGCACCCTCTTCGACACGAGAGCCGTGTGCTTCAGCTCTTGCAAGGTCACGTCGCTATTCCTGCTGTTTACTCATATGGTCATTTGGATCACTTTGAATACTTGGCTATAGAGCTACTAGGTCCCAGCCTAGCGGACAAGCTCGCTCTTTTAGATCGGTGCTGGATTGAAGGTGAAAACGGTCATCCAAGATTGTAGATCAAGCAGTAAGTGAAGATTCTATTATCTGTTACACGGAAGCTGGACTCAACTTTCATGTATGTTTATGTAGCTCTCTGGCACTGGAACATGTTCACTCGAAGGGAATGCATACATCGCGACATCAAGCCTCACAACTATTCTCTGCGCGCTGGACGATGACTCGATAATCAAACTTGTAGACTTTGGCCTATCGAAACCTCTCGCTCATCGTCCACCCAGTCAATACAATCCGTATCAGGAACGGCGGTATATCGCAGGATCACTGTATTGGGCTAGCCTCAATTCACATAATGGACTTGGTCAGTCTAACCTGCCTTCACGCTGGTGTACTAATCGTTAATCGACCCTCTAGATCTAACACCGCGGGACGACCTCGAGTCCCTAGCGTATGTTGCCTTGCACCTTCTTCGCGGAAACCTCCCTTGGAAACCTCGTCCACGAGAAGAATCCCAACTCCGCTCGCACAGGAAATTGTCCGAATCATGAAATCAAAGTGCACTGGCGAACGTCTCGCCGAAGGCTTCCCACACGAATTCGGCGAGCTTTTGACGTACAGTCGTTCTCTCGAATTTACCCAACTCCCCGATTATACAAAACTTCGACGTGAGTTTGCTGAGCTGGCTACAAATGAGGAGGGTGGATCATTAGACACTTCGGAAGGTTCATTTTGGACCGCTAGTGCTCCAAGTCCGATTTCGAGTGGTGCTGCTGGTCCGGAGGTGGACGAGATCGATATCGACCTTCCCCCAGAAAACGAGGTCGAGGTCGAGTACGATATGGACATAGGCAGTTATCTTGGGTATGATATTGAACTGTGGGACAACCGCCAAGGGGAGCGCGATAAGGATTTGACGCTCTCTGCAGAGCAAGCAGAGGCATTGGATGGCTGTTTACTTCTAATCGAGCAAGTAGTGGACTGAGGACAACAATTGTGACCTCTCCAAATCTGATTGATTCATTTTGTCCTGTTCTCTGTCTACCAAATTTATGAGCTAAGTGGAATGCTTGATATGTCAATCTAGATATCCACCGGTATCTCGCGGATCTGAGTTTGGTGCCAATTTCTCCATGTCTTCCCGTCCTGAGCTCGCGCCTAGGTTTCGATGAATTATTTCGCTACTTGTTTCGTCTCCAATTAGCATACTAAACCTGTTGCTTCTATGTTTTTTTAGTTACTGAACTTGTTATTACCTTGTAGCTGAATTCCTTTCTTGACCAGAATATCCTATCGAGAAAGAGAGTGGCTAGTTTTCAGACCAGCATGGCCGCGGCATTGTCGCTGAATGGCACTCAGAGCAATTGAAAAAAAACGGAGAGCATTGTCGATAGCGATACTGTCAGAGGTCATCTCGGTGGGTTCCATGTCTTTGACCTTCAGGACCCACTAGAAACAGAGCCTTCCACTGCAATGATTTAACGCATCGATGACGAACCAACGCAACCTGCAGACCTAGATGGACCTTTTGGTTAATCTGAATGAACTTGGATCCTTCCCCAAGTAAGAATGACTGGGTTGTCAAAAAATAAGAAACTTCGTTGGACCTCATTGAGTTTCTACTTCTTTTTTCGACCTCCAGCACAGCTACAGAACCGTGCCAAAAGGAGTCTCTCGTTGAATGAGGAATTCAAGTTTCAGAGCGTTGAGGATACGACAACCAGTCGGTCAATTACGAAGCTTTGCAGTCAAGCTCAAAGCAAAGACGTGGCTCGGGCGTGTGAAACTGGAGTGAAATCACGTAGGAAAAAAAAAGTCACGGTGACACCTCGCGTCTCTCAACTCCCATCATGGCTGACACTGGCTCTACAGAGAACGACAAAGCCCGTGTCTTCGAGGAATTTCTGCTCGCTCCTGAAGGCAATGTGTATAATTACCGGCAGGATATCGCTACAATGATTCGAAAAGACCAGACGCGTCTCATTGTCAACATTGACGATCTACGCGACTATAATCGCGAATATGCCGACGGTCTGCTCAAAAAGCCCATCGACTACTTTCCAGCGTTTGAGACTGGTCTCAAAACTGCCATTACCACGGTGGCTGGCGACAAGCACACTCTTAAAAAATCGTACAAAATCGGCCTCAGCGGGTCTTTTGGTGACCATCATGTCAGCCCACGGAATTTGCACTCTGCTTTTCTAGGAAAAGTCATATCTTTGGAAGGGATTGTCACGCGTTGCTCTCTCGTTCGCCCTAAAATGATGTCGTCTACCCACTATTGTCCAGAGACGCGCATATTTTGGGAGAAACCCTATGACGACGCGACTACCTCCTACTCCCACACCGTAGCAACCAGCGCGCTTCCACCACAAACAGATGACGAGAATCGTCCGCTACAGATAGAATATGGCCTTTGTGGATTCAGGGATCACCAAAGAATCAGCATCCAGGAGATGCCCGAGCGTTCTCCTCCTGGACAGCTTCCTCGTAGCACCGATGTTATCATGGACGATGATTTGGTCGACAAATGTAAACCAGGAGACCGTATTCAGATTGTTGGTTTCTATCGTAGCGTGGGCGGTGGCTTCTACTGGGGCCTTCAAGTGTGTGTCTTTTTTACCCTCCTGGAGCTGTTCATTGATTTATTTCTGCAGGTCCCTGCTCATAGCGAACAATATCAACCTTTTATCTTCTAAACTTGGAGGTGGTATTGCTCAAGCTCCTCTCACTGATACCGATCATTCGAAACATCAACCAGCTCTCCAGAAAGTCGAACATCTTTAGTCTCCTTTCAGAGTCGCTGGCTTCTTCCATTTATGGACACGAATACATCAAGCGTGCCATTCTTCTCCTCCTCCTTGGAGGCGCAGAGAAGAATCTGCCTAATGGTACCCATATCCGTGGTGATATCAATTTGCTGATGGTAGGCGACCCATCGACTGCAAAATCACAACTTCTGCGGTTCGTCCTCGGGACTGCGCCTCTTGCGATTGCCACCACTGGAAGAGGAAGTTCAGGTGTCGGTCTTACAGCTGCTGTCACGTCGGATAAGGAGACTGGAGAGAGACGGTTAGAAGCGGGTGCAATGGTGCTAGCTGACCGAGGAGTCGTGTGTATCGACGAGTTCGACAAGATGTCTGATGTTGACCGAGTCGCTATTCACGAAGTGATGGAACAGCAGACCGTGACCATCGCCAAAGCCGGTATTCATACTAGTTTGAATGCACGGTGCAGTGTAGTCGCTGCAGCTAATCCCATATACGGACAGGTGTGTTTGGACTTTCTCGTTCTCCTATCTTAATTGACATAACTGCTTCTGTAGTACGATATCCACAAAGACCCTCACAAGAACATTGCACTTCCCGACTCCCTTCTTTCCCGTTTCGACTTGCTCTTTATCGTCACTGACGATGTAGAGGAAGAACGCGACCGCAAAATCGCAGATCACGTCCTTCGCATGCACCGTTACCTTCCACCCGGTGTCGAAGAAGGCACCCCGTCACAGGATATCTTATCTCAACCTCTCGCAGTAGAAGGACCCGGAGTTGCGTCGAACGAGGAACCCGACGCTAGCCCTTTCCAAAAGTACGACCCGCTGCTTCACGTCGGGATTGGCTCGACTTCCGGTGGTCGTCAGACGCGTAGTAAGACGTCAAAGAAGAAGCCCGAGGTCCTCACTATCTCTTTCGTCAAAAAATACATCCAGTATGCGAAGAGCAAGCCTGCACCGGTATTAACTAAAGGCGCGGCAGATTATATTGTGCAGGTTTATGCTGGTCTTCGTAACGAAGACATGGAGTCAAATCAGAGAAGGGTAAGCCCTTGGCTCCCCAATGCATTCATTGACTGACTAAGATTTCTCTAGACCTCTCCTCTGACCGCTCGTACCTTGGAAACCCTCATTCGTCTCGCCACCGCACATGCAAAAGCCCGTCTCTCTGCCAAAGTGGAGGAAAGCGACGCCAAAGAGGCCGAGACCATTATGAGGTTCGCTCTATTCAAAGAGGTCCCCAAACGCCAACGTCGCAAGAAGAGAAAGTTGAATCACGGTGCAGCTGCTGCCCGTAAGGGTTCTGAAAGTGGTGATGAGGATGAGGAAGAGAGCGAAGAAGAAGAGGAGGATCCTCCGCAGAGAATGAGCGTCCCTCCTGCACCAGCACCAGCTGCTCGGAGCCTCAGGATCCTATTTGGGGCGACCAGAGCCAAGACGTGGATATGGCAGATGATGCGCCAGCAGACGAATCGGATGAAGTCAGGAAGAATAACAGGTGCGAATGGTTCTTTTTCTCGTATCACGCAAAACTAACAAGATCATAGACTCAAATCATTCCGCACAAAGATATCTCAGCTCTGGGCCTCGAAACTGCAAGATCAGGAGCAGGTACTCTTGAGAGAGCTTCTCCCAATGGTGAATGAAGGCTGTCGACCAATGAGCTCTTCGGAACCAAAGAAGCAACGGAAATCTTACAGATTATGCAGGACCGTGACGAGATAATGTTCGCGGAGGATGTCGTGTATAAAATTTAATCGGAATTGTACCATATACATATGTATCTGTTTCTCTGCAGTTTTATTTTGCTTTCGTTTTCTCTGGTTGTACTAGGTTGTAATTTATTAGACGCACGAACACGATGTATTTGAACCAAATAACTGATACATTAACGAAGCAGTCAGTAAGTACAGAATAGGTACTTTTGCTTTGATAATCTTTACTTCCACTGCTTGAACGCGTGAAACTCGCCTACTTCGCGAACTCTTCAGCTATTGACTCACTTATACTTCCCTTGGCATCGACCCGTTTTGCCTCAGTATAAATCGGACCCTATTAGTTGTCAAACTAGTACATTGTTTAATTTCTTTCCTTCTTTTTCTTCGAAATAATCAAACCTTTCCACACCTTTTGCACAGACTACTTTATGAGCTAGTAGCTACTAGCTCATAAAGTAGTCTGTGCAACAGCGAGCTCTTACTCTTGATAAATGAACATGGGACTCCGTTGGCTGGTGCTTTTGCTTGGGGTATGTTTCAAGTGTTATGATGCCTAATTTTCTTACAACTACTTATTGTATGCTAGCTATGGTCGACAATTCTCAATGGACCAGCGGAGAAAGTGCTAGGTATGCCATGATTGTTTTGCCTGCTCTGCCAAGGTCGCTTATATCGAACCATTAGGCTCGGAATCCGACATGTCAATCACTCAATGTATGCTTGATAGGATGTTCAAGAGGTCTGCGTTGGCATTGTGTGAGCTCCCTTCGAAGTTTCCAATTAAATTTCTATGGTATTGTTTACTTACAAACATGGTCAATGCTTCACAGCGGAGCTCTTCCTGGCACATTTACCCTGAAGCTGAAGAGCGATGGTATTTTACAAGTTGGAGAAATGTAGGCCTATTTATATGGGTCTTGTATGGGTCACATCTAGTAACTATGGCATCAGAATTCACCAAATATTCTAACTTTTGACTGATTTGTTTTGATGGCAGCTGAATGCATTCAGTTTGTCAACTTCAACTTTGTGTATGCCAACTTCAGCTTTATGTATACTGTTCTAGTGCAAGTCAAGGGCATTCCAACTTTGAGATCATAAAATGCATCTATGTCCCAACAAGTTTGACCTCTGTGGGACCAGGAAAGTAAGTTCTGTACCATTTCGAGCACTTGGTAAATGGTATTAAGGTTTATAAGCGCCCACTTAATGCATGGTTAAATGACCTTATATAGTAATTCCTGTAGTCTCCCTAGGCAGACTCAAATATACACCGACGATCCATTGGATGTGTGTATATAGAGTCTGCGAGTTCCCACGCGGGTCTTCAGCCGCAGCCAAAAGTATTACCAATCATCGTTGTACAGCCACATTGACGCGCGCGCGCGCTCTTCGCTCTACATCTCCTGCACTCGTTTTCCGCGTCATTCAAATGAAACTTTTTTATTTCACTGTTGAACATCCTAATGCATCATTCTCCCTGTGAAAATCACTTATTACCGCCAATGCCTGCAACACACCTACTTCAGTTTGACTTCAGCTGTGCTAATCTCACTCAGATAGATGAGCAGATTCACTTCGGAATACACATCTTTACAGTAGATTGATAGTTTTCAATCCCTTTCCCTTAATTCCCTTTCCCTTGGTCAACGTGAAAGCAGCGCTGCTGCAACAGTCGATGGCAAGAACGCTCGCTACACTATACCGGCTCACGGACCGTGGTGGCTGTACCCTGGTGATTTGTAATAGATCGACCTGCGGCTGAACTGGTCGCGGCTACTATAGGACTATAATTCCTGACAGGTTTGAGCTCTGAAAATACCCAAAATCCACCAAGATCTCAAATATGCTTATCACAGAATGTGACATTTTGTATGATTTCCATCTCATACTTACAAAGTACTCAGAATGGTACAATCAGATTGTGCCATGCTACTCTTGATAGGTTACCAGTTAAACAATATATTGTATGGTTAATATATGCATGGCCACAAGTAGTATCATCATTACCCTGAAGTTAAAGCTAAAGTAACAAAAGTTGAAAGTTTGAGTTGAACATGTGATTTAAAGTTGAAGTTAAAACATGAAGTTGAATTTCAAGTTAAAGTTGGAATATTTGGTGAAATATGGTGCCATAAGTAACTTTGTTCTGGAAATACTCAATACTATTTATGGTATACTGGTTATATATATATGTACCTGCTTTGCGAGTGTTTGCATGCAAGATCTGGGTTCAACTCCCTACAGGGAATATTACTGGCCTTGACATCTCTACAAGTTATTCTTAGAATTGCATTTTATTTTTTGCAGCCTGTATGCATGGACAAGATTGCCCGAGTACACAGGGTTTTTGTTGGACAATGTGGTTAGGAAACAGAAATTTCATAGATTTACAAGTAAGTAAGTAGAGAAGATTGAGAGTGATACAAACAATGAGTCATTTCCTTTGCAAAGAAACAAGCAATAAAATAAAATAAAATGGTTGGACTTTAGTTCTCAATACAATGAAACCATTCTTCCCCATATACACAATCTTCAAGGGATATCTTAGTGTATCCTGTTCGAGATATAATGCATGTATTGTGTGGCCTCCATAAAGGTTTACGGAACTGGGGGGGAATCCAGATTATACCATGAGGAAAATGAGGAAAGATAATCCAGCCATCACTGGATAGATGCCAGTGGTTGTGTGCTACATGCCTAGGTAAATACAAATTATGGAGAAAACAGATCGGAACACTACCTTGGAAGGATTGGTGGTGGTTTATAAGTGTGCTACATATTGGATAATCAGTTTTGGCATCCCAGGTCCTTATTCTGTTGTCATGCAATCCAGACACAATTTGAGTTCCATTAGGTGAAGAGGCCACAGAAAATATTGAATCTTCATGGCCTTCCAGAGGTTCACCTACACCAGTAGCTGCATCCCAGGTCATGATTGTCTTGTCTTCTGACCCTGACACAATTCTAGTTCCATCAGGTGAAAAGGCCACTGGACAGACTGAATTTTGATCATTTTCCAGAGGTTCACCTATCTGAGCACCAGTAGCTACATCCCAGATTCTTATTGTCTTGTCATATGACCCTGACACAATTCTAGTTCCATCAGGTGAAAAGACCACGGACCAGACTGAATCTTCATGACCTTCCAGAGGTTCACCTATCTGAGCACCAGTAGCTGCATCCCAGATCCTTATTGTCTTGTCATGTGATCCAGATACAATGCTAGTTCCATCAGGTGAAAAGGCCACAGAAAGAACCAAATATTCATGACCTTTCAGAGGTTCACCTATCTGAGCACCAGTAGTTGCATCCCAGATCCTCAATGTCTTGTCATCTGACCTTGACACAATTCTAGTTCCATCAGGTGAGAAGGCCACAGAAAAAACTATATATTCATGACCTTCCAGAGGTTCACCTATCTGAGCATCAGTAGCTGCATCCCAAATCCTTATTGTCTTGTCTTCTGACCCAGACACAATTCTAGTTCCATCAGGTGAAAAGGCCACAGAAAGAACTGAATATTCATGACCTTTCAGAGGTTCACCTATCTGAGCACCAGTAGCTGCATCCCAGATCCTTATTGTTCTGTCAGCTGACCCTGACACAATTCTAGTTGCATCAGGTGAAAAGGCCATGGATGAGACTGCATATTCATGACCTTCCAGAGGTTCACCTATCTGAGCACCAGTAGCATCCCAGATCCTTAATGTCTTGTAATCTGACACAGACACAATTCTGCTTCCATCAGGTGAAAAGGCCACTGGCACATGTGAAACTTCATGACATTCCAGAGCTTCACCTATCTGAGCACCAGTAGCTGCATCCCAGATCTTTATTGTTCCATCATCTGACCCAGACACAATTCTAGTTCCATCAGGTGAAAAGGCCACTGACCAGACTGTACCTTCATGACCTCCCAGAGGTTCATCTATCTGAGCACCAGTAGCTGCATCCCAAATCCTTAATGTCTTGTCATGTGACCCAGACACCATTCTAATTCCATCAGGTGAAAAGGCCACTGAATGGACTGAATCTTCATGACCTTCCAGAGGTTGACCAATCTGAGCACCAGTAACTGCATCCCAAATCCTTATTGTTTTTTCATCTGACCCAGAAACAATTCTGGTTCCATCAGGTGAAAAGGCCACTGATCTGACTGACCCTTCATGACCTTCCAGAGGTTCACCTATCTGAGCACCACTGGTAGTAGCTTGTAAAGCTTGCTCGCGTGCGTAGACGTGAACGTGCTTTGGGTTCGAGAGGGTCAATCGAGCTTGTTTGCGGGATAAAGAAGGTATATTAGGAGTCGGGGAAGTTGTATCTATCTTTCTATCTCAAATCGATGCTCGTTTTCTACATACCGGATCCCCTATGTGTCTACAGTCTAACTGAATGGTTGTGCGGTAAGTAACAAGGAACGGAACGTGTCCGAGAGCACCAATAGCTGGTAAGTATGTTGGGCCTTGTATCTATGGTACAAGGGCCTTGTCACGAAGTCATACGCGTGCATATGCGTATGAAGCGCGACATCCCCTCTTTACTTTAAAATGAAAACACGGGGGACCAAGCGGAGCGAAAAAGAAAGACAAACAGAAAAGAAAAAAAAAAAAATGTATATATATGAAGTAGAAAATCGGCAAGTACACACCATCATGACCAGCGAACGTGAATCCCTGTACCTGTATCTCCGTGAACAATTCGATACCCTTCTGGATGAATGGGAGGAAAACCGGAACGCCCACAACACCTTCATGCTCGGTTGGTCGATAATCCAACTCGAAGGATTTATCCGACAGGCTGGTTTTGAAAGCGGGGACGTCCCTGTGTACCCAAAGGATTTCTTCTCCCATTTGCACACGATGGATGGGCAAACCCTCAAGTTGCTCCCCGCCGAGATTACGGAAAGTGCAATGCACGTCGAGAAGTCAATGCCCAGGCATTATGGCTTGACCCGAGCCATTCCCGTCGTTATTTTTAACGAGGATTGCAGACAGGGACCAAAAACCGTTGCGTATTTTGGAGAGGACAGGTGAGTGTTGGGATTTTTGCAAACGGATCGGTCTGAACTTCTTTGAAGGTTCACCACGCACTCCAATCTTCGGGAATGCATCCAGTTCGTGAATGCTCACTATAGTGAACACCCCATGGATGGCAAAACGGACTCCACCCGGTTTGGCGTTGAATATGGGGATGTGGCTGGACGGAAGACAATTGAGGATGCGTTCAAAAGAGCTGGGGGAGGTAGAAATGGAATTGTTGCTGCTTGGAATGTGATTGAACGTACAGGAAACGGAGAGGAAGGGGATGTGTAGAACTTTGTCAATTAAATCTCAGCGTAAATTAAAGTAAAGCAACAATTACAACTCCAAACCCTCAACAGTCGGAGATTCCTCGGGGTCCTCGTCAAACGAGCCCTCCAGGTCCGTTAACTCCGTCGTCGTGATATCGAGGAAGTCGTCCAGGTCCGGAAGAGGGAGAGATAAACGAGAGAGATAGGGAATAAGGCGAAACGCCCCAACTGGGCGACGCCAAACTGTACCATCGAGCTCACAAACGATGTAAGCTCCACCATGGTTACGGTGTATAACCATCAAGGGTCCCATGTAGCGCATATTGTTCTTTCTTGAGAAAGTCTTCTTGACACGTGTATTGCGAGCTAAAACGAGGTTTCCAGGGGCAAAATCGTAGGTTTTGATTGAAGCAGCGTGCTCCAACTCAACCTTGCGAACCCAATCGAGCCGTTTACCGTAAACGCGAAGGCGCATATCCTCGAGATCTTCGAGACGCTTTTGAAGTTCGCAGGAGCGTCGTGCAATAAGATCCGTTGTGGTCATGGTGGAAGTAGGAGGAGGAAGGAGATATGTAGCCTCGAGGAGATCGATGGGAAGAGTGGGATGAACACCGTGGGCTAAGAAATACGGACTCGCACCTACAGAACGGAGTACCGTAACTCTTTCAGCCCAAAAGACTGAGGCAGAAACCGGAGACCATTTGGAAGCGTCCCCGTCAGCAGACTTGACCAAAGCTTCTCTGACATTGAGATGTCGGCGTTCAATAACACCAGCTGCCTGGGAGTTGTACGTCGAAATTGTAATGTGACGGATGCCATAACGTTTCGCGAGGACATCGAGGGCCTTAAGGAAAGGAGTACCGTTATCCATAACGATTTCTCATAAAGCACCCCAACGGCAGAGGATTGACTCAAAAATCCAAGTAGCAATCGCATCGCCTGTCTGGCGTCGCAATTTGCAGAACTCGGGATATGCGGAGGAAGAGCAGCGGCCATGGACAATATATTTGAAGCCACCAGAGGACGGCATCTCCATCGTGTCCATGTAGCACTTTGAAAATAAACCGAGTGGTTCTGCAACCACTGGAGGGATACGGAGCTTCTCCATTTGATGGAGTTGACAGAGGTGACACGTACGGATGTACCACTTGACGTCTTCGTTGAGTTTTGGCCACCAGAAACGTTCACGGATGGATGCCGTGGTGGACCAAATACCCTTGTGACCCATTCGGTCATGACATTCCCGAATAATGGGAATTCAACGAGCTTGAGGGATTACCAGGCGGTGACAGCCATTGACATCTTTGCGCCATAAGCGTCCCGACTTGTCAACAAAGAAATGTAGACAATATCGAATAAAACCAGAGAACTGGTCATCGGAAAGACCCTCTGGTCGTTGGAGGGATGAGAGGTATTCCCGCACGGAATCCATACGTGAATCCACGCGAATAGCCCGTTTTGACCGCGGAATAGACTTGTAAGGGATAAATTCATCCGAAGATGAATGCGGAGAGGAAATAGACTTGGTGGCAAATACCGGAAAGGTTGAAAGTCTGTTGAGGGAGGAAGGTTGAAAGACAGAAAAGTTAATGAAATGAATAAACCCGTTTGCATGGTCTATCCAGTCTTCATGGTCACCATCATCTTCAGGATCATTGTTTGGTTGAGGAGTACGGCGTGAAACGCCATCCGCAGCGATACGCTCAGAAGGGACATGGAACATTGTGAAGTCGAAGAGTAAAATCCCAGCAATCCAACGATTTATAGTTGCGTTGGGCTGGATATCGGGGTTATTGATCATCCCACGGATGTAGAGTGCGTCTACCTCGACAACGAAGTGTTTCGCACCAACTGTCCATAGACGAGTTGCACATAAGGAACGGAAAAGGCTGTAAAGTTCCAGCTTGGCCTGACTGTAATTAGCTTCACGAGAATTTAAAGTAATGGATCCAAAACGATTGATATAGCGGACTGAGGGATTATCGGGAGAGGGCTGCATGATTATAAAACCAATGCAGATATTTGAGGTATCGACAACAAGAATGACTGGGATGCCGGACACATAGACCAAAGGACGGATAGCACCACTTGCCAGGACCGCGTCCTTTAAGCGTTGTTGAGTACGGGCTTCCAGTTCCCCGAACTGGAAAGGGATATCTCGTCTCGTTAACCGAGTCAAAGGTTCAGCCAACTTGGCGAACCTCTCAATAAAGTTCTGGCAAAGACCCGTGGTACCTAGGAATGCCCGGACATCTGTGAGCTTGAGCAGAGGACCCCAATTGACAATTTTCGCCACTCGCGATTTGTCAATTTTACGACCTTCGTAGGAACAGAGGTGACCAGTAATAAGGGCTTCAGACGCCGCGATGATGGCCTTCGGACCAGAATACGTACCCCCAGCATACTTCATACGTTGGAGAATACGGTTGACCACCTGGAGGTGTTCCCAGATGAATCGACAAATTCCCTGATTCTCCAGAATTGTCTTGAACGAGCCATCCGGGAGTTCGTAGCGAGTAGGACCGCCACAAACATTAACGTCGTCCAAATAGGGAATGGTGAATTCGGGGATTTCAGGTTGATTAATGAAGGTGACGTCTCCGTGAAATATTTGAACAGAGTTCGTCCAACCCATGGGAATAGCGGTTAGATGGAAAGGACCAAGAGGGGTTTGGAAAGTTGTGAGATCGCGGGAGGAGATGGCCAGGGAACGTTCATCGTAACCTACAAAGATATCAAGCGCTGCAAGAACTGCCCTGCACGCATACCACTCTGCAAGGTGCTCCAGGACCGGCGGAATTGACGAATCCCGAATCGTGACTGCGTTCAGAGGCTGCAAATCATGAACGATTCGCAGTGACTTTCCATCTTTCTTGACCACCGTAAACCAGCGGGAACAATAGGACGAATTCGACGGCTCGTATATGCCCGATCGGATTTTATCCTTAACTACCTTGATAACTTCCTCCATTGATCCTGGAGGAATCGGCAAGACTGGAACCCGCCATGGAATATGTTCAATAACGGGAATTTCAACCGGCGGAAAATACTCATGTTTGAACTGGCCTTTCTCCATCTCATTCCAGGCAAAAGCACCTTCTTGCAGCATCATGAGATGATGTACTGCTTTCATCTCCTCTGGCCATAAAAAGGACTGATCGTGAACACTATCAATAATGTCCTTGCGTTCTTGGGTATAACGACCTGTGGGAGTGAACGGCTGAGGGATTGGATTGAGCTGGGGAAGGTTCTCAAGAGGGTCAGTTGGAAAATGTCGGATTACGCGGAATTTCTCGGGAAGAGTTGTCGGAACAGGAACAGTACGATGATGTACTGGCCTGTAGCGCTTCTTGGCAGCAGCATAAATGGGTATGGGAACTGAATCATTATTAGGAATTAATGGTAATGAATTGTATTGTGATGGAATATGAGGAAGAAGGGATCCCAAAGTTGCAAAGGAGGAAGAGAGACCAGGGGAAATAATGGATGAGGCTGGTACAGCAGAACACTGAAGAATCAACGCGTACGTCGTTGAATCGTAAGAGAAGAAAGCGTGGGCGTGAAAGAATGCCAAGCTAATTTGATCGGAACTTGGTTCCGGACCGAGGACCTCGGATCTAAGGGATATTGAGATATTAGCGCTGATGTTTGATAAGTCCGATGCCAGCGGTGCCTCGTGCACCTCAACGGCCACCAGGACTTCATCTCCATCGTTCAAGTCTTCAAACTCCACCATCGTCGGGGGCGGTGGCGCTGGCTCGAGGGTATAAGCCACCCCCCTCTCTCTCTCCTCAATAACTTCTTTCCCTTCCGTCTTCCTTGCAAAATCGCGGAAGCTCTCAAGGGATCGTTGGAATGGTGACCACCTTGTCGGTATTGGGGTCGGTCAGTGTATAGTGCTGATCGCCGGAGAGGAAATTCTTGATATGTGCTTGGGTCAAGACCTCGAATGGATGGCCTAACAAGACATCGTATGCGGGAGAGTCAATGATATGAACTTGCAGGAACGCGATAATGTCGTTGAAACGGAATGGTACGTCTTTTGCAATTCCTAGCATCCAGTCCGTCTTACCGTTCGCACTCTGTAGCGGAATTCGTCGTTTCGGATTGAATGAAAGCCCTAACGCGTTGCTAGTCGCGTCCAACATGGCTACTATGCTGCACCCACTGTCTGCTACGCAATGGACAGCACGTTCTCCAACATGAGCGTTTAGTCCTCAAATGCTGGTCGACTCCTTAGCGACATAGAACCCATCCCCTTCTGCAGCATCTCCGAATTCCTGGAAGAAGATGGCCACCGGATCTGGAGGATCTTTTTGAGCAAAAGGGAGGGACTTATTCTCACTGTACTGAGATCTACTCGGGGACAGTGATTTTGATGATTCCAAGAGGTACATCGGCTCAATATCTTCCAAAAGATTTCCATCGATTCCGATACAACGGCTCGTCACATTTTCCTTCACTTTTCTTCTGTATTCTGGAGCAATTGCTAATAGATCATCCTGTCGAATAGAAACCATGCTCGAGAGTCCTGCTTGAACAACTCGTTCAACAGCAGCCTCGGTCTCGATAGGTGCTCGGTATCGAAAGTTACGGACGTCATCCTTTGGAGGGACGCCAACCATCCTTTCCTGCGGAGGGACGTAATTGGGGGAAGTTTGCCTATGATAGGCTTTGGCGGTCTCGTTGGACCAGGAACAGGAGGAATTGGCTGGGAAGGCTCAGGATCACGAGGAGGAGGATTATGTTTGGGTTTCGGTATAGGCTTCGACGACGTTTTATCAGGTACGTCTTTATCGTTGGCTTCCTTCGCCGCACAGCGTGTTTCCATTTTGAAGAGAAGCTGACAAATTACCTCTGCTTCTTGTTGTTCCTTGTCGACAGGACTCGCCATGTACGACGCTGCCTTTGCGAGCATTGACGGACCCTGGAATCCATGTAGGGTATACAACGAATGGGCACTCACGTCGACTCCCGCCAACGGTCCCGTTGTAACCTGGGGTGATTCCAACAGCCAAGACTTCTCGGACGGATGGTCTTCGAAATAGTGTTCGAAGCATTGTTTCAACGTACCCTCCATATATCGTTGAATACGAGGGAGACGCTGGCCACCTTTCAACTGTACGAATCCATTCTCATCTCGTTCCACGCGACCTTTGCTAACCCATTCCGATAGGTCAGCACAGCTATCAAACCTGGTGCTATCGCAGTTATCCCAAAAGCACTTATTAGACCGATTCGGCTTCGGAGGACGGGCACCGCTACTGGATGAAGATGGGCTGCTTTCGCCACCTTTGACCATCTGGGTCATTAGTTGGGTCAACCAAGCGACCACTTGGGACAACTGGTCCAGCTTCGACTCCGTTGATTCGACCTTAGGAGCTACTGATGTAGTTATAGAGGATATGGGGACCTTGGAGCGGTCCCCTGTACTAAAATTTCCGGGTTTTACTGTGGTTGATGCATTGGAAAGGAGATAGTCGGTGGCTTCGCGCAACTCGGTAAGTGTATACGCTTGTCCTTTGGGTTTCTGGGGGTATTTCACCTGGAGTCGTGTATCTAGGCAATTACGAATCGTTTCAGAGAACGCCTCGGTATAGATGCTGGCAACTTGGACCCCGGAAAGTATTCCGTTGGTCAAAAGGGATTTGGCAACAATCGAGAAGTCACGATGGTAAGTCAGCAGTTCTTTGCTGTTCGCAACTCCTGAACCGGCGTACTCGCTAACGACCTTTCTCAGGTCCTCCATCGTTGATTCTGCATCTTTCAACGCACCGGGATAGTGGACCAAGACCTCGTCCTTGAACTCGGTCCACGTTTTCGTGGCATCCTCGTAGGTAGGTAGGGTCCTCCAAAACCGCATCGACTGTTGGTCTGTGTAACGGAGGACCCCCTTCTTCATCGCCGTATCGTCGTTGTTGATACCAGCAGTTGTAGCAACTGCCTTGAACTCCTCGAAGAACGTTGGGAGTTGTTCTTCAAACTCGGAGTCCCATTTAGGAGCTGAGCGCTCGTTTCGAGCGGGAAGAGGGTGTATAGCAGCCATCGGAGTGGAAGCAGGAGTCGGATTTGGAGCTGGAGTGGGAACTGGATTGGGATTTGGTATGTGAGCAGACCGTGGACTCAGCCCGTTATATGGACTAGCTCCGGGAATAGGAGCTGGGTGTGAGGGAGTATCTGGAGGAGTGGGAGTAAGGGGACTAGGAGGTGTTTCTGGTTCCAATAGCGATAAACTATTGTGAGTAGCCTCGTCATCGGGAACCGCTTCAAAAAGATCTGATGTTGCAAAGGTTAACTCTGCGGACTGGATTCCAGTGAGGAGTTCTTGGGTTTCGGGTGAGAGACGACCCGATCGCAAGCTTCTCACGCAGTCGAGGCGTTTTGGATTAACGGGGTGTTTTGCAAACAAAACTGGATTACCCCTCGCGGTGGGCTCCAGTTGTAAAGCTTGCTCGCGTGCGTAGACGTGAACGTGCTTCGGGTTCGAGAGGGTCAATCGAGGTTGTTTGCAGGGATAAAGAAGGTATATTAGAGTCGGGAAGTTGTATCTATCTTTCTATCTCGAATCGATGCTCGTTTTCTACATACCGGATCCCCTATGTGTCTACAGTCTAACTGAATGGTTGTGCGGTAAGTAACAAGGAACGGAACGTGTCCGAGAGCACCGATAGCTGGTAAGTATGTTGGGCCTTGTATCTATGGTACAAGGGCCTTGTCACGAAGTCATACGCGTGCATACTGCGTATGAAGCGCGACATCCCCTCTTTACTTTAAAATGAAAACACGGGGGACCAAGCGGAGCGAAAAAGAAAGACAAACAGAAAAGAAAAAAAAAAAAATGTATATATATGAAGTAGAAAATCGGCAAGTACACACCATCATGACCAGCGAACGTGAATCCCTGTACCTGTATCTCCGTGAACAATTCGATACCCTTCTGGATGAATGGGAGGAAAACCGGAAACGCCCACAACACCTTCATGCTCGGTTGGTCGATAATCCAACTCGAAGGATTTATCCGACAGGCTGGTTTTCGAAAGCGGGGACGTCCCTGTGTACCCAAAGGATTTCTTCTCCCATTTGCACACGATGGATGGGCAAACCCTCAAGTTGCTCCCCGCCGAGATTACGGAAAGTGCAATGCACGTCGAGAAGTCAATGCCCAGGCATTATGGCTTGACCCGAGCCATTCCCGTCGTTATTTTTAACGAGGATCGCAGACAGGGACCAAAAACCGTTGCGTATTTTGGAGAGGACAGGTGAGTGTTGGGATTTTTGCAAACGGATCGGTCTGAACTTCTTTCGAAGGTTCACCACGCACTCCAATCTTCGGGAATGCATCCAGTTCGTGAATGCTCACTATAGTGAACACCCCATGGATGGCGAAAACGGACTCCACCCGGTTTGGCGTTGAATATGGGGATGTGGCTGGACGGAAGACAATTGAGGATGTGTTCAAAAGAGCTGGGGGAGGTAGAAATGGAATTGTTGCTGCTTGGAATGTGATTGAACGTACAGGAAACGGAGAGGAAGGGGATGTGTAGAACTTTGTCAATTAAATCTCAGCGTAAATTAAAGTAAAGCAACAATTACAACTCCGAACCCTCAACAGTCGGAGATTCCTCGGGGTCCTCGTCAAACGAGCCCTCCAGGTCCGTTAACTCCGTCGTCGTGATATCGAGGAAGTCGTCCAGGTCCGGAAGAGGGAGAGATAAACGAGAGAGATAGGGAATAAGGCGAAACGCCCCAACTGGGCGACGCCAAACCGTACCATCGAGCTCACAAACGATGTAAGCTCCACCAGCGGTTACGGTGTATAACCATCAAGGGTCCCATGTAGCGGCATATTGTTCTTTCTTGAGAAAGTCTTCTTGACACGTGTATTGCGAGCTAAAACGAGGTTTCCAGGGGCAAAATCGTAGGTTTTGATTGAGCAGCGTGCTCCAACTCAACCTTGCGAACCCAATCGAGCCGTTTACCGTAAACGCGAAGGCGCATATCCTCGAGATCTTCGAGACGCTTTTGAAGTTCGCAGAGCGTCGTGCAATAAGATCCGTTGTGTCATGGTGGAATAGGAGGAGGAAGGAGAAGTAGCCTCGAGGAGATCGATGGGGAAGAGTGGGATGAACACCGTGGGCTAAGAAATACGGACTCGCACCTACAGAACGGAGTACCGTAACTCTTTCAGCCCAAAAGACTGAGGCAGAAACCGGAGACCATTTGGAAGCGCCCCGTCAGCAGACTTGACCAAAGCTTCTCTGACATTGAGATGTCGGCGTTCAATAACACCAGCTGCCTGGGAGTTGTACGTCGAAATTGTAATGTGACGGATGCCATAACGTTTCGCGAGGACATCGAGGCCTTAAGGAAAGGAGTACCGTTATCCATAACGATTCTCATAAAGCACCCAACGGCAGAGGATTGACTCAAAAATCCAAGTAGCAATCGCATCGCCTGTCTGGCGTCGCAATTTGCAGAACTCGGGATATGCGGAGGAAGAGCAGCGCCATGGACAATATATTTGAAAGCCACCAGAGGACGGCATCTCCATCGTGTCCATGTAGCACTTTGAAAATAAACCGAGTGGTTCTGCAACCACTGGAGGGATACGGAGCTTCTCCATTTGATGGAGTTGACAGAGGTGACACGTACGGATGTACCACTTGACGTCTTCGTTGAGGTTTTGGCCACCAGAAACGTTCACGGATGGATGCCGTGGTGGACAAATACCCTTGTGACCCATTCGGTCATGACATTCCCGAATAATGGGAATTAACGAGCTTGAGGGATTACCAGGCGGTGACAGCCATTGACATCTTTGCGCCATAAGCGTCCCGACTTGTCAACAAAGAAATGTAGACAATATCGAATAAAACCAGAGAACTGGTCATCGGAAAGACCCTCTGGTCGTTGGAGGGATGAGAGGTATTCCCGCACGGAATCCATACGTGAATCCACGCGAATAGCCCGTTTTGACCGCGGAATAGACTGTAAGGGATAAATTCATCCTAAGATGAATGCGGAGAGGAAATAGACTTGGTGGCAAATACCGGAAAGGTTAAAGTCTGTTGAGGGAGGAAGGGTGAAAGACAGAAAAGTTAATGAAATGAATAAACCCGTTTGCAGGTCGTACTCCAGTCTCAGTCTTGGTCACCATCATTCCAGGATCATTTTGGTTGAGGAGTACGGCGTGAAACGCCATCCGCAGCGATACGCTCAGAAGGGACATGGAACATTGTGAAGTCGAAGAGTAAATCCCAGCAATCCAACGATTTATAGTTGCGTTGGGCTGGATATCGGGTTATTGATCATCCACGGAGTAGAGTGCGTCTTACCTCGACAACGAAGTGTTTCGCACCAACTGTCCATAGACGAGTTGCACATAAGGAACGGAAAAGGCTGTAAAGTTCCAGCTTGGCCTGACTGTAATTAGCTTCACGAGAATTTAAAGTAATGGATCCAAAACGATTGATATAGCGGACTGAGGGATTATCGGGAGAGGGCTGCATGATTATAAAACCAATGCAGATATTGAGGTATCGGACAACAAGAATGACTGGGATGCCGGACACATAGACCAAAGGACGGATAGCACCACTTGCCAGGACCGCGTCCTTTAAGCGTTGTTGAGTACGGGCTTCCAGTTCCCCGAACTGGAAAGGGATATCTCGTCTCGTTAACCGAGTCAAAGGTTCAGCCAACTTGGCGAACCTCTCAATAAAAGTTCCGGCAAAGACCCGTGGTACCTAGGAATGCCCGGACATCTGTGAGCTTGAGCAGAGGACCCAATTGACAATTTTCGCCACTCCGATTTGTCAATTTACGACCTTGTAGGAACAGAGTGACCAGTAATAAGGGCTTCAGACGCCGCGATGATGGCCTTCGGACCAGAATACGTACCCCCAGCATACTTTCATACGTTGGAGAATACGGTTGACCACCTGGAGGTGTTCCCAGATGAATCGACAAATTCCCTGATTCTCCAGAATGTCTTGAACGAGCCATCCGGAGTTCGTAGCGAGTAGGACCGCCACAAACATTAACGTCGTCCAAATAGGGAATGGTGAATTCGGGGATTTCAGGTTGATTAATGAAAGGTGACGTCTCCGTGAAATATTTGGAACAGAGTTCGTCCAACCCATGGGAATAGCGGTTAGATGGAAAGGACCAAGAGGGGTTTGGAAAGTTGTGAGATCGCGGGAGGAGAGGCCAGGGAACGTTCATCGTAACCTACAAAGATATCAAGCGCTGCAAGAACTGCCTGCACGCATACCACTCTGCAAGGTGCTCCAGGACCGCGGAATTGACGAATCCCGAATCGTGACTGCGTTCAGAGGCTGCAAATCATGAACGATTCGCAGTGACTTTCCATCTTTCTTGAACCACCGTAAACCAGCGGGAACAATAGGACGAATTCGACGGCTCGTATATGCCCGATCGGATTTTATCCTTAACTACCTTGAATAACTTCCTCCATTGATCCTGGAGGAATCGGCAAGATGGAACCCGCCATGGAATATGTTCAATAACGGAATTTTCAACGGCGGAAAATACTCATGTTTGAACTGGCCTTTCTCCATTTCTCATTCCAGGCAAAGCACTTCTTGCAGCATCATGAGATGATGTACTGCTTTCATCTCCTCTTGGCCATAAAAAGGCTGATCGTGAACACATCAATAATGTCTTGCGTTCTTTGGGTATAACGACCCTGTGGGAGTGAACGGCTGAGGGATTGGATTGAGCTGGGGAAGGTTCTCAAGAGGGTCAGTTGGAAAATGTCGGATTACGCGGAATTTCTCGGAAGAGTTGTCGGAACAGGAACAGTACGATGATGTACTGGCCTGTAGCGCTTCTTCGCAGCAGCATAAATGGTATGGGAACTGAATCATTATTAGGGAATTAAGGTAATGAATTGTATTGTGATGGAAATTGAGGAAGAAGGGACCCAAAGTTGCAAAGGAGGAAGAGAGACCAGGGGGAAATAATGGATGAGGCTGGTACAGCAGAACACTGAAGAATCAACGCGTACGTCGTTGAATCGTAAGAGAAGAAAGCGTGGGCGTGAAAGAATGCCAAGCTAATTTGATCGGAACTTGGTTCCGGACCGGGACCTCGGATCTAAGGGAATTTGAGATATTAGCGCTGATGTTTGATAAGTCCGATGCCAGCGGTGCCTCGTGCACCTCAACGGCACCAGGACTTCATCTCCATCGTTCAAGTCTTCAAACTCACCATCGTCGGCGGGGGTGGCGCTGGCTCGAGGGTATAAGCCACCCCCCTCTCTCTCTCCTCAATAACTCTTTCCCTTCCGTCTTCCTTGCAAAATCGCGGAAGCTCTCAAGGGATCGTTGGAATGGTGACCACCTTGTCTCTTATTGTCTTGTCATATGACCCTGACACAATTCTAGTTCCATCAGGTGAAAAGGCCACTGGCCAGACTGAATTTTGATCATCTTTCCAGAGGTTCACCTATCTGAGCACCAGTAGCTACATCCCAGATTCTTATTGTCTTGTCATGTGATCCAGATACAATGCTAGTTCCATCAGGTGAAAAGGCCACAGAAAGAACCAAATATTCATGACCTTTCAGAGGTTCACCTATCTGAGCACCAGTAGTTGCATCCCAGATCCTCAATGTCTTGTCATCTGACCTTGACACAATTCTAGTTCCATCAGGTGAGAAGGCCACAGAAAAAACTATATATTCATGACCTTCCAGAGGTTCACCTATCTGAGCATCAGTAGCTGCATCCCAAATCCTTATTGTCTTGTCTTCTGACCCAGACACAATTCTAGTTCCATCAGGTGAAAAGGCCACAGAAAGAACTGAATATTCATGACCTTTCAGAGGTTCACCTATCTGAGCACCAGTAGCTGCATCCCAGATCCTTATTGTTCTGTCAGCTGACCCTGACACAATTCTAGTTGCATCAGGTGAAAAGGCCATGGATGAGACTGCATATTCATGACCTTCCAGAGGTTCACCTATCTGAGCACCAGTAGCATCCCAGATCCTTAATGTCTTGTAATCTGACACAGACACAATTCTGCTTCCATCAGGTGAAAAGGCCACTGGCACATGTGAAACTTCATGACATTCCAGAGCTTCACCTATCTGAGCACCAGTAGCTGCATCCCAGATCTTTATTGTTCCATCATCTGACCCAGACACAATTCTAGTTCCATCAGGTGAAAAGGCCACTGACCAGACTGTACCTTCATGATCTCCCAGAGGTTCATCTATCTGAGCACCAGTAGCTGCATCCCAAATCCTTAATGTCTTGTCATGTGACCCAGACACCATTCTAATTCCATCAGGTGAAAAGGCCACTGAATGGACTGAATCTTCATGACCTTCCAGAGGTTGACCAATCTGAGCACCAGTAACTGCATCCCAAATCCTTATTGTCTTTTCATCTGACCCAGAAACAATTCTGGTTCCATCAGGTGAAAAGGCCACTGATCTGACTGACCCTTCATGACCTTCCAGAGGTTCACCTATCTGAGCACCAGTAGCTGCATCCCAGATCCTTATTGTCTTGTCCCAGGACCCAGACACAATTCTAATTCCATCAAGTGAAAAGGCCACTGAACAGACTGACCCTTCATGACCTTCCAGAGGTTCACCTTTCTGAGCACCATTAGCTGCATCCCAAATCCTGATTGTCATGTCTCCTGACCCAGACACAATTCTGGTTCCATCAGGTGAAAAGGCCGCTGACCAGACTGGATTTTCATGACCTTCCAGAGGTTCACCTATCTGAACACCAGTAGCTGCATCCCAAATCCTTATTGTTTTTTCATGTGACCCAAACACAATTCTAGTTCCATCAGGTGAAAAGGCCACTGACATAACTATACTTTCATGACCTTTCAGAGGTTCACCTATTTGATCACCAGTAGCTGCATCCCAGATTATTATTGTCTTGTCATATGACCCTGATATAATTCTAGTCCCATCAGGTGAAAAGGCCACTGACCAGACTGAACTTTCATGACCTCCCAGAGGTTCACCTATCTGAGCACCAGTAGCTGCATCCCAGAACCTTATTGTCTTGTCATGTGACCCAGAAACAATTCTGGTTCCATCAGGTGAAAAGGCCACTGACATAACTATATCTTCATGACCTTCCAGAAGTTCACCTATCTGAGCACCAGTAGCTGCATCCCAAATCCTTATTGTCTTGTCATGTGACCCAGAAACAATTCTGGTCCCATCAGGTGAAAAGGCCACTGATCTGACTGACCCTTCATGACCTTCCAGAGGTTCACCTATCTGAGCACCACTGGTAGTAGCTGCATCCCAAATCCTGATTGTCATGTCTCCTGACCCAGACACAATTCTGGTTCCATCAGGTGAAAAGGCCGCAGACCAGACTGAATCTTCATGACCTTCCAGAGGTTCACCTATCTGAGCACCAGTAGCTGCATCCCAAATCCTTATTGTCTCATCTCCTGACCCAGAAATTCTAGTTCCATCAGGTGAAAAGCTCACTGCCAAAATGGGATCTTCATGCCCCTTCCATATTATGTCAGTAGTCCGGTTTTGAGCAAAGGCTTCTATTCTCAAACTCCTCTTTACTTGGGGCTTACATTTCAAGTTGTTTTTCCAAAAAGGGATTATACTGAGATAAAGATGTGGAGTCCTGCCCTTTACTTCTCCAGATGAAAGTTGGATCAGTAGATTCTGAAGGTATTGCAATATCAATGTTGCTTCTGATGCAGGATCACCATGTGATAATTTCTATGGAAATTTCAATTTCTAATTTGCCATTATCCTTCTATGTGGTACTCACCTTGCACATCAAGTTTATAGCTTCTCCACAATTTGGTAACAGATCCAATAAGCTCATAGCCTCAATCCAATATACTCCCTTTGCCCTCAAAAACTCCTTCAGTGTCCCTATACCATTTTCTTGCAGTTCAGATTGCAGGAAATGATAACTCCAAAATTGACAGGAATACTGAAGTGTTTCTCCTATATTTTTCTTAACCCTCTCATCAAAGTTAAAGACTTCCTTATCTGGTATGAATGATGAAGGAAGATTACAGATGTTGAATCTCAGCTGCTCCATTGCTGTGAAACATGCCAATGTCAATTTCAGATGCTGAGATGTAGGGATGTACATGACACCCTCAACCTGTTGGTAGGTGGTAATGAAATCAAGGAAAGATGCATGAAAAATAAAAATGCAGTTATTTTGATTTGAGATATAACAAACTGCTTGCAGCCTAGCAATCAGATCTGTAACAAGATCTACTTTGATTTCTAGGAGCTCAGCTATAGCACTGCATGTCAATGGCTTTCCTGCAGTTATGATTGCATAAATAATCATCCAATCTTCTTTGGTCTCATCATAGGAGAGCTCTTCTACTGAAATTGCATCATTCATAATTCCAGCATAAAGTTGTTCAATATCCTCAGGGTTGTTTCCCTGCTCAAGTGAATTTATTAATCTTGCTTGCTGTCTTGTATGACTGTTTACACCCTTCACAAATTTTACAACAGTTGATGCATAAATGAAAAGAGTTCCTGACAACTTCTTAAGGGTCTGCAGCTGCTCCTCTGAAGGAAATAAGTTGTTCAGCTCAGCCTTGACATAAGTGTAAATATCTTGCTGGACAAAACTTTCTTCCACTTGGTGCAAGATAAATTCTTTAACTATGGGAATAGACCCAGTAGTTGGGTAACTTGAATGCATCAGCTGTAAAATTGCCTGTTCTGGGCGACTAGTCAGAAAAAACTTTAAACCTGGCAATTCCTGGTCCTGAATTGCTGATATGAGATGTTTGAGAACCAGTGAAACATTTTCACATTCATCTAAAGCATCCAGAATAAGAACTGGTGGATATAGTGCTCTTTCACTATCAATGACAGTCCTCCAGGGTGCAATCAGGAGAGTTTTAATTTGCTTTCCTGGATCCCTTACTGCAAGATGAGGATCTTGTTTCAATGCATTTCTCAGTGAGGTAGTAAATATTCCTGAATATTTTGCTAGCTGGCATGCCAATGTGGGTATCACCAAATGGTAGTTTCTACATTCAGGTATTTGGCAGGAGCAGAAGAAAGTCCCAGCAAGCAAGCCTTTATGTTCTAAGCTTGTGCAAAGAGACATGGCAATTGTGCTTTTGCCTGTTCCAGCCATGCCACACATCCAGTAACCTAATGGCATATCTGACTGAGGGTTGATAGCCCATGTCTCAATGTCTGAGAGAATTTGTTCCCTTGTGCCTGGACAGCAAACCTTGCGAGAATATTTTACGCCATTATCTGCATCATAAAATGCTGTGGTGCATAAGACAGCCTTGCAATAATTTCCTATCAATATGAGATTTTAGTTTACTTCTTGAATTTATGACACAACAAACTTGCCTCAAGAGTTGTAGCAACTTGAGATCCATAGTAAGAGTTATATTGATCTCCTTGGACATGGTTAAAATTCGAATCATGTATGGAGAAATTTTGAGCATTTGTAAATGACATGATGGTGGTTGTGGTTTAAGCGGTGAATGTCACCTTGTCATATTTCCCACAAGCAAATTAAGGGTAGGCTTCGAGGTCTGAGGCCAAGACCGACACAGTTACAGGTTAACTACCACTAATCATTAATGCATTTTCTTCCAAGTACCAAAGCCTTTTGAATATATATGTGTGTATGTAGTTATATATGAGAACTAGGAAAATGAATGAGGAATGGGGAACAAAAAGAAACTAAATGCATACAATGGCAATGGACATCCATCGATAAAGCAAGATAAAAGCAAGTGAGATCAGACAAACAATGAAAGATGGAGGACAACTTGTCGATCGGTAGCTAAGTAAGTGAGTGAGTATGCGGCAGACAAGAATCAGGAGAAATGAGAGATGAGAGAGCATGTAGCATGTATGTATTTACAAAACTGGATTGGTATGAAAGCGAGAAAGATACAAACAAAAGGGAATGCTAAATTGTAATCGGACTGGTAAGAGAAAGAAAAACTAGTACTACCACGGCAGAAGATGAGTAACTATGTATGTGATTGTATGTAAAGATAGAAAGATAAGAGATTTCCACTACGACCATCATAAACATATTCTACTTGACAAGAAAAGTTACGCAAGACGACGACCGAAAATGCAGATTCCCGCTCACATTCCGTTATGGCTCAAGTCAACGCTGCTACTGTTGACATTGGCATGGTGTGGTCAAATGAAATCAAATAAGGAAAGTACGAGTAAAAGTTTCCTAGCTGGCGAATAATTGTGAACTACAATATAGTAATCAGTCTATCCGTCTCAAAATCCTACCCACCTCTTCCCGTGTCAACTCACTACATCCTACAACTTCTACCATAACCTCCTCCCACTCCCCCTCGTCCGTCCCACCAAACGTTGCATTTACCACCCTCTCCCTCGGCTCACCCTCAACACTAACTAACCTAGCCGCCTCTACCAATCTCAACCACGGCGCCTCCACGCGATTCCGACTACCTCCAAACGCCTGCAAAAGCGTAACACGACACGTCTCCACCCATAGCTCGCATTCCCCATGGATAGCCCTTCCTTCCGTCGACGTGAAATGCCCACGGTACAGAATCTGTCGCTGTAAGAGGTGCTCTGCGAGCCGGGATGCGATGCGTCGGTATAGTGGTGTTAGGATTTGTTGAGGGAGAGTTACGCGCATGTAGCTTAGATGCGTAGAAAGTAAGGCTATTGGAGCTAGAAGAGTTTGGGATAAAGTGAAATCATCGTCTGGTTTAGACATAGTTCCCGGGTTGGGTCTAGATACAGAAGGGGAAAAAAAGATGAATGAGCAGAACTACAAATATGTTAAATGCGAACACGTACGAAGTAGTAGTGGTCGACAAATGGCCCTTCAAATTTGACTCGATCTCTGCACATACTTGCTGGACAATGATATCCTCACTGCGACTGCCGACTTTTTGATATTTGGCAATCAAAGCTTTCAAAGATCGTATCTTGCGATATATCGTCGCTAGTACTAGAAACAGGTAGAACCGAGCTTGCTCGAGCAAGAGCTTGTAGGGCCGGTCGTTGATTGATTTCGGTCCATAGCTCGAGGAAGAACTATATCGCACGACGTTAACAACGAAAACCTACAAGAAAAAAATAGGCACTTACCAAATCTTCTCCCCAGGTGTGCATCGCAGCTTCAACAAACCTCGAGCTAAGAAGTGCTTTACACAACCTCTGCACACCTTCAACACCCGAGGTGAATCTATTGGTATCCACATTGATACTAGAGGAATGATCGTCCTTCACACCCAGACTTACACCCAACGCCCCTGGAACCGCACGTACGAGGGAAGAGGCAAGTGTCTCATATGCGTCTAAGGAAGACGTTATTCGTCCCAAGGTATAACACCAAAAGAGGTATTTGTGCAGAGAGCAGGAAGCGGGTACGGTGTGAGAAGCTTGGAGGGGAGAGTAGCGATCTGAATGTTCAATGAGCAAACAGAACTATGAACGCAAAGGACAAAAAATAATCACCAGTAACTTGCTCAATCAGAGCTTTGACTCGGCGTGCAGAGTTTGTGGTTTTAATATCAGGACTACTACTAACAGTATCGTCGTGGTCTGGCTCGTCGTCAGCAATCTGCCAAGCGTCGGAAGCACCAATGATATCGTGATACTGGTTTTCCGCGACTATGTCGACCGAAACGCGTCAGAACGTACTGTAAGATGTAAGAGAGAAATGAAGGGTACTCACATCGTTTCTCACCATCCAGCCACGCATCGAACCATTCCTTTCTACCAAGAATGACATCGCTAATGCCTGTCCAAGGCTCTGCCGAATCTCCTTTCGAGCAACCCAACGTACCGTCTAGCTCAAACCCTTCCTCCTTCAAAGCAGTATCGAAGGAAAGGGCTTGGTAGATGGTATGAGCGAGTAGGGAACGGATGTGGTAGTAATGACGGCACTGTCCTCCGAAGCTTATTCGTCAAGAGGGGAAGGAGGAGGCGTGTAAATTCTCTCTGAGTGGTAGGATTAGAGCGAGTTTCATTAGATATATGTCAATAGACGAACCCATGCATTGACGGAATTATGACCTGCAGACTTGAGCAAATGCTGGACGACGTGATCCATGAAAGGACGATGGTCGTGAGCTACGTTCAAGACATGCGTGAAATACCACTCGGGCTAAATGAATTGTTTTCAGATGCAGGAAACAACCAATGTAGAGGGTATTTACCTTATCCTGGCCTATTCGTTTGCCTTGTACCCTCAAAATGATACTTGAACCTCAGTGCGACGGGTTGGATCAAAATTTCCAGAGGGTATATTCCATCCTTCTCGGAACGCGATTCAGAAGAGCTTGCATTAGATACTCTCCGAGCTGTGAGATTAAAGTAAGCAAAGAGAAAAAGAGAGACCAATAACAGCAGAACATACACTCGCTGTAACTGGAGTAAACGAATAAACGCATGTTCAAAGGCGGTTCTTTCGTCCTGACGAGCTTTTCCATAGTCCACTGACATAGGCCAATGTAGCTGTTCGGCTGCATCTAACAGTGGCCTTGAGCTGCAAGTCAGTATACGTTTCGGGTGTAAACATACGTGGCCACTGACGTGGAAAGACGTTTCTTGATATCGACCCAGGTCCTATCACGGACCCGTTCTAAGAAACCAACGAGATGCAGCTTTTGCTTTCCAGCTCCGTCTTCTACAGATGAGCATGCATTGGCTACGCTTGACACAAATGCCTGGAGAGCTTGGAACTGTGTGACGGACGACGTGGATATCGAAGAGGATACAGGGAGTGATTCAATTTCTTGAATAGAAGATTCACTGAGCGACAAGGTGAGTTATTTAAACTAAAAAGAGAAGCAATGCCTTGCCTAAGTTCCAGAACGTGTTTGACCACCTGTGCGTATCCTTTGACTCCCTGCAGATCGTTCAAATTTCGATGTAGGGTTTCAATGTCTTCCAATAATGTAGATGAGCCGGGTTCGCTGGACATGGAGGACAAAAGCCCTTGAGTCAAATCGACGAGCTCATCCGTGAGTGAGTGTCGAAGCAAGGACAGATTTTGGGCCGTTTCAACATGAGAATGAGCAGAGGATTTCGCTTCTGCGATCAAAGCGTTGACTTTGGAGCTTGAAGAAGCAAGCTGAGCTATGTCACTTTTGATGAATGAACGCGACAAGAAGGAATTTGGTCAAGACGCACATTGGACGCTAATTCAGCTTGAGCCTTTTCCGACTCGTCGAATTCTGCATCGAGAGTCTTCAAGGTTTTCATAGGATGGGAATTTAGAGTTGAGAAATAAGACTGTGCTTTTAGTGGCTTGCTCAGGATCAGGAGCAGCCAGCAAAGCTTGTATTCGAGCAGAGCTCATCGCAAGTGCAAGACAAAGGTATGGGCGTCAATTGGGCGTTTCAGCGCTTCTCCTGAACCTCCATCTTTCTGACGCGCTTCTGAACGTTCTCAATTCTCAGGCATAGGACTCTGGATCCGGTAAGGTCAGGACGATTTTTCCATCGAAAATCAAAGGTAACCAAGGACCAGAGCAGTAACTCGATACCGACAGTCGCAAAACGCCGACGGATTGAATACCAACCAGTGGTGCGCTGCTTCTTGCTCATTACTTGGCTGAGTATTGATATGTCTTTTCAATTAGGATGACCTTGTCCTGATCACTATTCTGTTTCAATCTTTGTCATTGCGGCCTGATGTCCTCTCAGAATCTTGACTTTAGCGGACCTAATACCGCCGTCATCACTCTCACGAAGACTCAGTGCGGCTGGTACTGAAGCAGTCATAATTGTGATGTGCACATCTAGCAGTTTATGTTTGCGAACGCGGTACACAAGACTGTTGCTTCTCCCTCATAGTCAGGCTGGACTCATAGTCACTGTTTGCAAGATATTACTGGTCGAGACACTGTGAGGTCTCAAGTACGCATTTGCGGTTAAGCTACAGGAATATCGAGCGATGGGCCATTTCCTTGTGATTGGAATCAAGGACTTTCGCACAGATCGTGAATATCAATGCAGTTCGTTACAGAAAACTAACGTTTCATAATACTCGAACTTCTTAGCCCTATCCGGTCAAGATCCCTGCTCGTGAGAGGTCGTAGAACTGTTTCAATCTACCTAGCTGCTCTGAAGCAGAGGAGGTCAATCACGGCGATGTTCTAGCGCAGCCAAGCACCTAGTCCGTCATGCTCTTCGACGGGCTTTGACGGCGTAGATGAGACCTCTTCGACAGGATTTTGATCCTTTTTGCTAGTTAGCTATCGTTAAGCCTTACTTTCTCCTATTTGAGTGTCATTCCGGGTTTGTCCTTCTTCTCACAAAACGTTGCGAACTTTCGGTGAAGGACTCAGCAGGTGATGAGTTCGAAGAGTAGATTTACGGCTTCGCTATCTTCGAAGTTCTGATTTGTGGAGCGTATATTTCCCTTTCCATGACAGATCTAAGAACGAAAGCTCTAGTTCGTTCCATTTGTGTATTCTAGGCGAATGATATTGATAACATCTACCCATGACGTACCGTCGAAAGTAGAAGGATAAGACCAAGATCCGATTGATTCTGGATCTTCTTCCACAACCATGACCTCTGTCATCGACCCAAAGACGATCGGAAAGCCTGCAAGGCCTCGAAGACACGTTCGTACTCTCACAGGTACTTGTTCAGCGATTTCTTTCATTCTAGCCGCAATAATGACGATTCTTATCAATCTTTCAAGGGTATACGCCCGAGACCGACGCTACAGGCAAAGAGAAATGGCCCAGAGGTGACGAAAAGGTTTGGAAAGAAGGCTTGAGAGGTGTCGATACCGGTAGGATGACTGGTTCACCAAATTGATAGCTATGTTTTGATGGCTTTCTTCAGATGTCACTTCTATCACCAAGTCCATCGTTAATCACGTTCAGACCTCTCTGGCGCGTCAGGCATACAATCTTGGTACTACCTCGCATTTCCCGCAGCTCACAATTCGAGCTGATCTTGCCGATTTCAGATGATCTTGGCGCATATCAAGCAGCAGCTCTCTCTGTGAGAGATGATCTTATCGTGCGTGTTTCTACCTCCAAGCTCGTGTAGGAAAGTTAATATTCTGTTCACCAGGTCAATTGGAACGAGACGCAATTGCACTACTCTCGCAAGGAGCCAAAGCGGGCTTATTATCTTTCTTTAGAGTTCTTGATGGGTCGTACATTCGACAACGCTGTGTGTTTCTTTTGAATCCTTTGATCGTGTCTCATATCCTTACCTCGGTTCGTTTAAATAGCTTCTTAACCTTGGATTAAAGGAGCAATACCGAGACGGTGTCAAGGCTCTAGGCTTTAGCATGGAAGATCTTCTCGAACAGGAACGAGATGCCGCACTTGGGAACGGTGGTCTTGGCCGTCTTGCTGCTTGTTATCTCGACTCCTCTGCCTCCCAGGTGAGTTTTTAACGTCTCTCAGATGATATCCTGCTAAACAGACGCATCTAAAGGAATTACCCGTATGGGGATACGGATTAAGATACAAGTACGGTATCTTCCAGCAGTTGATCTCCCCGGAAGGCCAACAGCTAGAGGTATCTTTCTTTTCATTCCAACTCAACGTAGTATACTAACGAATGTTTGTTTATAGGCTCCGGATCCTTGGTTAGACAACCAGAACCCATGGGAGGTTTGTGAAGCGCTTCATCTTCGTGTTCCTAGCTTAACCTCTACAAACCCAGCTCCCTCGACTCGATGTTACCTATGACGTGCGCTTCTACGGGACCGCTGAACGTCTGGAGGATGGACGTGCGAGCTGGCACGGTGGACAAGAAGTTCTCGCCGTCGCGTACGATGTCATGGTGCCCGGCTGCTACACAAAAAACACAAATAATCTGCGGTTGTGGGAAAGTAAGCCCAAGAGAGGCTTCGATTTGAACTCTTTCAATGGTGTGTTAATTCTTTATGATCCATGACATTGTAGCTGATATGTTCTGGATAGCTGGCGACTACGAACACGCTATTGAATCGTCCAACAGTGCTGCCGCCATTACCTCCGTGCTGTATCCTAATGACCACACGTATGTCTAATCCCTCTTTCTCGTGCATCTCATTCTGAAGGCATATTCGCTTCTAGGACGTGTAAGTTGGTATTCCAATTCGCGTTGGACAGTCTCTCAACTTCTTTTCTCCTGCCTAGTTGGAAAGGAACTTCGTTTGAAACAGCAATAGTACGTTCTGACTGTCTTTCTTAATATCTTGATGCTCAACGAAAACACTCCAGCTTCTGGACCGCTGCAAGTCTTGCGGATATGATTCGGCGATTCAAAAACATCGGCAAACCGATCTCCGAATTCCCTGACTATGTTGCTATACAACTGAACGATGTGAGTTCTTCATTCAACTGTGTACTACTCATAACTCATCACCGATTCCTTCTCAGACACACCCGACTCTAGCTATCCCGGAGCTCATGCGAATCCTGATCGATGATGAAGAGTTACCATGGGGCGCAGCCTGGCAGATCGTCACCAACACGATCTTTTATACGAACCATACAGTCTTACCCGTAAGCTCGGTCTTTCTTCCTTCATTATTGCTGGAAGCTGACCCCTCTTTAGGAAGCGTTGGAGAAGTGGCCCGTCCCTTTGATGGAACATTTGTTGCCTAGGTATGAATTTCTTTCATTCCATGCTAGACGAGCACTGAGACGTTTTCAACTTCTTTCAGACATATGCAGATTATATACGATATCGTGAGTTTTTCGTCGAATGTGAGAATGTAACAAACACTAATGTTATCCCTAGAACTTGTACGTATTCAAATCGCCAATTTCGTCCGTGAATCAAAGATATTAAAATTGTGGTTTTTCTGTCGAAAAAAGGTTCTTCTTGCAAGGTATGCCAAAGGGGTTATCCATCTGTTTATTTGATCGTTCGCTGAATATTATTTCAATTATAGCCGTAGAAAAGAAGTTCCCTGGAGATAGAGATAGATTGGCCAGGATGTCCTTGATTGAGGAGGGATTCCCGAAGCAAGTTCGAATGGCGCATCTTGCTTGTATCGGTGAGCATCTTGCCTCTCGATATCCAAACTATAGGAATCTGATGATTGACTTTCCCTTTATAGGAAGTCGTAAAGTCAACGGTGTAGCCGAGGTATGTGCTAAAACTATCGGGCGGTTCGTTGAATTCAACTAATGCGTCCGCGTATCGGTAGTTGCACAGTGAGCTTGTGAGAACAACAATTTTGAAAGACTTTGTCGAGTTTGAGGGGCTCAGCAAGTACGTATATCGTCTACTCCTGATCGTCACTTCTATACTGACGTATTGAAAAGGTTCAGCAACGTTACCAATGGAAGTAAGTCAATGTGTTCTGTTCACTAATGCTCTCCTCGCGATGCTAACCTTACGTTTTCACTGCAGTAACACCACGTAGATGGCTAGATCAGGTGAGTTCACTGCGAGTCGACGTACACGTTTCTTCATAACTAACTTTGCCTTCCTCTCGTCCAGTGCAACCCCGAGCTCGCCGCCCTCATTTCCAAGTCCCTCAAAGTCGACAAGAGCGTGTGGCTCAAGGACCTCGAGAAGTTGAAGGATCTATTGCCGTTTGTAGAGGATAAAGCGTTCCGTGAAGAATGGGCGGCGATCAAGCAGCGCAACAAGGAGAGACTGGCGCATCATGTGCAAACGACATTGGGATTGACGGTGAACACGAACGCGATGTTTGATGTGCAGATCAAGGTTCGTTGTTTTCTGCGTTGCTGTGCTGTCCGTGCTAAAAGGATGTTTGTTTACTAGCGTCTTCATGAGTATAAAGTACGTCGGATTGTGCCTGTCAGGGTGAAGTTACTGACCGACGTTCTTTCACCAGCGACAAACCCTCAATATTCTTGGTGTCATCCACGTACGTCGTTCGTTAACTCCCTCGATCTACTACTGAACTGGTGAAACTATACATTAGAGATATTTGACGCTCAAGGCCATGTCCGCGGAAGAGCGCAAAAAGGTCAACCCTCGCGTCGTTTTCTTCGCCGGTAAAGCTGCTCCCGCATGTTAGTCTCTCCTTCTCCCTGCTACTGTTCGTTATCTAATGTCTTTTGAATCTACAGATTTCATCGCAAAGCTGGTACGCAAACTCGTATGGATAACAATAATGCACTAACAAGCTCGGAACCTGACAGACAATTCGCCTCATCGTCAATGCCGCCAGAGTTATCAACGCCGACCCGGACACTCGCGACCTGCTCACAGTTTACTTCCTACCGGATTACTCTGTCTCTTTGGCAGAGGTGCTCATCCCTGCCTCGGATATCTCCCAGCATATCAGTACTGCTGGTACTGAGGCATCCGGAACGTCAAACATGAAGTTTTGTTTGAATGGAGGTTTATTGGTTGGAACCGTTGGTGAGTTGATTTTAGAAGTTGTTGAGAGATTGGCCCTTAGACTTCTTTAGATGGTGCCAACATTGAGATTGCAGAGGCTGTAGGAGAGAGTAACGTCTGTGCGTACATTTGTTTAGTCTTCATTGAAAGCCTTGCTTAGGGTCCTTGTCTAGTCTTCTTCGGACACCTGACTCCGTGAGTTTTTGGTCCAACGCTCCTTTACTAAAGTTTACGATCCATTACAATTTAGTGCCGTCGAAGATTTGCGATACCAACACATTTATCATCCTGTCCCTGTGGAAGAAAAATGCCCGGCGTTGGCAAAGGTGCTGAACACTGTTTCTGAAGGCAGGTTTGGTGATGGTGGGGTGTATGAGCCGTGAGTATTTACAGTTTTACTCGATGGACGTTCCTAACCAGTGTATATCCAGTTTGCTCAACACGATCCGCCAAGGAGACCATTATCTTCTCACAGATGACTTTGATTCATGTACGTGTAGATATTGCTCTGATTTGAAATCTCTGTGTTGACCATCGGATAATAGACATCGGTGCCCTAGCAATGGTGGACCAAGCTTACCTCGATAAAGATGAATGGGTCAAGAAGTCAATTCGTACTACAGCCAATGTATGCCGACAGTTTTTCTCGTCGTGGCTGTTACTAACCTTGTCTATTTAGATGGGTAAATTCAGTTCAGACAGGGCGATCTTGGAATATGCGGAAAGCTTTTGGAACATCGAGCCCGCTAAAGTTCCATAAGTGGAGTCGTTTTCATGCCGGCCAACTTGGACAGTAATAAGTCGGTTTGGGTGTACATTATGGTTATTTCCTTCAAGGCTCGGTATCCAGTTTTGGAGTTGCTGTGTTTAAAAATAAAATGTTCGAAATACATATCCGATGTACTTGTATGTAGCAGCTTTACATGAAATGCTACTCGCTGATCATCATGAATGAAGTCGACAAGGGATGCTCGCAGAAATTTATCGAGAAGTTATATATACAGTCGAGGCAGCAAGTATTTCAATAAAAATGTACAGAGAAACACATCTCCCCCATCACCAGTCGCTATCACATCCAATAAAACTTTCATTCTTCGGACCAAATTCTCATCGGTCAAGACTCAAACACACACACAAATCAAATACAGTACAATTTAGTCGAATCCAATATCTACAGCTTTGACCGCTTTAGCGTATAAGAGCTAACAAACATTGCTATATAAGGAACTTCCGAATGTAGCAGTCGTGTAATACTAACTCAACCAGATTTTGGGAATATTCAACGAGAAAAGTCTCCACTCGGCCTCTTACGCTTCTGTTTAATTGTGTAACTGTTGTGATTGCCCATCGGTCTTTCGTCGGCGAATCTTCTCACTAAAATCGTATTAGCACTACCATTGAGAGCGTATTCAAGTCTATAACGTGGCGTCCGGATTCGCATATTCTCCTCTTTATCAGTGTCTATTGAGACCCGTACCATTCTGGTTACTGGATCCAACACTGGCATAGGTTAAGACCTTGTCCAACTGCTTGCTTTGAAAGGTCACACAGTGTATCTAGCCTTGAGAAAGGAGGCTTCGGGAAAGGAAGCCCAGTTCGTTGAATTCCTTCGATATCTTCGCGCTGTTTCACTGATTTTGTATATAGGCGGAAACTGAAGGAGGAGCACAATCTCGATGTAAAATTTGTTCAATTAGAAGTCACGGATAAAAAGTCTATTCAAGCTGCTAAAGAGACAATCGAGAAAGAGGAAGGAAGATTGGACGTGCTAGCAGATAATGCGGGTAAAAATTGAACTCATACCATATGCTTTATCAGAATCCCAATTACTCCTTTAGGTATAAGCTGTATGGCAAAGCCTCAAAACGCATCCACCATTGACATTTCCACCATCCGCGAAACATTTGAGACCAATTTCTACGGCATGATACAAACCACCCAGACATTTCTCCCTCTGCTTCGCAGAGGATCTATAAGGGCTCTTACCGTGGATGCTAGATCACTCGGGAGCTAAGCCAAACAGTGCTTATGATTGAGCACTAGGTACGTAAAGTACAGGCGTAGGTAGTCGAGTAATCGAGTATGTGGGTAAGAGTTAAAAAGATAGATAAGATAAATAATTCTATCTAAGCTACTTATAGTCCGTTCGATCCCGATTAAGTAATCGTAACTAAAAAGGGAACGTACTCGTTACATCCTCCCCAACCAGATTCAGCCGTAGGTCTGATCTAACCTAAAGGTAAATGGGGGAGATTAGTCTCTTAATACTTATTTAATTAGTCATATGCATCCCTTGGATGCTCTCGGTGACCGATACCATGTCAATATCGTTCATACCTGTATTGAGCGTAGTGCGATACTGTCTATTTTCTCTCTTCTCCGCTCGTTGCCTCCGTAACTCCAGAACACTTTCCAACGGAAATTCATTGGGGAGGTGGTAAGTCCGGTCCTGTCCTCCTTCGTCGAGTTCGGTGAATTGGAGTCATCCTAAACCTTGTCGGTAGACGCTTGCATAGAACTCGCGAGCGTCGTCATCCAAAGTGTTCGAGTTTAAACTGTCGCAGGCGTATTGCAACGCCCAGACCATATACCGTTCCATCTCCAACATTGAGAACCCGCACTTTGCGAGGTGCTCCACAACTTCTCGTCGTTTGTCGAACGTAGAGGCCATAGGGTAGATCTGGCGTTTAGGTTCGATGACCAGTCCAGCGCTAGTTAGTTCCTGCTCGTACAGATCAGGAGTTCCCGCTAGGGTAACAAAGTGCTTTGTAAGGTTGGTCTTCTGAATGAGTTTGGTTGATTGGTCGACCAATCTACCGGTGTAGATTGAATCCCAGAGCCTTTGTATGGTGATCCACGCCAAGACCGTATTCTTGTCCACATGTCCTGTGTGCGTGATGATAACTCCAGGTGAGTTTTCAGAGTCTCCGTGAATCGCCATCCATAGGCAGTGGAGATTAAGGTCATCATCTCATAACCCAGGTGCGCTTACAGTAGGGAGTTTTCGACATTGACAGATGGAGTGACTATTGTCATTGCGTTCTCGGCCATCGTAGCTATAGCGTCCTATCCAGGATATAGAGCTGGATCGGAATAGTTCATGATGAAGAACTAAATGGGAAGGGATAGGTGGTGCGATCCGTCCTGAGTCGGACAGGGTCTTCCTGAGTACGGTCCATAGAGTGTATAGGGCCTCATACTGGAATACCGAGTATACGGCATTGAAATTCCCAGCTACCTTGCTTTTTTCGATGGAGCTGCATACGTGTTCCGAGAGTCGAGTCTGTTCCTTTTCCGGAAGAGTCCTTCCAGGAATAGGAACTTTGCCTTGTTGGATGGCTCGAAGGATTTCTCCAGTCGTCGTAAGAGTTCCCGTCTCCTTATTCCATCCAACGTCGTTGGGTAGTCCCCCACCTCGATGAAAGTTAATGAGTGTGGATGCCATGGTACGTTCTTCATTCGTTCCGAAGAACAGGAGGTTGGTAGTCTTTGGTCCAAATCGGGAAAATTCCCCGAATTCAAAGGACTGTGAGTGAACGATCAGGGTCCCCAATATGACAGTACTACATCAGGAAAAATGGTCTGGGCCAAGGATAGCCTAGGTAACCTAAGCCTCCTAGGTTACAGGGGCTGGACTTGGGATGGCCTAGGCAGCCTAGGCCTCCTAGGTTACCTAGGACTATCTCAGGCTGCCTGAGGTTTCCCCAGGTTTCCTCAGGTTTCCTCAGGTTTTCTCAGGTTTCTCAGGTTTTCTCAGGTTTTCTCAGGTTTTCTCAGGTGACTCAGGTTGTCAAAAGTCCACCCCCTAATTCCTAGGTCATCCTAAAGGAACCTAGGCAACCTAAGTGGCCTAGGTGGCCTAGGTGTCTTTGAGTTACCTTGAGGTTAACTTCAGGACATCCAAGGCCCAAACAGTTTTTCCTGATGTAGCGCTTGGCGTAACCTTTCGTTGGTCATGAGGGGCGCATGTATAGATGATTGAATCGATCTCATGGGGCTGATAATTACTCCTTGACCTCGATTTGGGTTTGGGATGTGTGGTTGATATGGATGGTATCCTTGGCCTCGGCCATGTCGTCTTCTACCTCTTCGAGAGGGATAAGGAGTGTTTGGCCGTTGGATTCCCATCCCATATACTGATGGTGGGTATGGGTATCCAGTAAACGGTCCAACGTACGGTGTCGGTCCCATTGAGTAGGGCTGTGGGTACATCATTTGGTTGTTGCCATACCCTGGTCCCGTCATAGATCCATTGTAAACTGGAGGTTGATTCGGTGTCCCCGAATCTTGAGTATTAATTGGGACTTCTGTCGACAGCGGTGTCACGGGCGCCCCTCCCCTCCTAATTTTTGTTTAGGGGCAAATTATAAGTCAAGTAATGCAATCTTACCATCGGTACGATCGCCAACTGATCCAAAGGTCCATCCTGTCCCTCCCGTTTGATTCGAGGGATCCGGGTGACCTTGAACAATATATGGTGGCGCATGCATACCGTATTGAACACCAGGCGAGAAGCCATACTGTTGCATAATGCACGCGTAAGGAACGGGGAGGGTCGAATCTTTCCCAACCCATCACTCCTACTATTCATACCAGAATGAATTACAAAATTTGTTTCCCATCAATCTAGTTTAATTTCTCGATCAATCTTTCGGTATTTGAAATAACATTCATTGTTTACGCTTTGGCCTCGCCAGGTCTTGCCATCTGGTCACAGCCTGTGTTGCGAAATAATCATCCAACGCTTTAAGTTTTTTCACAGTCTCAAAGGGTTCCCAGGTTATGTCTCCTAGGGACCACCAGACTTCAAAAAGAACTTTATTACCTTTCCACATGTGTGAGCGGATTGAATCAACAAACTCCTCTGCATCTGGTGGAGCGCCAACATCATAAGGCTCAGGTTTTGAGTGATCCGGAAACAGCAAAGCATCTGTTTCAACATATGGTCGAATCAGATTCACATGGAACTTATCGTGTACCCTTCGTCCTTTTAGATCATCCGGCAAATCCAGAACGTAGTTTGACGTTTCAGGAAATGCTTCTCAACCCGATACGGGCCCACAAATTTAGGCAATAGTTTTCTAGCCTGCCTTTTGGCAATGCGC
>ML769441.1:0-11687 GCA_009733575.1 Gymnopus androsaceus JB14
CAGGACACCTAGGATGACTAGGATACCTGAGGTGTCCAAAGTTTTACCCTTTTTCCTGGGCCAACTAGGATGCCTCAGGTTGCCTAAGAGGACTACGTGACCTTAGATCCTCCTGGGACCAAAACAGTTTTTGCTGATATACTTACTTGCTTGCTTTGGCCTGTCAAAGCAGGACATATGAGGAGTATCACTGTATTAGTGTTTCAGAAGGAAAAACGGGATTTGTTATGGCTTATGGATGCTGAAAAAAAGCTCAAATCGAATGTACAGTGTCCAAACAGTGTCTTCTAACTCTGTAGAGAGCAATTTATGATAATGATGGACACGAGTCCGGATCCGGACCCGGTACCTGCAGGTATTATATCCGCGGATCCCGGTACCGGGTTCCCACGGATCCAGCCCCGGTCGCAGGTCAACCTCAACATGGAATCCATACACTACTATATTTACTGGTGCATGGAATCCATACACTACTATATTTACTGGTGCATGGAATCCATACACTACTATATTTACTAGTGCATGGAATCCATATCCAAAGGCTGCCAGAGGTCCTAGCCCTATGGATTCCAGGCAAGGCCCCTGGATTTCCTGTGGATTTTGATCATATTAGATACTGGATTGTTACACTTTGGACTATCTAAGAAGATATAAATTGGGGCAGCCTGAAGTGCTGAAACAGACAACTGGAAAAGAAGGACTAGGCAATGGCAGCAAAACTGACATCCGAAAGATGATATAGTAAAGAGGCAAGGTACAAACTGGATTCAAGCTTTCTCAATGGCAAGATAGATGATTGAGTTCTAAGGAGGTGCCAAGGATGCTGGCGAGAACAGTGGAGCATTGTAAAGAGCGGTGATCAAACATAACCTTCATCATACAATTGAGAATGAGAATATAATTGGGTGAGCAAATGGTTGAGGCCCTGGGAGATGTGTGCGTAGCCACAGTAGTGTGAGAATAGCTGAGGTGTGAAGCACCAATATACACAGCCACAGGACTATGTAGCCTGCCAGCCTGCAAAGCACTGTCTAATACTTTGCTCACCCATTCGCACAGTAGTGCCTTGCACTAATGCAAAACATATTAATGCAAAAATTCACCAGTCCTCAGTCACATCACTCCGAACCTCCGCTGCTTTCATAACCTTGATGAAAACAATCTGTAGGCCAGGTTGTTACAATCTGTGTCAAAATGAGGGATTGTGCTCAGGCAGGAGGTTGTAAATAGAATTATCCATTAGGTAATTCCATTCTGAATGTTGAATTTCCGAAGTCCTTCAGTATTTTGTAAGGTCCAACAAATTTTGGGACTAATTTCCTTGTGTATCCCTTAGGAGACAATATATTCTTGGTGGAGATGTATGCTAAATCTCCTTCTGCAAATGGAGCTAGTTGATGGCAACAATTTGCATCGCGCTTTTGTTTGACATGTGCATTCAGAATGCTATCATGAGCTTGTATTACCGCCTGTTTCATTTTCTCAGCATAAACACGGATTCCTGGATATTCATTTTTTTGTAGTGGAATTCCAGAGAAATGACCTAGGCATTTGGCCAGTATTCAAGAAAAAGGTTGAGTATCCTGTAGTTTTGGAGTGTGCCAAATTAATAGCAAACTTGACAGATGGTAATTTGATGACCCAATCTTTTTGGTCAATAGCTATGCATTGGCGTAGCATTTGAGTTACAGTACAATTTTCCCATTCAGTTGACCCATCAGTGATATGCACTTGACATTTTAAGCTTTATGCCAATTAGATTGTGCAGGTGAGTCCAGAATGTACTTGTAAAGTATGAATCCCTTATATTTTTAGGGAGTCCATGATGCTTGTAGATCTCCGAGAACACTAACTCAGTGATTTACTTTGCCTTATGTGTTGACTTACTAGGTACCAGATGTACCATACCAGTAAGAAGTGTTAGAATAAAGTCCTGAAATGGTGACTTCACTCTGGCCTAATAGCAGTAAGCCCTTAGCAAACGTGCAGGGGATAAATTCATAGGTACAATACTTTATATACAGTGGGTTCAAAAAATTGTCCACATGTTTGACACTTTTGTAAAGATCCAGGATTTGCGAGATAGATATTATATATATCAAAAAAGTGATTAGTGAGGACTAAAGAGCCCTGGATCCCTGGCTCCATGTACATATCTGGTTTGCCTTGTTTGGAATCAAAACTCACTGAGATATAAGCAATTCAATTCAATGACCCATGTGGACAATTTTTTGAGTTTGTATTGTAATAACTTTGCTCCACAATTGTGAGCCCTCATCAATGACATCATGACTCAGACTGTATGGTGATGTCATATAGACATCATAATGATATCATCCAAGCTATCTGACATATATATAAGCATATCTCACTGATTTATGGTTCTAACAAAATTATGAGACCTCTCATACCCTCTCAGAAAGACAATGTCCTCTCTCTGCTCCACACTGGAGCTTCTACCAGGGAAATCTCTGCTCAGACAGGTGTATCCAAGTCAAAGATTGCTTCTTTGGCAAAAGAAGCACTCCCAGAAAGGAGAGTCATCTCAGCAGGCCACCTTTCTAGAAATAGCCTCTCTATAACTGATGAAAATGCTGTCCATCAATATCCAGATCTCCACGCAAGGCCCAAAGAATGTGACACCGTGGCAAAAACATTAATCCAACTCCTCCCCTCCATCCAAGTCCTGCACTCTCAGACCATCAGAAATACCTTCACAAAGCCAATGTATCAACCTCCATCACTAAAAGCAGATAAAAGCCCAATGCACCCCTCACCTGGTCCACAGGAAACTCGTTTGCATTTGCTCAGAAGTATTGAATGGACTGTAGATGATTGGAAGAGGGTTTTTGGTCATATTGAGACCAAAATCAATAGAACGGGTTCAGATGGCAGCAGTAGTTGGATTGGGGAAAATAAGGGGTCTGTGTAGGAGAAAGAGGCATCAAGGAATACTGTAAAGTTTGGGGAAGGAAATGATCATGGTGTGGGGATGTATGGGATGGTGAATGTTGTGGGATTGTGGTGGGTTTAGGGGAGGATAATGGGGGAGCAGTATGTTTGAATTTAGATGGCAAATCTCCTTTGGAAAGCATGGAAAATCTGCTTCTTGATCCAGAGATAGCATCTTGTCGAGCAGGAAGTTATTGTACCCTAAACAACCTCAAAGTTGCTGCAAGTGTTGATGACCATGGAGATCAACTGTATGGATGCCTGCAGTCCCTCGATTCTCCAAGTCTCATTGAACATCTCTTGACAGATCCTCAAAAAACAAACTAATGAAATGACAGGTCAGCCACCTCTGGAGCCTTTGGAATTGTGGGACAAGTGGCAGATAAATTGGGGGAAATTACCAAGGAAGATTGTCCAGAGTTAATTAGGGCTAGCAAGAAGGCTCGAATAGCGTTCTGAGTGCACATGGAGGTCATATTCGCGAATCGTATTAGACTACTTTTCTGTATTTCAATGTCGGCTATATCAATAAATTGTCCAATGGATAATTGAATTGAATTGCTTATATCCTAAGTGAATATTAATCCAAAACAAGACAAACCAGATATGCTACATGGGCCAGGATCCAGGCGCTTTAGTTCCTTCACTAATAATCAGGTTCTTTTTGAGTATTTAATGAGGTTTCGGTTATTTATTCTACGGTCTTTGGGTTAAATCTCCGGCGATTCTCCAAAAGCTGGTGCGAGATACATTCTGTTGGATGTTGCGACCACTGTACGTACTGAATGATAGGGAGGGGTAGCTCTAGAGGCGTGAGTGTCTTGCTTGACGGAAGGAGAGTTTTATCTGGGTGGTCAGTGGAGTTCGAATGGGTTGTTCAACTTAGCGCGAGCTACAGTTCGGTACCGACATTAGACCTTTTTGTGCTCATAAGAGTTCATTATGACACCCCCCCCGCCTTTCCACCCATTGCCATCGATCCTATTAATAATTTTCCCACACTTCGGGAGGGATTCCGACTTCATTTTGTATTACATAACAAATAATAAATCAAATACATCATAAATAATTGCAACAATATTATTATTTAAAGCTAGACTAAAAATGATTATCAGAGGGCAGATTGTAATACTACAGAGAGGTGTCATCCTAACGTGCAATCCCGGTTTAAGATGCACTTTCATTGGACAATTAGCGTTTTGGCATCTGAGGTGCTAAATTGTGGCTCTTTTACGGCATCATATCCATAAATATAACATAGGATGATTTGGAGATGTTGAGTTGCGTTTAAATTGGTTATTAACAGGAGCCTTATGTTTCATAGTGGTGATAAATTGACTTAGATACTACCCCCTCAAAAGCCTCAAAATTATTTTGAAATTTTATTTCAGCCATTTAGGCCTCATATATGGATATACTGCCCCAGGGTCATTGTCAAAATGCTGTATGTTTTTTGAACCACGCGCCTGGAGTAAGATAGGCCTAAGTCCCATTCTGTTCATATGAAGATTTTTTCAAGTTTCAAGTTGGGAGATAAAGAGAAAAGTAAAAGTGTAAAAAGAGAGAGTTTAATTAGGCATACCATAGATATTGGACAATCATAGTACCAAGGAAATACAAGAACGAGGTGCACTATTCAAGTTTCGCCATTTGATTTTCAAGTGGAATACAAGCCCAATTGGTTGGGTTTTTGACAGCGCATGGGCAATTTCAAGCCCATGGTCCTTTCAGATAAACAGCTGATTTGGACTAAAGGATCAGCCAACTCATTTCAAGGTGTTATGAATCTCAAAAGTTAATGATTGAAGCGCCTGGAGTAGCCACTTGAGATAACACGCGATTAACTTGTTTTAGAGCCGACACACAGGAGCGTCACTGATGGCATGCAAAATTGCTCCAAACACAAAAAACATGAGAACTCATTCAGCCCCAACAGGATTGGGATGAGATAAGTGCAAAGTTTTGAATATGCACATATTGTGGCGGTCTATTTAGCTCCCCCCTGGTCCCGGGAGCCCATGCAATAACCTGAAAAAAGTATAGCTATTTTTCATGCACTGTAAATTTTTGGAGACTCTAACACGGTAACCCATGCATGACTGCAAAATAAAAAAAAAAATAGAACATCAATTCTCTTGCACTGTATTCCTCTTCCTGTTTAAGTTGTACTGATGCTGATGCATTCCAGGCCATAATTGAACCTGGAGCTCAGGACTGTTAACACACAGCAAAAATGGTCTGGGCATGGATGACCTGAGATACCTAAGACTACCTTAGGTCTCCTAAGACACCCAGGAACCCAGGACTCCTAGGTCTCCCAGGCTTTCATTAGTCCACCCCCTTATTTCTGGGCTTCTTGAAGTGAATCCTGGAGCCGAGACTGGAGACCTGAGGAACCTGAGGGAACTGAGAACCTGAGGGACTGAGACCTGAGGATGGAGGAAACTGAGGACCTACTGAGGGAACCTGAGGCAACCGGACCTGAGGGAACCTGAGGCGAGAACCTGAGGCCTAGGGAACCTGAGGAACCAGGAACTTGAGGGACTGAACCTGAGGAACCTGCTGAGTAACCTAGAAACCTATGGGAACCTGAGGGAACCTGATGGGAACCTGAGGGAACCTGAGGGAAAGAGAACTGAGGGAACCTGGGGAACCTGAGGGAACCTGAGGAACCTGAGGAACCTGAGGGAACCTGAGGGAACCTGTAGGGAACCCTGGGCGAACCTGAGGGAACCTGGGAGGGAACCTGAGGAACTGAGGGAACCTGAGGGAACCTGAGGGAACCTGAGGGAACCTGAGGGAACCTGAGGGAACCTGAGGGAACCTGAGGGAACCTGAGGGAACCTGAGCAAGCCTGGGAAGCTTGAGGCAACTTGAGGTAACCTAGGGATACTTCTGCTGAGTTATACAACCCAAAAAATAATTCTCATACTTTATTATTCAGCTGTATCTTTTTGCTCAATTTCCACATTTATATCACTTAAACCTTATTATCTTATTAAACTCATGGATTTTTGACTTATTTCAAAGTGAACTTATTTTTCAAGACTCATTAATGTTTTACTGGCCTTAACTTATGACTCGGAACACCTCACTTAAGTATTTTTAACTCAAGTTCAAGTAGACTAACATATTTATCAAGTTAACTGTTACTTCATGATGAATCTGATTTGACCCCATCAACATACTTTTAATTGTACACAGTCTACAGGCGCCCACGCAGTTTGGCGCTTATTTGGGCGCTTATTTTACGCAATTATATGTTGATAAATTCCAATAATTGGGGTGTCTACTGTTCTTTTAATCATATTTATACACATTATAATTCAATGTAATAGTTTATTGAAGCTATTTAGCTTGTAATCCTAGTTCTAGATAAATCTCAGGCTTCCTCAGGCTTCCTCAGGCTTCTCCAGGCTGCCCCAGGTTCCCTCAGGCTGTACTCAGGTTGTGCTCAGGTTGCACTCAGGTTGTGCTCAGGTTGTGCTCAGGCTGCAATGAGGCTCCCTCTGGTGATATCAGAATTTGGGCATATTCCTAGGTAGCCTAAGTTACCCTCAAGTGATATCAGGATTTGGCATATTCCTAGGTGGCCTAAGTCACCCAGGTTGCCCAGGTCATATTAGTCTAACCTATAGGCTATCCCAGGCCCAGACCATTTTTGCTGATGCAAGGGATCCCAAGCATGTACCTTTGTTATGAGCTGGGACTGAGTTTGCAGAAATTGAAGGGAAGAGAGAGATATAGTCTGAGTTAACTTGACAATTCTGGTGATACAGCACAGTCTGAGCACAGTGGTATTTAGGTGATCTAAGTAAAGGAGTAGTAAGTAAGTAAATCCAAGAATAAATCAGGAATTTAGCATTTATGCATAAATAAAACATTCCTAAAAGCTCCTAAGGTCAGTTTCCAATGTCTGAGAAGCATGTACTATGCATGCACCTCAGCAAAGCCTGTATTGACTGGGATGAGCGGGCTGCGGAACTACACTGGGAAAGGCAAGATATGGAATAAAGTTATATGAATGGCTCTCAAGCTTGCTTATTCATTGCCTCAAACTTAATTTTGGCTTAAATAAAATGTATTAAAGTGAGATGTTGCGAGGAACATATTTTACAAGTCTTAATTAACAAGTTATTTTGCTTCCGAGTTTGAAGTAAAGTTATATAAATGGCTCTCAAGCATAGGTCGTTATGGTGTACAACGAGTAAGCTGACGATGTAACCATTTCCCGAATCCAGACACCGTTACTAAATCATCTACCAGCCAAATTGCTGTGAGAGATCCGACAAGTGATGTGGCTAGTTGTATCATAAATTTACTAGTACCTTCAGTAGCAGATCTGTATGTACAATTCATAGCAACAAATCCAACTCATCCTCCGCCATTCCCATCCCCCCCTCCGATCGGATTCGTAGGTTTCCGCGCAGGTAACGGAGGCGGCATCGACATCGCACTGCCTAAATTCGTAGTACTACCGCTATTACTCGACATCGTACTAGTACGCGTCGGCGGTCTTGTAGGAAGTAAAGGAGGTGCCGGTAGCCCTGGTATAGGTACCGGTGCTGGAGGCGTCCGCCGTAAACTTCCTGCAGAACGTACAGTTCTCAGCCCAGGTACGTGGGTATGGGATAAGGTGTGTGAAGACGATGATGAATGTGAGGAGGATGTACTTGGATTTCGCTGCATCGGTACCGGCATCTGAGGCCTCGAAGATGTCTTTGTTGGAGTGCGTGTCGATGTAGTCGAGGTTGACGATTTCCGACTCCGTGTTTTGGTCTTCACCAGCTCGGTACTCAACTCTGCATCGATTCTCCACATCCCCTTGACGAATGCTTCACGGTCGATGGAACCGGTACGGGCTGGGTCGGATTGGAGCCTGTGAAATGGGAAGAACGTTAGTTGAATGGGTTCGACGAAAACAAAGACTGCTCACCAAATCGCTCCCAACCTTTCGTTACCCAACCTCGACTTTGCCCATATGACACGTACGATTGGACCGGGAAGTTTATGGCTGTTAGCCTGTTCTCCTCCCGTATCTGGCGCCGCATCTTGCCCCTCCGGATCTGAAGTAACCAAATCAATCGACAAACCCCTCCATCCCTTGCGATCGCGAACTGAAGCGGGAGAGAGGAGTGCGGGCTTTGAACTCGAGGAGGAAAGTCCATTCAAAGTGAGGAGATTATAGTTTGCCAAATTGGCATCAAAGACTGCTTCGTATCGTTTTCGCGCGAGTGGAGGTATGGGAGTAGCCCGTGAGGAGCGATCTGGGGAATTTGAGTTGGAGTTGGGGGTCGATGAAGTGGGAAGAGCGGTAGGAAGTTTTAGGGCGGGTAGAGGGATAGGTTTATGAGAAGACGGCTGAGAAGGATGTTTGGGTTTATACGCCACATACGACGGAGGGTATCCGTTGCTGGGAGTAATTAAACTAGCTGTACTCGCTGTGCTGGCGATCGAAGATCGATCTGAGGCTGAACCGACAGGAGCAGAAGATGGAGGTGGCGGAGCAGGTCTCCTGCCAATGGATGAGGAGGCAGAGGGTATAGAAGAGGAGGACGAAGTAGCCGATCTGGTTGGGATTGGTGGGAGGATTCTTCTGCTTCGTCTGGTTCCAATCAGCCGTTAACCGCGCCACAGCACCAGGACTACCAAATGAAGTCGTAGAATCGACATCTTCGTACGGTTCTGATTCAAGAGATGCAGTGTCCTCTTCCTTTTCGGAAACGATAGCGATGGAATCCGTTGACAAGGATACAGAGTGGAAGGATGATACGGAAGATGCTGGTGCATGGTTTGATAAGGATGATGATGAGGTAGTTCTCGCTGGAAGCGGTGGCGCGAGTGACCCACCCAAGCCTACATTCACGTTAACCCAATCTTCTTCACTAGGTTCATGAGAACCACTGCGGCCATTCAGTGTAGAGTTTGGTCTCGTATTCGACTCGGACGGAAGCTTGGAATTCGATATGTTCGAATTTCTGGATGGTCTGGATGCGCTGCTATTTTCTGAGTGGGATTCAAACGCTTTTATTCGAGAGAGGACTGAGGATCCAAAGATCAAGTCAGAGTCATCTTCTGCCATGGATGATGAGGGTGAAGATTCAAGAATGGGTCACCCACGTGGTACCAAGCGCCGGCTGCCACTTCAGCGCTTCAGACGCAAGAATAGGCGCTCATATCAACTTGAACTATTTTGGCTTTTCCTTGATTTGGCTTTTCCATTTTGGCTTTTCCTTGAAACTTCTCCTTCCTTTCCGTAGCGGGAACTCCAGAGGCACCACACCAGGCACTTGGACCAGAGGGGAACTTCGATTGGTATAACCTCGATCAAAATTCTCTGGGATCTGCAAACCTGTACACTTTCTTGACCGTTTGCTCTCCGTACGGTTCCGTCACAGCTTGGACCCACCAACTTTTTCTCTTCAAGCCGGATGAAAGCCATGCATTTTTCAATCTATCTCGGAATTTTTCATTGCAGATCAGCTGAGCTGCAGGAGGCCATAGGCGAGGTAATAAAGTCAATTCAAACTCGGAGCGGTGAACCGTTCAACCAAGTCTCGACGCTTCTGCTTCTGGCTCGTTCCTGTGGTACACTATATGATATGTCTTTTATCATCTCTATCCAATGAAAGGGTGCCCCCCTGAGTGGAATCACTGCCTCATACCCATCTGCATGAATTCGTATCCCAGCATTATCTCCCCGTTCTCACATTACTTATACATAACTCGAATCAGAGTTGGCGACGATTATCAATGTCTCTCCTCAAACTTGTCAATCTCCTTGCTTTAGGGCTATTCGTGTTCTTGGCACGTCGTGCTTGGATTCGTTCACAAACTCCCTTTCCACTTCCTCCTGGTCCCAAAGGATGGCCAATTGTAGGGAATATATTTGATGTACCAAAAGATAAACAACTCCATCTAGCTTATATGGAGATGGGTCGCAAATACGGTTCGTACTGCTTTGCAGAGGCGGCCAAAAGACTTTCCCCAGCTTAATAGGGAATATTGTTCCCACGGCCAGCTAGCCTCCTCGTACATTCAGAAACCGACTCGCTATGATTATTTTATTATATACAATGCTATCTGATTATTCTAACAAGCCTCTGGCGTATGTACAATAAATTCTGCATAAAGAAATCATCGATCTAAGCTAGTATCTTGTGGAACCACCATCTGCAGCAAGAACATCATTAATGCGGGTAGGCAGGGAATCGAAAAGCTTGTTGATATAGTCCAGGGGAATCCGCTTCCACTCTTCCTGCAATGCTATCCATAGTTGCTCGACACTGTTCGGCAGTGGGGAACGAGAGCGGATATGGGTTTCCAGGTACCACCACACATTTTCGATGATGTTCATATCTGGAGATCTCGAAGGCCAGGGTAGGACGCGAAGTTTGTGCTTTTTGAACCACTTCTGTGCAACCTTTGATGTGTGTTTCGGGTCGTTGTCTTGTTGAAACACATAGAAGGTGTCGAGATCATGTGGAATATTGTGGTCATCCAAGGTGCCGAAAAGACCATCCGTCAAAATTTCTGTATACTTTGTTCCCGTCATTCTCTCCGTGACACGCACTAGCCTACCAGGCCCAAATTCTGTTATACATCCCCAAACCATCACACTACCTCCTCCATGTGGCACCGTAAAAAGCAGGTTCCGCTCCTCAAGTGCCTCTCCCTTCCGCCTCCTGCAGTATTGAACGCCATCAGAGCCAAACAAGTTGAATTTGCTCTCATCGGAGAAGATGACACAACGCCAGTCATCTGCATCCAAATCCGACATCTCCTGAGCCCAATCACGCCGCCCGACTGTATTTCCAATAGAAAGTTTTGGCTTTTTACGGCGTTTGCGACCATTGAGTCCTTCCTTGGCCAACGCGCGACGAACAGTACGGGAAGGAACTTCGGGACAGTGAACCAATTTAGCATGTTCACCGTGTCGAACCTTCCCAAGGTCAATACTGTTGATCATATCCTCCATGACAGCTCCTGGAATTCGACGGGGTCGACCAGAGGATTTTTTCTGGTGTTTATAAGGGTCCCCAGTGCGCTTCATGTCCCGATAGTTTTCACTGACTGTTTTATGGTCCATATGAAGGAAGCGAGCAATTTCTCGAAAGGACTTGTGCTGCTCATCCCGCATGTAAGTCAATAATCGACGTTTCGTGGGTGTGCAGTTGGTTTGAGATGAGGTTCGGTGCTTTTTAGGTGGAGGAGTAGTGTCCCTTGGCTCGAAAGTGAGAATAGAGGCCATTGCGGCCCACAAAAGTAGTGACCAAGATGACGCGTTGAAAATTTGCGCCCACAAGTCATGATGCAGTTATCATGCCATATTATGTGAGTCCATTGCTCTCGAACTGCTTCAGAATCTTTGCTAGACATCCCAAAATATATAAATTACAAGAATTACTGCTAGCTAATCTATATTTTATTCTTTTCAATGAGATTTCGGGAGGTACGAGGAGGCTAGCTGGCCGTGGGAACAATATTCCCTATTAAGCTGGGGAAAGTCTTTTGGCCGCCTCTGTAAGACTTGGGAGTCAAATAATTATCTATTCTTTCATAGCTGGAGCAGATACGGTAAGCGACTCTCAATCCAACTGTATTGTGATACCGATTATTTAGACCTCTGCGACTCTCACCATCATCCTTCTCGCATTAGTCCGGGACACGGACATTTTGAAGAAAGGCCAAGCCTGCAGTAGGACAGCGGTCGTGGGCCTCGATTAGGCTTCCTG
>ML769441.1:11712-114584 GCA_009733575.1 Gymnopus androsaceus JB14
GAGCCCTTGAAAGCAATCTGAAGCTCTAGGGATCTCCCTATATAGATCAGCAAAGACATATAATTTTTCTGTATTTACAACTAACTCAAGGCTCTAACAACTTCAAACTCGGAAGCAAAATAACTGTTAATTAAGACTTGTAAAATATGTTCTCGCAACCATCTCACTCTAATACATTTATTCAAGCCAAATTAAGTTTGAGGCCATGAATAAGCGAACCTTTATTGCATTCACTGATTCAGCAGTGAAAGATGGTGACGAGAGCGTATACTTCTATCGATTTGCAGTATGTCAAGGTGAACCAAGGAAACTCACCAGCGACGTAGATTCAATTCGACGAGGAAAGAAGGTGGGCGCTTATCGCAAATGCTGAAGCTTGGCAGCATTTTCCCACAGCTGTTTAGTCTTCCATCACAGGATTGACCATAGACCTATCGACATCGACGGCGTCCTCAAAGATGCCTGCTGCCTTCCTGCAAGTACGGAGCGTTGGAAGTCGTTGTAATCACATTATGAAACGTCCTTTACCGGTCTATGGAGGCACCTGGCAATGACCTGCAGAGATTATCCAACGACTGAATTCGTTGGGTGGATCATGCAGCACCATCTCAATGGCCATTCTATAAACCGTCGAGGGCGCTCTAGGCAATTATGCACCGATTACCACGTTTCTGCTTGAAGGGGACTTCTTACAGTCGATGTACGAGGGATCGCAATCCATCGTTGGCAATTTTTCATTTTCAACTGCTTCCCTCGAGGAGGTTTTTCTCTTAAAAGGCTAGGCTCACTTTTAAGGTACGCCTTGATTTTCAATTGTGCTATGTTCAGACTTGGTTCATGACGATATACAGATAATGTTTTCCAACCCTGAAGTGGCGTCGGCGTTCTCAGGAACCGTATTGCTCGATACATTCTAGTACCTTTTCACAGGGGTTACAACCTTGAGGTATACCAGGTCGCCACCTGTCCTCCACATTGATTCGACGTCTCCGCGTACTACATACAAGGTACTACACCCGGTTATACAGCTGAAAGCCCAAATGTATACGCGTACGTTATAGCAAAGAAATCATACTTATTCTTCTCTTTCTCTATTCCCACTTCTATTGGAATTACCTGCTGATTGTCTCAGTTCCATTGGTTCTCCTAGAGACTAAGACAAGACCATAATGACATCCCCCAATCAACGAAGGGGAGATTAAGCCAAAAAAGCAATCTTTCGGGTGCTATCTGGCGACTTCATGCCATGATGGGAGTAGACTCTCATTTATCTTGTTCGTTTTAGATGAATTTCGCCTTATAAGTAAGGTTTAGTTGTTGCCTTCATTGGCACAGCTTGAACGTGCTCTCTCTCTCTTCCTTGAACGTTCACCGACGATGATATCTCTGCTCTTTGGGCTCGCAATCTTGGCAATTCTCCTAATCGTTCGAGTGTTTACCAAAAGTCAGAAACACCTTCCACCGGGTCCTCGAGGTCTGCCTATCCTAGGAAACGTGCTTCAACTGGGTGCAGCATCTTGGCTTACATTCGATAAGTGGAAGTATGAATACGGTGCGCATACTATTATACATCGCATCTGAATCGTCGACTATCATCTGACCTTATTACTAGGTCCTATCGTTTATTTGAATATGGCCGGACAGCACATCGTCGTTCTCAACACGAAAGTCGCAGCCACCGAGCTCCTGGAGCGTCGATCTGCAATGTACTCAGATCGGCCCAGGAGCATAGTAGGGGAATATCTCGGATGTCAGTTGGCCATGCCGTTTGCAAGATATGGGAAACTGTGCGTTTATTGCTCCCAGACCATTATTTTGGGGTGACGTCGACGTTTGGTTATACTTAGTTGGCAGAGCATGCGACGAGCAGGCCATGCTGTCTTGAATGCTCGAGTCAGCGCGCAGTACCAACCTGTTCAGACTGACGAGGCCGTTATCCTTGCGCATAGTCTTTTGCGTGATACTTCCACGCCTTTGCTCTCTAAAATTCACGGGTACGTTTTTTTAATTTTCCTTTTTTTGCAATAATCATTCATTCGGAGCCTACTTTATGACATTTGATAGAGCTGCCTCGACTATAATCTCGGTTATCTACGGAAAACAATCTCTATCGTCTGAAAAAACAGAGCAAAATGAATTGATTGATTCTAACCAAGAGCTTCAGATTACATCCAACGCTCTTGATACTCTCAGTAACATCGCCCATCGATATACCAATGCCCTATATCCTGGCGCACATCTCGTGGAAGTTCTGCCGATATTGGATTATCTCCCTGAGGTTATAACGAAATGGAAGAGGGACGCGAAGAGGGATTTTAAGAGGATTTCCGATATATTTGAAAAGTATTTTGATGATTCGGTGAGTGTCTTTGACGCATGAATTTAATCCATTCTGATTTTTCGTCTGTGTTGATGTTTAGGTCCAGGATGAACACCAAAGATCGAGCCTTTGTGTTAGTCTCGCGAATGAGAAAGTAACCACTGGCTTGTCGGATGTCGAGCAAGCTTGGGTTGCAGGTTCGATCGCGTATGCCTCTTTAATAAGTTTAAGATTAATTTGAAGCTAAATTTCTGCCACGTAGTGTCTCCTCTGTCGAAACGGTGAGTTGCGTTTCCTTCATTTTAGTTTCTTCTCATTAGCTCATAACATGTTTAGACCAGTACCACCTTGTCCTTTTTCCTCTATGCAATGATTCTCCACCCGAACGTTCAAGAACAGGCGCAGAAGGAACTTGACCGAGTTGTAGGGAGAGCTCGGAACCCGACTTTTTCTGATATGCCATTTCTACCATACGTGAGAGCAATCGTTAAAGAGGTAGATGCTACAAAAACTAATCGCTCTCGTCACTGACTGAATTGTGAATTAGGTTCTCAGATGGCAACCTGCGATACCACTGGCGGTACCACACATTCTGATGGAGGTGAATTCAGTCTTTCCCGTCTTATTTGACTGTTAACCCTTGCACATTGTAAATAGGATGACTGGTACGAAGGGTACTTTATTCCCAAGGGAACATCGTGTATACCCAATGTGTGGTAAGTACATCAGGTTATCTTGTATGTAACTGCATTTCCTGCACGAACCGACTTCATTTCTAGGTCAATGAATCGCGACAAGGAGGTATACGGTGTTGACGCGGATAAATTCCACCCAGAGCGATTTCTACGACAATCCGAGTCGGAAACGGGACCAGAATTTATCTTGCGAAATGAATACGAAGTCGAGGACGGGCATTGCGCTTATGGATTTGGTAGAAGGTTCATTTTCCTTCTCTTCTTTCTCCGACCTTGTACTGATGATGAACGAATACAGGGTTTGCGTAGGGCGGCACGTTGCAGACAATGCTTTATTTATCGACATTTGCATTATTCTGTGGGCACTCTGTATTAAGCCCAAGGCTCCATCCATAGATGCTACTAGGGTAAAGCGTGGACCATCAAAGGACATTCTCAAGTAAGCTAGGTCTTTTAGCCTCTGTCACAGCTATACATATGCTGATTTCATGATTTTGTCCTACATCAGCCCAATACCAGATTTCCAATGTAGCTTTCTTCCTAGATTCCCTGAAGCGGAATCACTTCTTCAAACTTTACGGGACGACATTGTAAATGGAAGGAGTAGTATCTCCTCTTGACGAATTTTGTAATTAACATTCTATGAGTAAAACTCCAGTACTTCGATGTGTTCAAGACGAAGGTCAAAGCGTAGATTCTCTTAATAAGAGACGTCTATCACCGAAGCCGGTCCCACGGTCTCGTACATGTAGCTTCTCCTCTGTGACTATCGAGGGAACGTTTCAAATCGACTTTTATATTCATGCATCTCGAACAACTCGACGTGCTAGAATATTTGTTAACTTGTTGGGCTGAACATGAGCGCGATTGTATCCGAGACATACTTAGCTCACAGTGTCTTGTTCTGCTCCAACAGCCTCAAATTAGGCCTCTTGTTTCAAGCCTCCAAAGTAATAACTTGAAGTTCCACTGCCTTCAGCTTCGGTTATTAGTGCATGGACACAAGATGAGACCGAAGGAAGCTCCTATTCTTCATCTTCATACGCGGTGCTAGTAGTTTTTGCAAAATCTTCGGCCATTATATGCCAAGCTTAGGTACAATTGAGGTACAAGGCATTCGTCTTATACATATACGGATAATATGCATCAAATTGACCAATTACAAGGTTTTTTTTTGCAGCGATGGATTGAAGGAACAGAGATACTATCTCTCTACGGCGCGATCTCGGGATGCTGAGCCGAGAGAGGTCCCGTATAGGGTACTACCGGAACACAAGCACCAGGAGTGAATCCTCGTAAGTAAGCACGAGAAGTTTCAAGTCGATCCAAAATCTATAACCTACATTATCATGCACCAAGCACAAAAAGTACAGTACCATAATCAATTTAGTATTAATTCCCCTTTCTATCCTACTCCGAGTCTTCTTCAAAGTTAAAATCAAGATCACGACTGTTCAGTATCTCCTGCAGAACTTTGCACCTCGTCTTCCACATACTTATATCTCTCTCCAGTTCCTCCCTCTTTGCCTCTAGCATCAACTTGTGCTCGAGCTTACGCCGTCGAGTCTTTCGCGCAGCCATAGTACCCACGTGCCGCTTGTATGCTATCTTCTCTGACTCGGTCGCATTGGGACCTGGAGGTGCAGTTTGCGTAGGCTCCGACGAACGCAGGAGCTGGTTTCTTTTCCTCTTACCACTGTATTCCTTATCGTCATGCTCTGAATCCTCGCCGACGTCAAAAGCCAATGAATGCGAGCGCTTCTGACTAGATACTGTTTGGAAGGTCGCGGAGTAGCGACGAGTCTGAATGGGAGCTTCGAGAGGCAAAAGGTCATTTGGAGTGACATTACGACGAGTACCATTCGGTAGACTCGATGAGGGTGACGATTCCGACACCTTGCGTCTCGGCGGGGAGGCATCAAGCGTCAGCTCTGAGCCGCCATCTCTCGGGTGAGGGCTAGTATGGCTAGACCATTTGGAGTCGAAGGTTGGTATGGCGGTAGAAGGTTTTTCGCCTTTCGGGGAAGTAACCGGGATTGGCTCTGCATCTGATCTCGCAGACATGCAATACATCGCACGCGGCGCATCATTGCCAAAGTCCATGAAAGTTGGGGAGGCGTTCGAGTTATCGTAGGGTGCACTGCTAGGATAAGAGATGTACTCCCTGCGCTCATATTCCATCGAGGACCTACGGGCTAAGAGAACATTAGGCTGCACGCGATGAGAGTGGATGATGGCGCTTACCAGGTATAGAGCCATATGGCGTTGCTCGGTCCCTAGCTCGAGGATCCGAATATTTATTTTCACTCGCTAACGTCTGCATGTAGTTGCGACTAGAATCTGAAAGTCTGGAATTCTATCCTGCATTGTCGATGTTAGTTGTGAGCCAGAGACGGTGGGGCTGCTATCCACGGCACGGGTTTGATAGCTCAAGTTCATTGTAGTTCCAGAGCGTCCTTCAGGTCTAGTGCTTTGTGCAGAAGACGACGCCACTCCAGTACTATTCCCATGCGAATATGTTAGTTCGTCTGAAGGAGGCGACTCAGCAGTTCTTCCTGCGGGAGGTAGCATTGGCAAAGCAAATGATAACTTTCCCTTTGATAGGTCTTCGTTGATGGCTTCATTGGAGCGTAAAACGCTGATCGAAGGTCGAAATTGCGCCACAGTTCCCAAAAGCGATAGAAAATGGATTTCGAGGTAGTTTAAAAGCTATTTGGAAGATAAGGATGAAGGTAGACAGCTAATAATACTCGGGCGGGAGCAAGAACGACGATTTTTTTGAGCTACTTGGAGCTACTAGAGAAATCTGAGAACAAGTCAAGTTAGGTCATGATGAGGCAGACATGACTCATCGTCGGATCGAGCTCCGACGATTTGGGCGCTTATGGGTGACGTTCAACTGCTTCAGGGTTGCACAAATTCGCCCAAATCTCGCGAGCAAGTTTGAACTATCAGATCGCTTATTTGACTCCTGGTCCCTGAAACCCCTCTGCGTAATACCTGGGCATTCTCAAGCAATTCTATCCTTGTGGCCTCAATGATTCACAACATCCAAAAAGGTAACGGCCACAGACGACCAGTGGCGAATCCGGGCCTCAAGTACTATTGTTCAAGATTTTAATGCAACTAGCTTTGACATCAAGCCACATTTCGAGTAATTTGGGATCTTCTATGAGCACAATGAGCTTCTGCTCAGCTTTGTCGGCAAGCAGCGTTTTCCTTTACTTACAAAAAGACGACACAATGCTCTAGAGCTAATGAGCTCGCATCACTTTTCATTTTCTACAAAGTCACGACACAGCTTACCACTTTCCCGTCAAATACTTGTCTCCAACATGTCACACTCAGCAGCAAACTACCGCCATGCTCGCACCCCGAACGGCGAAGTAATCTCGCGGAGGCTGACTATCAACGTTTGTTCGAAGATTCCAAGGGAGCGCGGCGTCTGCGCCTAGGTAAGCTGCTTGTACATTCGTCTCTTCTTCACCGTTTTTTTGCATTTGATAGCAGACGATGAGCTAACATTCCTTTTCCAAGTTCTACGCGCAAACGCCCTCAGCTCAAGGAATACCGGTTCTACGATCCTGCTGACGGCACCCGAAACAGTCAGGGTCTGGTACACTCCTTCCCGAATCATACCAGACGTTACTCTTGTTACGACGAGTACAACGGGTGAAATGGTCGAGTCCCGCATGCATTGCGAGGAGCGCCCAATTCGCGATCATATTAGCACTTCTCCTCACCAAGGACACTACGGTCATCCTCATCCCAGTCCAGCGACTGCTAGCCCTCTATCTCCCAAATCCTCCTACACGGGCACAGCAGAATTTGGTCGCCAGTCCCCTTACCACACTCCAGGCTCGCCTTACGCTCATTCGCGACATGGAACAGCGAGCCCTAATCCTATGACCCCCATGACTTCCTCCTAAGCACCCTAGACCCGCTTTTGCTTCTCAGCCCCCCAGTCGTAGCACATCTTTGACTACAACGCCGCGCTGTCGCCCTCCGAGTTGTACTCTTCGATGTCATCCGAACCACTGACGGCGGAAGACTACTGCATGCATGCTGGCCTTTCCCCACCTCCCATGACATCCCCGGCCCCTTCCCCATCTATCCTGTCTGCTTCACTTCGACGAGATAGTTCATCGTCTGCCGGAAGGTCAACAGGATCCCGACATGCAACTCCTGTGCCGCTTTCTCGAACAGTCTCTCGTAGCGGAAGCGTCTCAGACTGGGAGGTCATGTATGAGTTGGGTCTTCCGAGACCGGGGACTATCGATTACGCCTATTCTCCAGCTACGAGTCCTTTGAGCCCATCTTATGGGTTCGCTTCAGCTCCGAGTCCGCAATCCACTACCAGGAAGGCCGGTGTTGCGAGCAGTAGTGGATCACGTTCACGACATGGGTCCCCAGCCCCGAGCTATCATGGCGCACCTTCTCCTGCTGCTTCTGTTAGGAGTCCTTTGGGCCGATGAATGATAGTTTCTTGTTTATAATGAAGCCAAATGAACAGCAGTGCTTCTACGATGGATTTTACGCGATGGATTTTCACGATGTATTACGATTTTTTAATGCCTTATGCCTTCCTCTCTTCTGTTCACTACTTACCTATATGCCTATGTTCTTCCACTTAGTCGACATTCTATGCTTTATGTCCTATGTAATTACTTGTATGCAGGATGAATTGGTGTACGCAAGTTTTGTGTATCCGTGAGGACTCGAGGAGTCGAAGAGGAGTCGGATATTGTTAGCCTGAACACTCCGAAAACTTCGCCAATATACACTGGAGCTTTTTTTGACTGAAAACCCCACGACACATACTTGCCGCGCTCGAGCACACGCTGAGATTCGGATAGACACGAGTAACTAGTTCTGCATTGAGGGGGGGGGGGGGTTTGAGTCGGTCAAAGCAGCCAGTTGACTTGTATGCAAGATGAATTGATTTATATAATATGAATATCGATTGATATTATACAAAAGATATTGTCGTCTTCGTCGTCAAGTTATGGTCATAAAAATCGTGGAAGAGTAACTAATCGTAACGAATTCGAGCAGCCAACGGAACCATGAGCCCAACCTATGATAATCCAAGACTCGCTCTAATGACGTTCTGCAGAACGACACCATCGTCCTAGGTTGAAAGATTATTAGTGTTACAATAAGGCAACAGGACAAGGATAAACTGACCTGATCGAGAGACCAAGTGAAGCATCCTGCCATTCCACTCGTTTTTGCAAACGTGGCCTTGTCACCCAGAGAAAAGGTGTCGTCATAAGTCACTACCGTTGATTGGGAGGTATTGAAGAGGTACTAGAATGTATAAATATATGAGAAAGCGGACTGGAAATAAAGTGCTTGAATACGTACCGGAGTGTCACTGCAGTTATCCCATCCTGTGTGGGTGTAGAAGGTTAATAAGTAAGGATTATGCAGATCATGTATAAAATCAAACACTGCGACATACCTTCGGTGAATCCTCCCCCTCCTCCAAATGTCCCTCCTGCAAGCCCCACAAGAGCACCGGAAGCTACAATCGAGCTAAACGGAATCTCCTGACCGAACCAGCTTTGAAGATTTGCTGTAGCATCTGTGGAGGGAGCGTTGGTCGAAGGAGTGTCGGTGCTCGAACCGGATCCGTTTGTCTCGCTCGGCGTCGAAGCAGATCCATTTGAATCCTTCGGCGTAGAGCTTGATCCGTTTCGATCCTTTGGCGTCGAGTCAGATCCATTTGTATCTGTACCTGTACCCTTAGTCTTCTTTCCTGATCCTTGCGTCGTCCCTCCTGCACTCGGAGTCGACTTCTTCACTGGCTTTATGGGTGTGGGGGAAGTCCGAGGCCTAGCGTGTTTACCCTGGGGATTCGCTCCCCCCTTGACCTCTTCCGTCGTAGGAGTCGGATCGACAAAGCTTCCTTTGAGCACGTTTGCAGTACTATTAGACACGTATCCATAAAGCGGAAGCCCCAGAAGCATCTTGGATGCGGGAAAGCCGGCTCCGGTCCATTGGCTGAATGCGGCTTCGGCGCTGTAGTTGGGAAGGCTTGAGTTGCTGCAGAGATTACCAAGGGGAGCATTGGGGCCTGGGGTAGAAGAGGACTGGAAGACGTCGTAGTTCCTAAGAGGTACAGTCTCAGTGTGGATATATGGTGAGTAGATACGCCACGTACATGATATTGAGATAAGTCATTTGGGCTGCGTATGCAGAGACGTTAGTGAGTGGGGATCCGTTTGAACCCAGCCACGGCTCGTCTGGGACAGCGGCAGATATGATCTTGCTCGATCCTGTACATAGACACATTAATATGTATTCAAAGATTGTGACCTGACTTACCGAGGGCAGTTCGAAGTTGTGTGAAGAATAGCAGAAGATTCGCAGAGTCCGAGGGAGAGTTGATGTTTCCTGCTCCGACTTGGTTGGGGTATTCCTAACATAAGACACACGATTAGTATACCTTGCGGGCGTGGATGATGAAGCCTTACCCAGTCGATGTCAATTCCTGCAAATCAAATGAACAATTAATTAATTAGCAGGCGGGATATTCACATACCATCGAGTCCATAGGTAGTCACGGCACTCGCAAGCGTATTGACAAAAGTCTTTCGGTTGGCAGCAGTCGAAACGCATTGAGAAAAGTAAACGCTCCCGCCCCATCCACCTACGAACGTATCAGTAAAAGGAGAAAGCATTGTTGAGGAAAAAGATCGAAATCCACGAATACTCACCAACAGATAAAACAATCCGGGTCCCTGCACCGCTGTTCCGAGCAGCAGTGACCGTTCGAGTAAGCATACTCTGACTTCCAGCGTCCCAGGTCAATGTTGAGGACGCATTCGGAACGGCAAATGCTATGAGGAAGAGCAATCAGTTCAGTCCAAAGCTTGTAATTTAGTGCCAGGGTATACCGAAGAAAAGAATAGACCATCTGGTATAATCCAAGCTCTCGGGAGGGAAGGTATCTTCAGCCCAATCTAGTCCATGACGCGATTAATACTCATATTCCAGTGAACGTAAACACGAGGCAAACTGACCAGGATAATACGCAGCAGCAATCATTGTAGCTTCTGCATTCACCTCACTCTTACCATTCCCATTCAAAAGCTGCGCCTTCAATTCCAAGGCCTTCTTCCTCGACATCGTCGAGGGCAGAGCGTCTTCCAAATCGAACGGTGTTCTACTACGATCAGAAGCATTGAGGAATTCGTTCAATGCAGGCGCATCCTGATATGTCGGATGGTCTAATAAAGCATTGAGGTATACTGCTAGCCCAGTCTTGCGTTCCTTTATAAGGATATCGCCCAGCCAGGCGGAAGGAAGGAATGAAGTGACTAAGATGCGTTTGGGAGGAAGAAAGGCGGCGAGTTCTTTACCAGGTCGAAGCGTGTTATGGAGGGCAATAAACTAGAGTGAAAAGAATATCGAGTACGAAAGTCAGGTCTACGCAGGGAGAGAAATAACACGATGGTAGTTACTTCGGAATATCTCCTGTGCACGACAGTATCCTTCCCGCCACGAGTAACTCTTACGGCGTAAAGAATGTGAGGGCGGGGCGAGGAGGCGGTCGTGTGTGCGTTGATTGTGACTAGGGGTGGGACTGCCATGAGGGGAGAAGAAGAAATCGAATATTGCTTGCAATTTCGAACGGCGGAGATTTATTCACATGATGCTTGTATCGCCAAGGCTTCATTTGAGAACATTGAGAGTTGATCGAGTCAGCGCTCGATGATTCGATAAAGAAAGACTTGAATCGAGCGTCAAATTACCTTATCTTATCAAAACCTTCGTAGCCGCTCCGCCTGATCCGTGTCCTTGCCTTCCTGCTACCATGTTGTGGGGGTTGTTGGCGCTCTCATTACCTTCTACTGCATTCTCAAGCCCTTTTCAGGTCCCTTTATCCTTCCAGCCAACTCCAGCCACTCTTCCAGTCGCAAATTCCACGGAGTCGTTCTGGATCCACACGCCTGGAGCGAATTTACTAGCTAACGAAGGTAGCACAGGACCTCTAACGCAGGATGCAGATATCTGTATCATTGGCTCTGGCATGACTGGCGTATCTGCTGCCTATCATCTTGCCAATGCAGTCGATGAATTTGCATTGAAGGATGTGAAAGCGGTCGTATTAGAAGCTAGAGAATTTTGTCAGCGTTATTGTCTTCAATCGACAAAGATTTAAGCTCACTTTTTGGATCATTAGGTTCTGGAGCTACAGGTCCGTAAAAAGGCTTAGCTCAAGTGGTCCTTGACGTTGAATTAATTGAACAGGACGTAACGGTGGCCATTTGACTCCCTATTCCTTCTCCAATTTTCTCCAATATGAATCGGATTTTGGAACGCTCGAAGCAGTGAAATCTCTCCAACTAGAAAACCGTACAGCCATGGCCATCGTGGACCTCATTAACAAGAACGAATGGAATGATATCGTCGATTTAGTTCCCGGCGGGCACATTTCGTTGATTTCTTCAGCAGAGCAACTTGTGTCACTAAAGGCGGAATATCTGGCCGCAAAAAAGGCAGGACTAGATGTAGGAGACGTGGAATGGATTTCTGAAGAGAGTGTGAAGGAAGTAAGTGTACTATTGGATTTCGGCCCCATTTCCCTACTAAAACATTTCCAAAAGACATACGGTGCCTCCTACCCTGCTGTCAAAGCTCCAGCGTTCAACCTGTGGCCATTGAAGTTCGTTACCCAGCTATATCTTCTTGCAAACTCCTCCGCGCCAAATTTCTCTCTTGCCCTCCACACGCATACTCCCGTCACTTCTGTAGTGCCATTACCTTCTTCCTACGATCGAAAATGGAACTTGCATACTCCCCGCGGTCCCATACACTGCTCATATGTCCTCCACGCCTCCAACGCCTATGCTAGCCATCTCCTACCGCAGTTCACTCCTGGGAGAGATAGAGAGATGGGCATCATCCCCACGAGAGGACAAATTGTTGCGGTACGAGCTGATACGCCAATCAATGATTCCTGGAGAGCGTCTTGGGGTTTTCCAGACTATTACTGGTTTCCAAGGCCAACCTCGTCGAACGCCTCCGCAAACCCCCTCGTCATCCTCGGAGGCGGGCGGGAGACTATCGGTGGTCCAACGTTTGAGCAATTCGAGACCAACGATTCGGTGGTTAATAAAGATGTGGGCGAGGCTCTGCGTGCGTTTCTTCCTCGGACGTTTGAAGGGATGTTCAAAGATGGTGAAGATCCAGTGATGGAATGGGTTCGTGCGTTTAGGCTTGCTTTGATTTGATGGCTAATAACGATCTTTTGAAGACTGGTATTATGGGTTATACATCTACGAAGGACCCTTTTGTGCGTCCCTTCTTTTCGTGATGTCAGTTGGCTACATACTAAATTATCTATAATTACACTGTAGGTTGGTCCTGTCATTGAGGAGACACCGTCATCGTCAAATGTTGCTGCTACTGAGCAACATGCATCCGCCAGTCAGTTCATATCCGCAGGATACAATGGACATGGAATGCCTAGAGCTTTTTCTTGGTGAGTCGTTCCGAATATCTATATTAATATAGTGATTTTGAACCCTATTCTCTTACAGCGCAGAAGCCGTCGCAGGGATGATTATAGCTACCCTTCGGAATGATAAAACCTGGTCTGTGCCCGAGTGGTTACCGAAGAGGTACTTGACTTGGAATAATCAGAATTGAAAGAGGGCTGGAGTGGGTAACCATTACAGTAAGAGTGAAACTAGTACAAATTGTTGTGCAAATAACACCTTATGAAACCATCATCGGTATCGACAGCTTTGACCGAGCTGACCAACCGATCGTGCTAGTCTAGCTGCTGAAAATCGACTGCTTGAGGTACCATTCAAGTGGTCAGGCTAAGGTCGTATTTTCACTTCGCTGCAAGTACCAACGTATTGCGGATCAATTAATTGAAATCGAGGGTTTGGAAGTCGGCGGGTATTCCACCTTTTTTTCTCTAGAGGAACACACCCCCTGATCCTGATGAATACTAGAATTTGACCAGAATGTTCAGTGGTCAGGCCTGTTCCGTTACTCCCTGTCAACTCCGTTGTTTTGTTCATAATTCTTGTTTGCTCTTCAGATGGTGACGTGTTTGACGCATCACAGCAAGTAGCATGCATGCCCCACCGTACTGCATTGGCTTAAACAGGAGTATAACCGTCGACTGATCGCCTCCCGACGAGTCGACATGGATTTCTTGAAGTGGGTAGATTACGGTCGTACTATCAATTTTGTTGCAACTACGAACGTATTGTGATGGGGTTTGGATGTCGTGGAATAGCGGGTATTCCAGCTTCTGTTTTTTCCTCTGTTTCTCTATATACATATCTCTTGCTTAACTCGACTTTTTTCTATAGAAAAAACGCCCCTGGTCCTGATAAACACTGGAATTTAACTAGAATATTCAGTCAGGTCTGTTTCGTTACTCCTTGTCGCTGTCAGCTCCGTGCTGATTGGATAATTTCTTGTTTGAATTCCTCCTATTGTATCAGTTCAGTACGCGTCATAAAACGTTTTGACTAGGATCTTTTGTATTGTTGGAGCATTTTCTAGCATACATATCGGGTTTCTAGTATCAAACCTGCTAATACGCTCTCGGATCCTCGTCGGGAGGCGGTCGTGAGAACAGCGCCCATAGCCGCCACCGTCTGAAGACGCGTATAAGATACAGGTTAGACATGGCTCTCGTCGCTCAACTCCTCAATGACTCTTCTTCAGGCTCTTGCTTCCACTCTTACTATAGTCTGCATCGTCAGTGCTCAACAAAACCATGTCATACCCATCTCCGGCCATTTATCGCAATCTGGAAGCAGTACTAACGGTTCTTCAGATGGTCTGACAGTACTTACTCAACAGGGACCCGTTGTTGGCACTTCACCAATTGTCAACGTACGACAATTCCTTGGTATTCCGTATGCGGTGGCTAATCGCTGGGAGGCTCCTTCTCCTGCACTCAATCGACACAGCACCTTTCAATGCCTCCTCATTCGGAGACAGTTGTCCCCAGCAGTTTAACGATGGAGATCTAGAATTCCTCCGTCTCTCTTGGGGTGGGCTTTCGGATGAACAAATTTTTGTTTCTGAATCCGAGGATTGTCTAAACGTCAATATTTGGGCACCCAGCATCAATCGAGCTCAGTCCACAGCTGTTTTAGGTTCGTAGTTTTCGTTTGCAATCGCAAAGTTTGTTTGCTAACGTATTTTTTCACTTATCAGTCTGGATATATGGAGGCGCGCTCGCGTTTGGGACGGTGAGCAAATATGAACTAGATTTTTTCGACGCGAATCAACTGACTGATCCGTGCCCTAGAGTAACACTCCCCAATACAACGGACTCAACAGTAGGTGATTTCTCACTAGCGCGGAATCTTCTATTTACTTTCTTCCAACTAGTCGTTCGAGACAATGATGATATTACCTTGGTGTCGTTTAACTACCGAACGAATATCTTCGGACTACCCAACGCTCCTCAGCTCAACGGAACCGGGCAGGCCCAAAACTTTGCCTTCCTTGACGTCGATGCTGCGATCCAATGGGTGTATCAGAATATTGAATACTTTGGCGGTGATCCAGAAAGGAGTCGGTATTGATTCATCATATACTGCATGGTCCGAGTTAAATCTCCTTTCCTACAGTTACAATCTTTGGCCAGAGCGCAGGAGCAGAGCTGGCTGACGCGTACACGTATTCACACCCCAACGACACTATTGTTAAAGGCACGTTGTCTGCACTCATTAATCCAGCCTATTAATGTCTTTTACAGGTGTGATAGAGCAGTCGGGATCGTATGTTGAAAATCTCCGTATCTCAAGTATTCGGCGATTTACATGCTTCTTTTTCTAGGGCGTTAGGAAATACTGAAATTGCCGCGGCGAAACTGACTATTAATGACATTGCTTGGAACGCAGTGGCGTCCGCTGTTGGTTGTGGAAACAGTACGTGGCTTTGCTTACTCCGAATCCAAGCTGATATCCGGTGATCAGCAACCGATTCGGTTCAATTTTCCTGTATGCAGAACGTCAGCACCATTGACTTGTCTGCAGCAGTCAGCAATACCAGCCAGAGTTTCAATGTAGTGGTTGATGGTCCGTGGTTTTCAACCACATCGGTTATTGTCGAGATCTAACCCCGGTGTAGGTGTTACTACATTCGCGGACACGGCAGCGAGAGCAACTTCAGGCCGCTTTTTAAAAGTCCCCGTGCTTGCTGGGACAGTGGCTAACGAAGGTGATATCTTTATCGCAATAGCGCAATTGCTTGCGGTGGGGGCCATCATCCAACCCGGATTCGACATTCTTTCTTCGATCTACACTATGGTGAGCGATTCCAATCTTCAACATGGCAAAAGCAGACTAAATTCCGTTCCAGAACACTTCATGTCCAACTGCCGAAACTACCGCCTTTCGTGCAGCAGCTGGTAGCACAGTCTTTCGGTATGAATATCAAGGTAAGCTTACCTGGATTTCCGAGAACCACATATCCTCATGATCAAGTTTCCTAGCCATCTTCCCGAACATGTCACCGTTCCCCCAACTCCGCGCCTATCACACCTCTGAAATTCCATTGGTGTTTGGAACATACAACGTGAGCAGAGAAAGTCTTGCCACAACACAAACTGGCATTCCAGTACCATCCACGAACACTGAGATCGCCCTATCAAAAGCAATGCAGCGCGCTTGGGTAGCTTTTGCTCAAGATCCCCAGAATGGTTTACCTTCGATCGGTTGGCCTGTGTATAACACAAGCGCGAGCTCTCCAACGATTGCTACATTGGGGAACTATTTGAACGCGACTGGATGGTCGTTTCACAGAGTCGGAGGTGATTGATGCTCTATGTTCAGAAATTAGCGCGTTCGATGGGATATTTTCTCAAGTCGAGAATATTAGTTAGGCTCGTGAATAGGTAAGGAGTACGGCCATTAATAATATCTCCATCGTAATATACACATATGGGCACCAAAACCTTCTGGATCCATGTATGTAAGTACACTTTTCCACATATTCTTCAGTCACCGGCCCCCTATGTTGTTTATTGGGACTTGGAGGGACAACTCTAAATGCTAGGATCTTTTACTTCCTTTAGAAAGTTGAAAAAACGTACCTGTGGAGCGCTTCGTCGTGATTAATGTTTTAGTGTTTAGCTGGAAGAAACATCACTATCGGGCATCATGACTGGTGCATTCTACTTACCCTATCTGGTGCTTTATTTATTTCCAGAATCTCAGAACTCGAGTTCATTGCCTTATGTATGGGCAGAAGTACTAATACCTTAACAGTAATAGCGTATATAAACCAAGAACAAGACTACTTAGATCTATCTAGTCTAGTGATCATAATTAGTAGGGTATAGGATATATAAACGAACGACTATACAAGCCTCGATCAATAAACTACGCATCGGCAACAGAGCTTGTCTGATTGGAATTTGAGCCAGCCTCTGCCTGCTTCTGTTTCCTGGGTTTCACATTCAAACGCTCAATCTAAGTAAACGCTCATCAGCAGAAATTCAAAACCAGCCAGGTTAGTTTGAACTCACGCCAAGCGCAACAATCAGCGCAGCTCCCGCAAACGCAATCGGTGGTATAAACACCGTATCTATCGCCTTTGAATATGCCTCCAGCACACCGTCTAACGCATCAGCGGGAATAACGTTCCGGAATTCAGTAGCACCAGTGTCTAGGACGAGACTTGGGTTGACGGACGGAGCGTATTTGGTTACCTGTTTGACAAGGTCATTGTTGAATATGGCTTGTGAGAATGAGAGAGCGACGGCTCCGCCCAGGGATGTAGATAACATGACGAGACTGCCTATCGATTCAAAGTTAGCAACATAAAAGAGCAAGGTAAGTAAGTATTGGGGGTTAGCTTACTCCCAACAGGAACTTCCTCAGGTGTAAGAACGACTTGCGCCGCAATGAAAGGAAGCTGACCCGATCCACGTCCTATACCAGTTATGATCTGGTACCCGAGCCATTGACCGACAGTCGAGTGGACGCCGAGGGTGGAAAGAAGGCCACATCCAACGCAGAAAAATACAGGCCCTATCCACATGAGGTAGTAATAGTACCCGGTTCGGTTAACGTATATCCCCATGAGAATGGCGACGATGGTGTTGAATACCAGGTATGGGATGAATCGGACTCCAGATCCTACTGCAGATGTGTGTTCGACTGCTTGGAAATAGAGAGGGAGATAGTATATATGTCTAACCAACAATAACCCAGGTTAGCTCGAAGCCAATACTGTGTGGAAGAGGAATACTCACATATACAAAGACATACTATAGAAAAACGTGTAGAAGATGCAAACGATAATCGTACGCTGCTTCACGATAGAAGCTGGCATCGTAGCCCGCTTTCCTCTTTTGATTTGTATCCAAACGAAAACGGGCATAATGAGTGCGAATCCCAGGAACAATCCCCAGATCCGGGAATCTCCCCAAGGGAAGGTCGCCCCGCCCCATTGCAGAGCCAGTAATAGACATACCGTTCCGCCGATAAAGAATACAGCACCGAAAAAGTCTAGATTGGCCAGCTTTTCCCGGAGAGTGAGCGTTGATGCCCGACGGGGCGACGTGAAGAAAACGGCTACGGTGATGAAAGCGATGGCTCCAATGGGAAGATTTATCCAAAATGACCTATCACGAGAACGAGAGTGAGCGCTTTTGGGATGGAGTTGCGCGAAAATAATTTACCATCGCCATGACACTTTGTCTGTGAAGGCGCCTGAAAGCAAGGTATTATGAGTATAAAGAAAAGCAGCTGATTAGCAACATACGCACCTCCAATTATCGGACCAGTAATAGAAGCAAGCGTATACATGCTCGAAACACCCGCGTTATAAGCTGCTCGTTTTTCTAGAGCAACTGCGAATGCAATAATGTTGAGACTCCCCGAAAGTAAAGCTGAGGCACCGACTCCTGCTACCGCTCTACCGATGATGAGCATCAATGAGCTGGTTGCAGCAGCACATATGACTGATCCAACTACCGAAAACATCAGAGACCTTTTCGTTCAATACCAACGTAGGGTAATCTACCTTCGAATACAACGATTGCAGCCAAATACACAATCTTCATGTCAAAAACAGGAATATAGCTTCCCGAATGTTGGCTGAAGAGATGCCAAGGCAAGCAGGTAGGCGGACCCATACCAACCTGCAAAAATCGATTTTCATTTTCAAGCCGTCAAGCTACCCAGCTAATACTAACCAACGTCTTCAAGGGAGTCAAATACAGTGGTAATGGTTGGAATTACAGTCGCTAGTAAAGCGGCTTTCATTCAGCCATGGGCAGATAAGACGTTGAACCTCTCTCACCAACGATGGTGCTATCAAGAGCGACCTAGCGTCCAAGCTATTAGCGTTATTATACAGCTGACGTCAACGTGAACTCACCACAAAGAGACCTAGGCAGACGCCCAAAGTTATTAAACCCAGTCGAGTTCCAGACACATATTCGACTTGAAGTTTATCGTCCTTCTCAGCTTGTGATTCTGAAGAAGCTTGAATTTCAACTTCGTCTCTTTTTTCCTCAGATTTCGACTCGGTAACAACGGACGTGTCGTGAGCCTCGGTCATCAGCAAGGACAAATGAGATGATGGCGAAGGAAGGAGGTGTGAACTGCCATGTTGCCTTTTAATTAAGTTTCTACTTTCGCGTCGAGGTGATTCAATTGAAAGTATTTTGGGCGCTGGGAAAATCTAATCTAATCTGATCATGAGTTTGCTAGACTACAATGTCCCCCAGCCGGCTATATCGCCCTGGAGATCGTATAACTTCGATGACAGTCGATCGAAGAACCGGGCTGAACAGCCTGCCGCGTTCGCGGCACTTTGATCGACTTCATCATCAAATCTCGTATGTCGATGATCGACATCTAAGGCGAATGGGCCGAGTCTAGCTGTCAGCACTTCAACTTCTTTTTCGTTCCTTGTCTTATCCGTACTTGGAAGATAGTGCACCGTCAGCGACCATGGAAATCACCTTATCAAGAGCAATGCCGTGTACGCTTGGGTCACTGGGTGGGGTTTCTTGGAATGGATAACTGAAGGAAAGCTCGAAGTCCAGGATTACTTCGATTACTTTCAGAGTGTTAAACCAGTGCCACTGAATTTCCCTGTTTCACGCTCAAAAACGGTCTCATTCCAATCCTCAAAATTCGTTCATCCTATAAATTCATCCTTATTGCACTGATACCCAGTCTCGAGACTCACGCCAATGCATTTCATACCGCCGATCCTTACTTTCCTCTTCAATCTCCGGGTCCCGATCAGGATTGGCTTCCGAGTCACAAACCAACAAGGTATTTCCATCAAGCTGAAAACGGACGGCGAGAACAGAGCTCTTGCTAAGAAAATGGTTTAATGGATTTTGAAATACAAGGACTTTGTGGAACGAAACCAACCTTGAAATTCTCATCCGAGTCCTTGGACAGGAGGCGCACCTGGAAAGGGTTTTTACTGTTTTTACTGTACTTACTGGCTGGTGAGGATTTAAGAGGAGTCCGAGAGCCTCTGTTCGGGATTGCAACTACTTATGATGCAGTAGGAAATGTATTGTATTCCAGACCAAACGGATCGGCTTATTTTCATTCTACGGCATATGCGGTTCTTTTTTTGGGATATGTTGGGATCCAATTATGATTATCAGAAATGGAGTAGACGAGGTCTCCAGAGGCATCTTAGTCAGTCAGAAGCTGGAGCTGGAGCTGAAGTTCGAGGAGGACGCAAGAAATAAAAACCTCAGGCTTTGAAAAAAGAGAACTGATGCCGTACACACCGACGCCAGCAGGATTTGAACCTGCGCCCTCAAAGAGGAACAGATAAGAAACTTTGAGGATATTCGAATCTGTCGCCGTAACCACTTGGCTATAGCGCCGCTGAGTCACAGTGTAGTAACTATTACCACCGAGTCTGTCGCAATAACATCTTTGCACGCCAGATCCAACGTACTCGCGTACATTCTCCGAGGCAACAGTTCTTTTATAAACCTTGTATCAGCTATTATCGGCGTCAAATAATAGACTCTGAGACGTCAGAATCCATTGGTCGTCGGTCATTGGCCCACTTTCTCCCCCCAAAACGACCAAACACCAAGACCTGGCCACATTCATCGCTACTACATTCATCGCTACTACCAGTACAAGCTGCACTATAGACCGTACTAGAGCTAGTCTACAGTGCATCGATGATCATACACGATACACATCTCACCCAACCTCAATCATCACCATCCACTCCTGGCGATTACCCATCATCTTCATCACACACTAGTTGAAACGAAAAGGAAAGGATATTGGTGCTAAACGAAATGGTACTCGGTGCTCATACTCAGCGTTTGTCTCGTGCGACCTGCGACCTGACGACGCGCCTACCTGCCCTCGCATCGTTGTCTGTCGATTGTTTGGCTTTGCTGACATTGGATTCTCCTCACATTGTATTGTCTATTTTCGGGAGTCGTTCGTGCGGGTGGCGACCATGAATCCATTACATAGTTATTCTCGTTCATTCTATGAAATATAATGTACATATACCGCTGGAGCAAAGTACCGTTAGTAAAAGGACGACAAACTCAAGACAAACTAGAAGACTAATGCTCCCAATGACACTTGCCTTCTGTGCTGCTTCATTCTACAGATGTCCTCGCCCTCCCAACTTCCCTTCCCTCTTCATCGACGATCAGAGGCGCGTCAATCCTCCTGTGATCTCGCCAACCTGCCCAAACGCCCAAAAGAACCGACAGCGCACACCCGATAATGGTAAGATATAACGTTTCAACATAACACACCCTGCCTTCGCGACATTCGCTCCTGGGATTCGTCTCCCCCACAAGCAACGAGAGTATCTGCGCTGTTACAGGCGATTCGTGCGCGTCCAAGTTCTTACCAAACGCAACAGAGAAAATGTTTCCGCCGATGAGGGGAGAGAAGGCGAGAAAGCCCAAGATTTCAGAGAAATGAGCTAATAATCGAGTTCAGAATAGGAAACCAATGCAACCATTTCGACTTGCCTAAGCCAAACCACTCACTAACTATGGAAAAAGAGAGTGAAATTCGCATGCCAAATCCCAACCCAAGCAATCCACTTGATATCCACAAGTGCGAGACAATATTAACCTGGGAAGCGACAATCTGGGAGGCTAGACGTAGTAGTGGTAGCCAAGAAGAGCAGATAAGAGCGAGGAAGACCGAAATGGGCTTTTAAAAAATCCGAGACAATGCCTGTGAAAAGTCTGTACGTGAAAATATAAAGCTCAAATCAAGAGTTTGCGTACCAATGAATATCCGCCCCAGGAAGCTCGCAAGACTGATTGTGGAGACTTGAGCGGCCTGCAATCGTGAGACTTCAGTCTCATCATGCTTCGGATAGTTTTCGTGTATATAGAGGATTCGAGCCATTGACCCAACGTTATTGATATCTTTTTCAACGCGAGCAGAGTTCAGTAAAGCGAAAGTACATTGAACAGCAGAGACTTACACATGAGGCCTGTACCGCTTCACTAAAGTGGGTAGATTAGTTTCCATAAACGCATCACGGGAACGAGATATAGTACCGAGAGAAGAAATGCAGAAAAGAAGCCAAAAGTCAAGAGAAGAAATCAGTTTCCGTCCGTGGATGCGCTCAAGAGGTCTGCGAAAGGTGCTGGAACATCTCTGCCTTGAACCAGATTCCATTAAAAGTGGAGTCTGAGTGTTCGGTTCAGATGGAATCATCTGTGGAGGTGCTTCCAGAGGGATAGGTCGCACAAAAAAGAACCCAAAAAGCATTGGCAAAGCTGTCCCTAGCGTGAGACCCAAAAGCAAAAAGGATGTTTTGCCAGGAATACACTGCGAGCTATGAACGAAAAGACAAAAGCCGAGAGCCCGAGCGCAGATGAGACGATTCCAACTGTAGAACCACGCTACATAATAAATGAATATCTGACATCAACGTGACTCCAGTGCAAAAAGCAGAAAGCCTACCAGTGAATCCGGAAAGCTTTTCGCAGTGACGTTCAGTGAAGCAGCGACACCACCACTTGCACCGACACCAGTCATCCAGCTAAACAAGACTAAAAGCGGGAAGGTCGCAGTTGAAATTGACCCGGAGGTGCTCGAACCGGATCCAGTGTCATAGATAATGCGGATACCAGAATACCCCACCAACAGGAGGCAAAATCCAGTGAACATGCTAGGTTTGGGTCCAGTTTTATCGATGATCATCCCCCAGAAAGGCAAAGAAAGTAATACTCCAACTGTATTATTATAGTGAGGCGTTATCAGTTTGGCAGTGCTTCTATATATGAAAAAGTAGGGTCGGACCATTTCCTGCGAGACCAATTATATTCAGCTCAGTATGCGATATATGGAGACGTGCTGCGAGTTGAGGAGCATATGCTGTAAATAACCTAGTAAACGTAGGTTCTCTCTTTCAAGAAGTTTTCCCTACCCGAAAAGACCTATTACAACGACAAAATCAGCTCTCAAAAGCCAGGCAAAAGTCTCGTGGGAGAAAACGTACGTAGTTAGTCCCTGAGGCCAAAGAAACAAGCACGGCGCCGAAAAAAGTGAGTGCGCGACGCGCTTCAAGGCTATTTGGAAGCCTTCCTCTGAGTTGAATCATCTTCACAGAATGGAGCGACGTATATCTGACGTAGATGGTGGTAGAAGAAGAGTGTTAAAAGTAGCTTGCTCCAATAGATTAGATTTTAAAAAAGTATTTGCCATGGGATCATGATTGAACGTCTGTGCGGAAGAATCGAAAGAATGCACGATATGAACTTGATATGAACCGAAAAAGAGTCTTCCACTGGCACCAACATCTTGCCCGGAACCTCAAGGTTTGCCCCTAGATTCGACTTTCGCTATCGCTTCGAAATCAGTGCTAGAGGTTTCGTTCGTAATGATACTGTAGTTGGAGCATATGATGCAAGTGATGATGAGAAAGATTCAAATTGTTTTACGATTCGTGACTGCTAGAGCCTAGGGATGATAAGCGCTCGTTCTGTCTTCATCACGTGTAATACTTTGGTATTTCTCCTTTGGCGAGGACGCAAAATCCTCGCGTCAATTCATAACATTGCAGGTGTACTGGATTTTTGGATGAGTTCCATAAACGTCAAGCATGTCGCACTCTCACATGTGACGAACGACAACAAGATTGACTTGCACTTCCGATCCTCCAATCTCCTTGCACCTCCAAGTCACCCTCTTCCAAATAAATGCACATCCGTTACGAATCACGATTCCCCATCGACTCTCGAGTCCCATTCAGTCCAATTCCAACCAAGAATCCTCAGTCTAGCCAAGTCCAAATCCGAGCAAGGAATTTTTCGAACAGCAGACTCGAAAATGAAGAACTCAAAAAGACTCTGATTCATATACTTAGTTCTATCGGTAGTCTAGATTCTTATTAATGGCAATACGTGCACTAGTACTTGTTTCTCTTTGGAGGAGGGTGCAGGTTTAAAACCTGATGGCGTTGATAACTTTCCAAAATCTTATTGCTTTTCTTTCTCTTTTCCTCCAGATGTACACTTAAGTATTAATGAATCTCTACAGAGCTAGCAGGTACTGCCAAAATGAACAGATATCTCTCTTTTATGTCTACTGACCAGTAACTGCAAAGTCAATCATAATAATCAACAAGTGGCGCCTCTCAAGGTTCTAAGTCTCCCATGGTCTGGCAGTCGCTCACGGTTCAAGTATAATGGACTTGAGCAAACTTGAGCGACAAGCCGCAGGCTGGTAGTCTCTTATAAACAGACAACTACACGATTGTAACGATGTGTAGAGAGCAGGCTGGATGGAGACAGCAGAATGATACCATGACATGCGTTTGCTGGTACGGTATGAGTACGTTGGTAAGTAACTATGTTGGTAGTATGTATGACATTTGGTATTTACACTCTTTACCTTTGCACGGAGAAGGAGTTTAAGTCTGGAGACACACTTCGACCCTCCAGTGTTTGGGGGATGGTTCTGCGATAGAGGAAGAGGAGAGGGTAAGTTGTACAAATACGAATGGGAAGGTAGGATTAAGAAGAGTACTTACTCAGCCCCACCCCGTCCTGAATCCTACACCTCTGTTCGGCGACCCAGTCCCAATCTCAAGACCTGATCCTCCTCTGTATCCAGCTCCCTGTTCGTTTCGTTTAGACAACTGAGATGTAGCTTGAACTGCAATCGTAATCGTCAATGGAATGCTTTCTTTTCGAGTATTGAATTGACAAATTGACGTACAAGTGTCTCCGGGTGTGTTGAAGTGCATGCGTGGATGTAGCGTTGAATATAGCGTAGTGTTTGGAGGAATGGAACTAGCACAGCTGGTATATTATACGGAAGGAAGAGGTGTTGATAAATACGCGTCTGAGAAGTCGGAGTCGGTGCTCGGTCCTAAGCGCGTCGTGCCGCGACAGTAGAGGAAGATGAGGGAAGTAGCCTGAAGGCGAACCGCTGGAACTTGGTCTTTGCTAACGTTAAATCATCGTCGGGATCGTTCAATCGGGATAGATAACTGGCGGGCGCAGTGTAACCAGAGTTTGTGCCACTCTGTTTCCCTCCTCACCTCCGTCACCACCCGAAGAATCAAGCCCATAAACCTAACCTAACCAAATCTTCCTCGTTTCCGACTGCTTCCATCGGGACTGATAATTTTATGCAGTGATATTGAGAGTCGAGGCTTAACTCTCAACAGTGGTGAGCTACGTTGCGGAACGTCTAGACCTGAAAAGCAGACGATTTTTGGACGATTTAAATTTGGAATTGGATTCGGATGACGGTGTAAAGGATTCTCAGTAATCCAAATTGACGACGCAAATTAGAAGAAATGAAGGAGCGAAGCCAGCTCGCGGCGGTGTGGGTTGAAGCTTTGCAAAAAAAAAAAAAAGCAATAACGTTATTGCTGTTTTCATAAAAGTTTGCCGCCCTCGACATTTCACTCTCACGGACTTTTTGCGTGCTCCGAGCCTTCAACACTTTTTGGTCATATCTCAGTAGATACTGTAGCTATTACCTTCTAATATAGCGCATCGTAGGTGCAATGCTAATAAACAGAGATTCGATGTCGCGGACCTGTTTTTGTGTTTGTCTGCACCGATAATCGTTATTGTTCTTCGTCGCCATCCCTTGTTAGATTTCACATCGGTAGTAATTATGATTGGCAGTCGGTGTCGAGATTCAAGAGGTACGACTGGAGATCATTGTCGGAGGATATACTCGCTATGATCAAAAGTGAACGTAATTTTAATAAAAGTGCTACAATAACTCCTTGTTGTTAGACCTTGTCAGGATGAAAATAAATCCTGTAGGAGAATAGTTCTGTTAGATTTAGACAGCTGTACCCTGAAAAAGACCTCATGGAAGCTGTCAAAAATGCCCTAATTTGAGGGGGAAACCGTGATTTCTTAGGTTTTTCCACATTTGACTACAGATTTAAGGGTTCTCAGTACACTCTCCTGAGATTATTTGTCTGGAGGGTCTGCAGGACATACTAAGCTCTTATATAATCTCCTTAGACCCAAGGAGAAGTACTGGAATACACCTAATTTTTCATGTATATAAAATTACGCTCACTTTTGATCATAGCGAGTACAGTCTTTTGAACTTGTTTGTTTGGGCAGAGAAATGAATGGAAAACTACCGAAGCCCAGGCTGAGAGATGATTCATTCATTCATCTCGGGCCCAAGTAAACAAGTTCGGACCTGTACAAACCATATGCAATAGCTGATACTAAGCATCTAACGTCGCCCGTCTAGGTCAATTGGATCGAACTTAGTACTGTACGCTTTCAGCGGATGAACAGCCACGAGTTCTGAGTTCGACCCTTGATATGGGACTGTTCTTTCTGTGCCTGCTACTTTCTTTTTCAATAATAATAATATCCTCTTCGTAAATTTCTTGAAATGGCACCTGTCTACGTTTCATTCATCAGTTTATTGATTGACTTGATAGGAGACTACCTATCTACTATGGGAAGGGGGTAAATATACTCAGTCAGCAATAGAGCACAGATTTTTGTCATTGAACAGTAACTCGCAGTTCTCGAATACGACCCAGTGTTTGAACTCGATTCGCCATTCTCGATAGCACGCGTTTCAGTGGCGTGCACCAGGAGCATTGGAATGCTTTATTTCACCTCGAAGTTCACCCGTGCTGAGTTCTACTAGTATAGGTTTCCACCCGGAAGCCACCTTCTTCGAGAATCTAGTTGTTGTCGACTCCTTAAGTTGAAGGAGGTAGTCCTTGAAAGAAATGGCCCGGGTTAATGTGGAATTTCAAGAATTATTGTGTTAATTAAAGACAGTGATAAAGTAGCGAACAAGTCAGCGGCGAGCTGAATATGAAAGGAATGCTAAAACGTCGGCATTAGATTGATGAATAATGATGAAGTGTGGCCGACACAGTGACTGAAAGGAGTGTTTGGGGCCCATCGCGAGGGGAGCGGTCCAGTCCAGTTCATTAGAGTCTTGTAATCTTTTGCGGCACCTACCTTCACTACAAGGTCGTTTAAAATTAACAGGCCTCTCGCACCAAAATCTTTCCAAACTCCAGGCTCTCCTAAGATGTATGTGCACTAAAGCCAATACCGATTTCGGGGGCTGTCCAGTAAGGTTTTTAAGGCACCTCGCAAGCAAAAGGATGTCAATCGATAAGAAGATGGAGGCGAGAAAGAAACTACTGATGCACGCTCCTAAGTGCCAGCGACTTCAATAAAGTATTGTACTTTACATGATTGTAATAATCCGAGCCATTGTCGGGATTCATGCAGTGGATTGTAGTGCATAGGCATAGTAGACCTTACGTTAGTGTATGATCGACTCAGCTTAGTGATCAGAGATAGTATATTACGCCGCTGCATCGATGGATGCGCCCACAACGGAGCTACTGTATGTACTCTATATAAAAGCACGTAGGCTCATCAGCCGTTCACCCACCGGCACTCACCCACCTTCAGTCTATCGTCTTCCAATCCCAATCCTTCCATGAACCTGTCTTTATTCGAACTCCTAACGTCATTGCTGTTTCCTCTCCTTGTAAAAGCAGCAGTATACAAGGAAATTGAATGCTACATCGGTCAAGACTTTCTAGATCCAGAGAAATTCACCTTCTTTTCAGACTCGGACCCTACGCATGGGAGAGTGTACGTCCTACGTCCTTCTATTACAATATTCGTAGGCATACTCTGAACATAAGTCGCGCCTTTTTTATCGTAGAAACTACGTCAACGCCACGGTCGCCAAAGAAGCCAACTTGGCTTTTGTCTCCGACTCTGGCTGGGGCCCTGGTAGCACTTTTATTGCACGCGCGGATTACACTACGGTTCTCGATCCCGATGGCCCTGGTAGGAACTCCGTGCGGATGTCTTCGAATCAGTTCTTCAATTCGTCCGTGGTTGTGTGCGTATCATTCTTATCAGCCTTGTGTATCCTTGTGCATCTCTTTAGTTATCTCCGAGTCCTCCCCCCTACCTTCCTTGCGCTGATACTTGACTTTGTCCTCCAACAGGATTGATCTGCAGCACATGCCACAAGGATGTGGGTAAGTATTCATACTTCTCGCTTTAGGAGGTTACTAGACATTCATCTTATCATGATAGAACTTGGCCTGCAATCTGGACCCTCGGAAATGATTGGCCACAAAATGTGAGTCCAGTCCGTAGTTCTTATAGACCTTTCTCCGATGACCCCACATACGCTCAACATCCTTCCTTCAAACAGGGCGAGATAGACATCGTAGAAGGTGTCAACAACCAATTGTTTAACCAGGCGACTTTGCATACCAATCCTAGTGAGTCTAATAACTTCCTCGGTCCTGGAGCTCCATTGTTAAACTTATCGATTGCTACCTAGATTGCACTATGCCCGCCACTGGTCGCCCACAAACCGGCACTTCACTTGGTAATGACTGCGATGTCAACGCTAACTTCAACGAGGGTTGTGGCGTAGCATTCGACAATGGTACCTTCGGGCCTGGGTTTAATGATGCTGGCGGAGGATGGTTCGTACTACTTGCCTTCAACCTCCCCCGCTATACAAGTCTGAATAGCCTTGTGATCTTTATATACTACGCAGGTTCGCAATGGAACGAACACTCGAATTTATCCAAGTCTGGTTCTGGCCCCGTGCTAGTCGTACGGTTCCTTCGGTTGTGCGGAATGGGTCGCCTATCGTTGAGACGCAAAATTGGGTGAGTTCTGAGGATTTTTTTTTTCGTTGTTCAAAGTCTTCATGGATATATGCGCCTGTCTTGCTTAGCGATTTAAATTCTTCTAGGGAACGCCTCAAGCATACTTTCCAAACACACAGTGCGATCTAGCGACTGAATTTGGACCAAATCAGATTATTTTTGACCGTACGTATTTTGGTTGAACAGCAGTGCGCGCCACAGAACTGATTATCTCTCATCTTTCCTTAGTGACGCTATGTAAGTCGATGAACACAGACCAGTGAAACCGTTGGGTTCTTTCACGACGTCTTTCCCGCATACGCAACTTCGGATCGTTGACTTTCATATATCTTTACATACGCTTAGGTGGAGACTGGGCGGGACAAGATCTTGTCTATGCTGCTTCGGGTTGCCCGTCGACTTGCACTGGTGAGTACTGTGTTTCGTTGCCAATTGATATCAAGATGTGTTGGCAAGGCTGTATGTTCAGCTCTGCTCCTTCACGCTTCTTATATGCTTTGCTATAGACTTCGTCAACAATAATCCCGAAGCCTTCAAAGAGGCGTATTTCGAGTTCAATTCAATCAGAGTATACCAGCCTCGACAGGCATATAATGCCAACCCAAGCGCGAATAGGCATCGAAGGTTAAATCATGCCAATGGAGTGCATTAATAGTAGCTGTTCATGAATGAGTGATGTTTCTTCACGGACACACTGTTCCAAAGGTACATATAAATATAGATAGATAAAAGTCATATTCTGGTCTTTTCGATCTCGTTTTCATCGGCCCCGTTACAATGTAACTTAGCTTCCCTTACGATATCATTATTGTTATTCACATCCCTCCTAGATTATTTGCCGAGGCGCATCGCTACCGTGACTACCAAAAAAAAACTACCAAATCGGTTTTTTGAGCTTACAGCTTTCAGACTACATCAAAGGGCACACAAATAAATAGGTGTTAGAAATCGATAGGAAGAGCGGGAAGTTGGCGGTAAGCCTGTCTAGACTACAAGACGAGTGGGTATCTACAGAAGAGAACCAATAGATTGCCAATAAATCCAGACTTCATGATGGCACCTAAAAGCTATTTTTTCAGGAACCCCAGCCAGGAGGGTTTCGCGCTTGACATAGGATAACTAGGATATTCAGGGTACGCCTCATTGCGATGGCTGATTAGGTTTGTCACCCCAGCGACAATGAGCAGAATCAACGAGACAAATGTGAGCCAGAAACCTAGTGAGCCATCGTCAGTCTCGAGTTATTCCAGTAGGACTGTACAAGCATCATACCTGGACCCGTCGTACTTACGGCGCCTTGGTTTTGAACGTTGGCGACTAAATGGTGTACTTCAGCGTATAGAGCAATATCCACTGCAAAGGCGAGGAGAGTCAACACTGCAGCCAGTGCCGTGAAAAGCAGCGGAAGTAGGGTGCGCTTTGTGAAGACGAGACAAAATGCAATAAAAGCAAACGCCGTGGCTAGCAGATATGTAAGCCTTTCGGACCAATTAACACTAAATGAATAGCATCACTAACCAACGGGATGAATAGCGAGTCCCCTCGTCCATGAGGCTTTGAGCGGTTGTACAAGGATACCCGTAATTCGACCAGACTGATTAATTGATGAGATCCCAAACCAAGTATAACCATGTCCAGTAGGGCTGCATTGCCTCTTGCCATCTGTGTCATATTGGCAAAACGCCCTAAAGCAACTATCGTCAGCAAAAGGCTAGCAAGGCTGGCAGCATAAACGCACCATATACCGAACTGCAGCCAAGTTGTTGAGAGTCAGACATAACAAGTACTGAAAGATATTGAACACTACTCACTCGAACTTCTTGGAAGAAGCTAATGTTACCATTGCTGCTTAAAAATTTGGCATTGGGCAACGTGATGCGCGCGAACTCGAGAGTTCGAATAGTAGGGAGAGAGATCGAGACTAGAAAACTGAGGAAGAATGCCACGAACAGGGTAGCTATGCCCGCGATGCGCAGTGGTGAAAGGGCCATTTCGATATCTGGAGAAGCGGGTGCTTGTAAATCAGAGTCTTCAAGGTCCCCTTTTATAGGTAAAGATGGCACTGTATGGTTGCCAGTAGCGCCATCTGCTTGCCAAGTATGAGCGTCAAGAAAGAGTTCTTCGATTGAATCTTTGATCGAGTCATTTCGTCGTTAGGATGAACGGCAAGGCAATACATAACTGTGTTTTCAGGTCTCGAGTCACCCTTCCGTGGAACCCGAGTCGAAAGGCCAACCTGGATTCGGGAATTCTGGTTGGTCGGTTGCCTGGCCCTCAAGAATGAACAATCGTCCGCCGCTGAACAGCAGTTCATGGCAAAGGTATATCAACGACATCGGTTTGTTGCCAGTGGCACCAGATAGCACCTCAGTAGTAATCGAGGTGTTGAGGTGGGATAGCCTCCAGAATATAACACAGGACAACCTTTCATGTCCTCTATGTGATAGAGAGAGCACGGAAGGGTAAGAAATAACACATTTTAACAGCTTCAACTGACCTCATGGCAAACTATTCTAAAATTTTTTTTTGTCATTTTCGCATGCGAAGGAAAGCTGTCGACGTTGTACATTGCTTCCTGAATAATAATGAGTTTTCTTTTTTTTCCAGGATCTGTTCCCCTACATATTATTTCCCGCATTGTTCGGCAGTTCAAATTCTATGCCCAGCCACGATTGGAGGAGGTCTGAATTCGAAATCAAGAGACAGCGTGTATTGCATGAACCTTCAAGTCTGCTTACTAGCAGTCGATGGAGAAGGAATTGGAAAAAATAGAGAGAAGTACAGGACAAGGCTCTCTGTGAGGAGTAAGTTCTTCTCTACTGTGCCTACTGGACGGGACGCTGCACGCGAGTGACGTGAAGTAATAACCTTGCAGGGTTGAAGCCCGAGTCGGAAGTGTGAATCGCATGAGCGCCTAATTAAGCGCGCTAGCATACATCAATGCTCTCGAGGAGCATTGATATTTCTTCTGTTTCCTTAGCCTCGACAACACTGTACCTTCAGGTCCTAACTAGGCGAATCACTTTGCACATTCCTCGCGTAGGATTTGTCACATTGTGAAGGGATTTAGAGATTCAAAGAGATTTTAGCGAAAAGGTGGTTGGCCTCCTGCTTCCCTCTGTTTTTGCCGACCTTGAGGTTTCTAGTTCACCACAGCATAACCAAAACGCCGCACCATTTATGTATGAGCAGCCAGCGTGATCTAGCAATCTGTCAATTCAGGAATCATTCAAAAGAACTGCCGTATTTATACGGTTTCAAGGATAGATCTGTCAATTCTTGAAGCAGATGGGAAACCGAAATCTAAGGCTAATTATGGCCTGCTTAACACCTTTCCTTTGCCTCATCATCGAGATATCATTGTTATGCCCTTGGAAAGCGCGCCTATTATATATCTCTTATCGGTCATTTGCATCCTTTCCACTGGATCAGTAATGGCTACCAGTGCTACTACCACTATCGACGACGCACAGAGTCCAGCCTTTACCTTTGTTTCGGCGTGGAATGCGATAACACCAAGTGATCCATGTGCTTTATGCGCACTAAAACTGAACTCCGGTGATGTGAACGACGGTACATGGCACGACTGCTCAGTCAATGGAAGCACAGCGTCTCTCACATTTAATGGTAAGGTATTAACTCTGAATATGGAATGGCAATGACAACAAATTTCATTTACTTAGGTACCGGAGTGGTCCTTTACGGTGTGACAAATGCAGCACAAACCTCTGCCCTAACATTCATTCTGGACGGCGGCTCTTCGGTCGATCTCAATCTCTCGGCAATTCCTCAGTCCCCGACGAATGTCTACCATTATCCCTTCTTCAACGCTTCAGGCCTTTCCAGTGGCACTCATACCCTTTCTTGGACCATTGAATCTAGTATTGTCAATGCTGTTGCCGTGATTGACTACGCAGTAGTCAGTTTCGATGACTCGAGCTCCAACTCGTAAGTCATCTTCCGGGGCATTTAGATTTTCAGTTTACATTCTCGAGCTCTAGTCCAACGGCACAGTCCTCATTATCAGTTCCGTCTACTAGTACCCAGCACCTCGACAAATGTAACGCCCTCTGACCGACAGTCCAAAACCATCGTTGGTGCAGTAGTAGGAAGTATCATAGGCGGGCTGTTGATTGCCGCCACAATTTTCCTTCTCCTTCGAAGGCGCCGTTCCCAATCCAAGAATTTTATTCCAGGAATCGAAGCTTTCCGCAGTGTGTTCCTTGATCTACTGAAAAATATTACCTCTGACATCAAAATCATATAAGATGCGAACACCGGTGAGGCTATACCCGCGCGAGAAGGGAGCGAGAATCTTGGAAACATCCAGTGTACCTTCACCTCAAACATTGCTGCCGCCTCCTACTCAAAATCCAGGTAAATGTCAATATTCCTCATTTATGTGTATGATATTCATCAAATGATCTCAGAAGAATCAACGTCTAGCCAAAATCCCGCCCTCGAATCTTCTAACACTACTAACACTACTAACACTGTTGGCGAACCCTCTGACTGCTAACTCTCCCATTCAGCAAATGGAACAAAGAATACTTTCGCTCGAACGAATACTAAGGCAGGCCGACACAACGGAACTGTTGCTCGATGATACTTCTCCCCCTCCGTATTAGAACGGCTTCTTGTTTTTAGGTACAGAAAACAAGTGTTGTGGTAGTCATACTTTACTGTCGTTTGAAAATCACTAGCTCTACCTCCAGTTAAGCACCTAGCGATTTTTATTTGGCCCGACTTGCTTCAGAGAAACGGGTACTGTCTGGCGATCTGGGCTCTGGACGCGCTGGCAGTTGCTGTATCAAAGTGTAGCAATTGACATCAACTGATTCAGGAACAGAGCAAGACTCAATTCTCCAATACTTATCAGGGAGGACTGATGCGATGGGATGCCGCCGTCAAAGACTCTCTTGAAACTTGGGCATGTTTTTTTACATATACTGTCCTTTCCTCTTTTCTCAGACGACTCTACTACCTCGTTGAGGTATGGGGACCATACCTATACTGTACCTCTGTCGCTCGTTCCTGTCACTCCTTTACATTCTTTCATGGTACAGCTTCCACTATTGGAGTCGTGGGGGCAACTACTACTACTTTTGACGATGCAAGTTCAGCATTCAGCTTTGCTTCGACTTGGAATGCGATAACGCCAAGTGATCCCTGTAACGGATGTTCAACGAAGTTGAACCGTAGGTGACGTCGGTCGACGGTACATGGCATCGATGGCTCAGTGCAAGTGAAGCACAGCGTCTTTCACATTCGATGGTACGAGTTTGTACTTGGCTTCTGAAACATGGAACAGACGTTGATAATAAATACTATCTACTTAGGTACTGGGGTAACCCTTTACGGAGTGACCAATGGAGACCAAACCTGCGCCCTGACATTCGCTCTTGATGGAGGCTCTTCCGTTAACCTAGACCTTTCCAACATCCCTGACACTCCCACCAATTCTTACAATTATCCATTCTTCAGCACGTCTGGCCTTTCCAGTGGCACTCATACCCTTTCATGGACAATTGAAAATAGCGTTAGACAACGCTGTTGCTTTGATTGACTATGCAGTCGTCACTTCTGCTAATCCGACCACGACCACTGACCTCTAGCGTGCCGTCAAGTACAACCGGTGGATCTTCAACGGTAACCGTTACACAAGCAGGTGGTTCATCCTCCACTACGTGAGTTCCCTTCTGAGGTTACTCTGATTTCTTTGCTTACATTCCTGCAGATCCGCCACATCCTCATCCTTGTCTTCTACAACATCGAGCACTGCTACATCATCATCATCATCATCATCATCATCACCATCTCTTCATCAGGAGCAACTTCATCTACCACGAGCACCTCGACTGATTCGACTAGTGGCTCCAGTAGCACGCACAACTGGAAGCCTCAGCTACTGCACCGGCATCCTCTTCCGCGGTGGTCATCACAATCGGAACGTCAGTCATTACATCCATGGAACTTTCCTCTACAAGTACCTCGATTTCTACCGCCTTACAGGCGGCCCAAAAGTCCAAAACTGCCACTATCGTTGGTGCTGTACTAGGAAGTCTCTTAGGCTTACTGTTAATCGGCGTCATGATTTTCCTGCTCCTTCGAAGAAGGCGCCGTTCACTGCCCCCAAGCGCTACTGCAGGACTGGAGGCCTTCCGTTACGATCCCAGTATGTTTCTCTCTTGAACGATTGAAAAAATGTTCTGATATCGAATATAGACTTGGATACTGAAGCTGCTCTTGGGATTTACCCGCGAGAAAAGGCAACGCGTTCGCCGCCTCCGAGTGAAACGTCTAGTAGTAGACCACCTTCAGCCCCACCGCCATTGTCGTCTGCCTCAGCCTCCTCCTCTTCCTCCTCTTCCTTCTCCTCCTTCTCCTCCTCTCTCCTCCTCCTGCTTCAACTACTGGTATGTACAAGTTCATCACTACCGTATGAAACTCACTCACAATCGTTGCAATCTCAGATGAACCGGCTTTCGGTCCAACTTCTGAATCTGAGGCTTTTACTGAGACGAACAATGGCACTAACAATGTTTCTATTGCGCAACCTTCTGCCAGTACAGAACCACTTTCTGCTACTAGCGCTCCCATACAACAAATGGAACAAAGAATCCAGCTTCTTGAACGAATGCTTCGGCAGGCGGACGTGTGAATAACAAAGAATGACCAAGCTGGGGATTGAACCAGGCCCCTGCCAAACCGGGTGCAGTGCTCTAACCACTGAGCTACTTGACCATATTCAATGGATGTGGATTCATTTCCAACAGTCCCCCTGAAGCCACCATCCATCATGGAAGCGGTGTGACTCATCAGGACCCCACATGCTTAGTCATCTCGCTATTCTGACTGCGAATCTGTGAATAACAAAGAATGACCAAGCTGGGGATTGAACCCAGGCCCTGCCAAACCGGGTGCAGTGCTCTAACCACTGAGCTACTTGACCATATTCAATGGATGTGGATTCATTTCCAACAGGACGAAGCAGGCATTTTGCTCCACGATACCTCCCCTCCTCCTTATTTAGCAGGTTAATCTCGTTATTCTACTTATTATTTGCCACAATTTTGGATTTTCTTCGTGTAACTGTGTCACCTATTATATTGGAGTAACACATCGTATTGTTGTTGTTAGTAGTATTCAACTTGTTACTTATTAAACTTTTATACGAAGAATGCTGCAGAATTGCTTTATCTATTTAAATTCAATATATCTTCTTGTCCATAAACTCGCGAGTGAGGTATCGAAGGTAGATTTCCAGCCTCAATGAATCGAAAGATACAAATACGAATACTGACTGAGACTCTGACCATTTTAGCGTTGGGCGCTAATCGGATTAGCGCCACATTAACGTCAAATTGCTGACCAATTTAAACTTCTGTCTTCAATCTTGGTCTTGTCGTCTGAATCGTTAAAATTCGTCATGGTCTTGTCGTTGGCACAGCTGGCTAAATCACCCTCAGTTCAATGTGGACCGCGTTCGATGGAATCACGCCTGGGAGCAGGACCTCGCGACAATCTACGGTTCTCGAGACACGCCTTTTTACACAGGCCCAAGTCTCATCGACGGAGGCACGGAAACTATGTGGAACCTTTTAGCAACATCCGATATCACTGTGCAAAATACAACAACTTGGTAAAAAGAGCGGCCATCCTCCAGCGAGACCTTAGTCGAGAATCCGCGTTCAGATTTGCCAAGAACAACTTTGAGTCCGAGTGGAAAAGTTGTACCTCTGAAACACGCGAGAAATGGATTCTCGAAGGGTTGGTGAGGACTTGTCAATCTTCTCCTGATTTCGAGGAACGGAGAAGGCTTTGTCCTGAAGTTACACTACCGAGGCTCAACTCGAAGGGAAAAGGACAACCGTTCTTGGATCTTTTGCGAGCGTTGTGTTTGGATGATATTGACACAGTTCCGTCGAGCCCAAAGCCTTTTCCCAGTGACGCTTTTGACCGTCTGAGTGGTCACAAGATATCTACTCAAAATCGTGGCTGTCAACTGTTTCAGCTTGTGACGTTGACTAGGAGGACGCATTTCCTTGTGATGTTTCTCCGAAGTGTTTTTTTGGCCTTTGTAAGTTCTTCGTTCGTTTCCTACGTGATTCCTGTCGCTCATCGTTTCATTAGCACGGTGAATCGGAAACGTATTTCCTTCGAAGGTCAGCACCTATCTCCAAGTCCAAGCCAGGAATGCAACAAATCGCTAAAGAGATGGGAGTGAGCAACAAGGTCGTGAAGAGATTCGTCTCTGAATTCCTCAGCAGGGAAGTAGAGCGCAGTTGCCAAAATTGTGGACTTCCCGCAAGAATGATAGAAGGCGTCACCGCTCTTGTTGCATGTTCAAAGTGTAAATCGATTGGGAGACTCGTACACTATTGTGGAAGGTATGCACAAGTTGGCCGAGTCGTGTAACGCGAACTAACAAAAAAGACATTACGCGTAGATCCTGCCAAGTAAACGATTACAAAAACGGCAATCCTCCTCACAAGCAGATCTGCGGTAACAAAGACGCTCTGCTGGATGCTACCTTGTCGCCACCCGAGTCCAAAGCTAAAGCTAAAGTTCCACAAACGTCCGACAAAGACGAATCCGACGATAAACCCCGATGGCCTGCTCCCCAACCTGGGTACACTCGATCCCCAGCGCTGCAGTATCAGCTCCACCTACTCGAAGAGCATCCCGATCTCCACTACGTTCTTGTTCGTCCTGACCCACAAGAAGACACTGGCGTCGTCTTCCTCAATCCCAGAGGACATTCTTTTTCCTTGTTTGCATGCGACGAGCAGTAGCCAGTTACTCTCCGAGGGAGGTGTATACAATGTATCAGGCTCTTGAGCCTAGGGCGCGGAACACGGTACCTGCGTTTGGTATTGAGAAGTTGAAAGAGCAGTTGAAGAAGGAGTATGGAGTGGATATTGATGAGGTTCATGCGAGAATGCAAGCTGAACCTGAGAGTCGATGACGCTGTAATGTATGTTCTTGTTGAATTCCTCGAGGTTTGATCAGTTGTATCATGTAGTATCAGTATAAATTTTATCAGTATAAATTTCATTGCAGCTTGTGAGCGTCGCTGTTATCGATAAGCGCCGGCGCCACATTAATTCGGTTGAATTGCTGACCAATATTAAACTTCTGCCTCTAAGCTTTTCTTCTGAATCGTCATGGTCTTGTCGGCGGCGCCCTCGTTCAATGTGGACCGTACTCGTTGGAACCGCGCCTGGGAGCAGGGCCTCGCCAGGCTCTACGGTTCGCAAGACACACCGTCCTACACGGGCCCAAGTTTCATCGACAGAGGCACAGAGTCCATGTGGGACCTTTTCACAGCATCCGATGTCACTGTGCAGATCACCAGCATCATGGTAAACGAAGCGGCCATCCTCCAGCGAAATCTTACCCGAGACTCCGCTCTTAGGCTTGCCGAGAACAACTTCGAGTCCGAGTGGAAGAATTGTACCTCTGAAACACGCGAGAAATGGATTCTCGAAGGGCTCGTGAGGGTTTGTCAAGCCCATCCTGATTTCGAACAACGGAGATTGTATTGTCCTGAAGTTACCCTACTAAGGCTCAACTCGAAGGGAAAAGGACAACCGTTCTTGGATCTGTTACGAGCGTTGTGTTTGGATGATCTTGACACAGTTCCGTCAAATCCAAAGCCTTTGCCTAGTGACGCGTTTGACCGTTTTATTGGCTACAACATATCTACTCAAAATCGTGGTTGTCAATTGTTTCAGCTTTCGCAATTCACAAAGAGGACGCATTTCCTTGTGATGTTTGTCTGGAATGTTCTTTTGGCCTTTGTAAGTTTTTCGTTCGTTTCCTATGTGTGTCTGGTCGCTCATCGTCATTAGCACGGCGAATCCAAGACGTTTCCGTCTTCATAAGATAGGCATCCATTTCCAAATTGCAAGCCAGAGATACAACAATCGCTAAGCAAATGGGAATAAGGAACAAGGACATGAAGAAATGGTCTCCGAATTACGCAGTAAAGGAGTAGTAGAGCGCAGTTGCCAAAACTGTTTACTTCCCCGAGCATGATAGAAGGTGTCACCGCTCTTGTTGCATGTTCAAGGTGTAAATCGATTGGGAGACTCGTATTCTATTGTGGAAGGTATGCTCAAGTTAAGAGTCGATAACGCGAATTAACAAAAAAGACATTACGTGTAGATCCTGCCAAGTAAACGATTACAAAAACGGCGATTCTCCTCACAAACAGATCTGCGGTAACAAAGACGCTCTGATAGATTCTGTCTTGTCGCTGCCGGAATACAAAGCTAAAGATAAAGCTCCACAAACGTCCAACGAAGACGAATCCGACGATAAACCCCGATGGCCTGCTCCCCAACCTGGGTACGTTCGATCTGGAGCGCTGCAGCACCAGCTATGTCTACTCGAAGAGCAACCCAATCTCCACTACGTTCTCGTTCGTCCTGACCCACAAGAGGACACTGGCGTCGTCTTCCCTAGTGCTAAGGAATTTTTGCTTTTCTTCCTTTGCATGCGACGAGCAGTGGCCAGTTACTCTCCCAGGGAGGTGTATAGAATGTATCAGGCTCTTGTGCCTAAGGCGCAGAACGCGATACCTGCGTTTGGTATTGGGAAATTGAAAGAGCAGCTGAAGAAAGAGTATGGGGTGGATATTGATGAGGTTCATGCGAGAATGCAAGCTGAACCTGAGAGTCGATGACGCTGTAATGTATGTTTCTTGAGGATTTCTTGAAGTTTGATCCATCCTGTACGAAGATTGACTAGAATAAAGTAAAATATTCTTGGAAAAGCTCTGCAAAGCTGTAAAACAGCAAGTTAAGCATCGCCATATGGCGATGCTCGTCCACGGCGACACTGTACCTCCGCAACCTTTCTTTGCACCGACGCTTTGTGCCGACTGGATACGACGGTCCGGTAATTGCAGTAACCGTTCCCGAACACGCGTTGTATTCTTTCGTCTTTGGCTTTCTAGTATGAACCCTGAAATAACCTGTCAGCTGTTCCACAATACATAAGAGCCCGCTTTCACAAAATGGCTTCCTTATGTACTATGGTCCTCTAAGGGCTCCTTCCAGTCGAAATGCTAGACGAAGCCGTGACTTATCCACCCCGCAATGGCTATCCTTTATTCTTGACCGCCAAACGTTACTGGATGCCTGAGTTCGAGGCCCATGCCAACGATCCCGAGGCTTGGACATTAATATTGCTCCACGCAACGGCGGGACACAAGGAGTCCTGGGAGCCAACGCTGGAACGCATCTTTCATTGCTCGATAAAAGAGCATCATACAGTCAAGATACGCGAAGCCTGGTGCTTGGACTGTCCGAATCATGGAGCTTCGGGGTACTTGAACGAGCGGGTGCTACAGAGTCCAGAGTATTACTTGTGTTGTAAGTGCTAGCTTGTCTTTTTTTGCTTTCGAGCGATCTACTGAAACTCGTGTACTTAGTCAATTGCGAAAAATATGCTCAAGCTATATATCATTTCCTCGACGCTGGCCCCGAATATGGTGCCAAAGTTGACTTTCGATCCCGTAGGTTGTATGGGATAGGTCATTCCCTCGGAGGAAATACCATGTCTTTGTTACAAACCATGGAACCACGAATTCATTTCGCTTCCATCTCCATCGTCGATCCAATGCTCAGCCCCGGAGGATCACATCATCTCAATAAACTCCGATCGATATTAATTAAAGGCGCGTATGAGCGCCGTGATGTTTGGCCAGACCGCGCGATGGCCATGCAAACACTCAAGAGGAGGGATAGGACCAAGAAGTGGGATCCAAGAATATTGGAAATTTTCATTGTGAGTGAGCCTTTCTATTGCTTCAAATCTAAAAATCCAATCTACTCGTTAGAAACACGGTATACGCCCTCATCCCGGGTCCTACTACCTCGAAAACCCCTACTTGGGCGTGACATTGGCTTGTACGCGGGATCAAGAAGCGGTACGTTCATCCTATACTTCTTTGCTTTCTCTCAGCCGCTCAGCCGAATTTCGGTCGCGATAGGCCATGTACAGAGACCCAGAAGGCGCCACGAAACCCGTAGAATCCCTTGACGTTGCTTGTCGGGAAAAACCAGTTCATCTTGTGCTTGGAGGAATAAACGACTTTATGTACGTGTCAAAGTTGAGCGATGGCGAGCTTGCTGACGCTTTCTTAATTCTTGGACACTTGCACAGGCCCAAGCGCACTCAGGAGGCTCTTCTCGACCCCAAGTCCGGAAGAAAGTTTGCGTCGACGACGATGATCAAGGAGGCGGGGCATCTGGTTGGTGTTTTCCGCCTCTTCTGTTATTTTGCCTTCTATCTCTTTCTGCATCCGCTTACATTTCCCTCATATGCGGGCCACCCATCACTTTCTTTCCTTCGCGTTCCTTTTACCGGACCGCGGAGCCTCCTGACGCTATCTAAAAGATTGTTGCTGTTGTTGCTGTTGTTGTTGTTGTTGTTGTTGTTGCTGTTTCGTTGTTGTTGCTTGTGCTGTTACTGCCGTACATGATATGCTGATGAAGTGCTTGCATTGTCTGATACAGATCCCACTGGAAGTCCCAGACATACTAGGCGAAGTCCTGTACAAGAATATACGCAAGAGTGGGGATATTCTACAAACTCAGAGCGGGGGTTTTGCTGGGGACACTGGTAATGATAACGGTATGAAGACAAGAACAAAAAGCAAGTTGTAATCGGTATCCATATTAGACTCGCTTTCGATATAATGCAATGGTGTGAATTTCTGATAAAAATATTCACTAGCCTTACTGTCCATATATAGTTTGATCTTTCACATCTTCGAAACACGATCCCTTCCCCCAAAGCCATTGGTTCTGGCTGCGATTTAATTCTGCTCTACCGGGATTAAATCTCCGTCCCATCTTTCAGGCCAGGTACGACCATCCGCATTCAATTACAGCACCTGAAATGGTATGGGTACGATTGAAAATAGGTTAAGTATAAGAAACTCCTCCTCACAAGAAGTACCCTTCTCTCCTTTTCGTGTCTTGCCGACTTGGTCGAAGGCGATGGTCTATTTCTTTTCTAGCAACATCCTTACTATTCTCTCCTTCAACTGTCGATCTTTATTCTCGCTCTTTCTATATCTAACATGGATACTATCCATAGTCGACCAGATCACAGTAATGGCTCAGACAAACACCACCATCGATGATTCCGACCCTGCCTTCTCCTTTCCAGGTGTAAACTGGAATGCTATTACTCCGAGCACTCCTTGTGGTGGATGCGCTACCAAATTGGACCTATCTCAAACATACAATAATACTTATCACGATGGAGACTTCGATACTAGTGGGCCGATGACGGGGTCGTTTCAATTCGAGGGTAATCAGAATCCTCATTCCTTCAATTTTTTAGCGCAATCTCTGACCGTATACAGGTACCGCTGTATACCTCTATGGAATTACAGCGTTGGCTGAGACAGCCGAGCTATCCTTTGTCGTCGATAATGGACCCACAGTCAACTTCGACCTTTCCACTGTATCTCTAACCAACTATGTTTATAATACTCTGCTGTTTAGCTCTTCAAATCTTATAAACGGACCGCACACGCTATCTTGGACTTTGATTCTGCCCACTACGAGTCCTTTTACCGATGTTCCGGGGGCAATCCATGACGCTTTGATTGACTATGCTGTTGTTACATCGGATGACGACTCTTCATCCTCTCCCTCATCTCCCTCTTCAGTAGATTCGACTGAGTCGTCTAATGGAACACCAATTACTCTTACAAAAACTGATTCCACAACTTTGTATGTCGTCCTCTGCCTTGATTCAATGCGTCTTGATTTAACGCGGGATACTGAAATACGTGCTACTTTTTCAGACTTCAAACTCAGACCGTTTCATCACTTACTACTATGACTGGCACTACTTCTCCTTCTGGTACCTCTTCCAATACGTCGAGTATCAGCGCTACACCCAAAAAAAGTACCCGTGCTATCGCTCCCAACTCAAAGTTAGCATCAGCAAGTTCAACAAACTTGGTCACCATTGACGGTACATCCGGCGCTGTATCTCAGTCCTCCTCTGCACCTTCCGCCACTTCAGTTAGCGGGGAAATACAAAGCGGCGGGTCTAATACCAAGCTTATCATTGCAGCGGCGCTGGGAAGCGTTGCGGGCGTGGCGTTGATAGCTTTCGCTGTATTGTTTGTGCGGAGAAAGACATATCTCGATGCTAGATTTAAGTCCCCGGAATCGGCTCTTCCATTTGATCTACGTATACCATTCGACCTTAGTGAGTGAATTATAGCGATTGGATGGATTGCCGAGTGTAGATGGAATACTTACTCAGATTTGATTCTACGATACAGCAAGAGAGGGGGGATACCCACCAGAAAAGGTGGCAAGGCAGAATACTTTCTCGAGGCACAGGCAGGTCATGGCTCGGGAACGAGGTGATCATCTGGATGGTAAGTCTGTCTCCGCATATCTGATGTGAACAAAACCTGAAAATTTCCCTTCGAATTCAGAACCTCAGGCTGCCAGCTCTACGGACAAATACAACAGATTGAGCAAAGAGTAGGGCTAATTGAACGGATTTTGCAGGCGCCGAACGAAAGACCTGCGTCCTGGGGAACATCTCCCCCGCCCTATTAAGCAGCCGAATCTCTTTTTTCACTCAGATACCAACGCGTACCATGATAGTATTTATTAGTAGCCATACATGGCAATTTACCCGTACTTTCAATGAGTACACGTATTACCAAAGATTGCAAAATCACTGACCCAGTATCGATGCGATTCTGCAGTCTTTCGTGCTCCTGCTTGCTTAGTTTCGGTTTCATTTTAGTACGTGCTTCTCTACTTCTAACGCTGCATCTCCGCAACCACCTTCCTTGCTGCTTCATTCATCCCACTAGTCTCGCCACTATCGCCCTTACATGAAGAGTACACCGTTGATACCTTCCGAGTCTCCTCAACGGTCCGCTTCTGGAGTGCCGAGTTGAAAGTTCCGCCACTAATGTTGCCCTTGATTTGAGTCTCGAGTCTTAACCTCTTCGGTTTTCGAGCCAAGATGATTTTGTTATTGCTCATAATTGCAGAACCTGAAGATGTACCGGGAGATATGTTAGGCATCAGTAGAAGCCACTAGCTTCAGCTTTAGAATGTAGTGAGTATGGTTGGTGAAGACACAATGAGCAGCCTAAGGAGAATGAGCTGTCTCAATGTTAGGCCCCTCTCTGAGTGCAGGAATGGAGTCAACAATTTCGTAGGCGTATAGACAGTACTTAGCCTCAAACTCGGTGATATCTTTGGTTGTCTCTTTGACTGGAGGGGGGAGCGTATTGATGAGAGTGTGAGACATGGCATTTAATTTCAGGTTAGAGGAAAAGAGAAAGTTCACGAGAGTGGTTTGCTTACCAGCTTGGATTAGTATTTGACTGTACCGATATTACGGTGGAGCTCAGCACTGTGTCACTGAGTCAAAGAGTATGTACCAATTTTTAGCAAAGCTGGGGTCGGGTCCGACAGACAGCAGACGCGAAGAGCCTCATCAAGTCGATGGTGTGAAGAAACACGCACGGAATCCGGAACGAATCCCGAATCCCGGCGACCCGTCAAGTTTAATTATTATTTAAGCGCCGTACTTTACACACCGTCGCCGAGCCACCAACTCTCGAGCTTATAAGATCCTTTCTCCCAGAGCCATTGGCTCTACCTGATGTAATAGCTACTTCCATCTTCCAGGCCAGGTACGACCAGTAAAGCCATTCTAAACCATCAAGCAGAAACAAGTTATCTCACGACAGGTCAACTTCTCTCCTTCTGGCAAGAAACGAAGTCCTATTTCTCTAAGGTAGAGCATCCAAGCTCGAGCAAGGTCAGCTGACCTCCATGTGACTCCTTAATATGGTGAAATTCCATAGATAATTCTCTCAAAAAACAAGTAGGACCTGCCTCACAAATCTGCGTCATTCAACCCTAAAAAATGTACTTAAAAGGGTGTATCACCCAAGACTTTGAGCACATATGTAATTTTGATTGAAGAGTTACCCAAACAGTGCTTCTTACGCTAAACTGATAACTCCTCTCTCAGCTTTTATCCAAATTACTGCCAGTTTATTTTTCAGACAATTATACAGTATATAAAGTGTTGAATGGAAGGAATTAGCTTCATGATGAGTGGAATAATGTTCATTCTATTTTCGAGGTGAATTTCACCATATACCTTCCTTCAACTATCGCTCTTTTATCACCGTCTTTCTATCTCTCACATGGATACTATCCACAATCGACCAGATCACAGTAAGTAGTGGCTCAGACAAGCACCACTATTGATGATTCCGACCCTGCTTTTTCCTTTATAATGCAATTACTCCGAGCACTCCTTGTGGGTGATGCTCCACCGTTTTTGACCCGACGCAAGACGTACAAGCACTGCGACTCTATGGGAATGACTGGCTCGTTTCAATTCCAAGGTGAGCTGGAGTTCATTCATGCTTTTTGATGCAGTCTTTGACTTCTATGTTCTATGCGTAGGTTCTGCCGTATACCTGTTTTGAGTGACAGCATCATCTCACACCGCCGAGATATCATTTGTCCTTGATAATGGATTGCCAATCAACTTTGACCTCCACTGTACCAATAACCGGGGACTATGTTTATCACAGCTTGTTGTTTAGCTCTTCAAGTCTTGTGAGCGGACAGCACACCCTATGATGGACTTTGGCTCCCATCATTACCAGTCCTTTTGCTTTATCTTTCATTCATGTTGAATTGATTGACTACGCTGTCGATACTTCGGGAGATCTCTCTCAGTGGAGTCAGCTGCGCCAACCAATGAAGTATCAATCACTCCTACAGAATCTGAGTCCAACACTTTGTATGTTGTCCTCTACTTTAGAGATTGAATATATGTTACTCGTGCAGACTTCACTCAGCTCGTGCTTCAGCATATGACACTATCCTGGTACCTCTTCGAATATCTCGACCACCGGCGCTACTGAGGCTATAACTCCCAACTCTAATTTAGCATCAGCCAGTTCAACAACGGTCACCATTAACGGTAAAACCGGCATTGTATCTGGTCCTCCTCCTTCTCTGCGCCCACGGATTCCGTTAGTCCAAGCGAGGCCATTCAAAGAGGCGGTCTAATACCAAACTTATCATCGCAGCGGCACTGGGAAGCGTTGCGCGCGCGGTGTTAATAGCTTTCGCTGCATTGTTTGTGCGGAGAAAGAGATATCGGAGAAAGAGATATCTCGATGCTAGATTTAATTCCCCAGAGTCAGCCCTTCCACATGATCTACCATTCGGAATTATATATGTACATCAATTGGATGCGCCAAGTATACTTATTGGATTTATATTCTAGATACAGCGAGAGGACCCACCAGAAAAGTCAGAATACCTTCTCAAGACGCAGCCTGGGCAAGGCTGTAGGGGGTGATCATCCGGATGGTAAGCCGCACCTCCGCATCTATTATGAACAAAGCCTGAGCTTCTTCGGGCGGCTCAGGCTGACAGTTCTATCGGGCAGATACAACAAACTTTGGAGCAAAGAGTAGTATTGATTGAGCGGATGTTGCAGGCGCCAAACAAAAGACCTGTGTCTTGGGGAATGTCTCCTCCGCCCTATCAAGTAGCTGATTCTCTCTTCGCTCTTATACTACCAGCGCAAATTGACTATCTATACCCTACGTGTTGTCAAAGCTTACCGAATTGCTGACCTAGACATCTACGTAGCCGAGAATCTGGCGCTCGTCCTTCCTTCCTTCCAGTTCCACTACTGGCACCAGCTGCTCTTATGCGAATTCAAATTTGCTTTCGGGCTTCGATATGTGTTTCCCCGCTTCAAACGCTGCATCTCCACAGTTGGTATATGTAATTAACTCATACTTACAGACGTTCATTCAGCATGCACCAATCAGGCTTCACGCGACTAAGTCAAATAGCGCATCAAAAATATCGTATGGTTCAGCGTCATATCGCTGGTTCTTAGCTCGTCCTGTGATTCTTCCCAAACCACATCTTTGGGATAGCAGGAGGATGAGAGAAACACGGCATGGTCGCATTGAGTCTGTCATTAATTCTAGGGACAGCGAACAGATTTTCTTTCTTCTTTCTTCCATGTCGTTTTTCTTCCCTCCATCTGTCTTCCGTGATTACTTCAAATTCATCAATATTCGAGAGTTTTTCTATCTGACTCGTCTCTTTTGTCACGGGGCCAGCTCGAACGCAAGATATCCCATTTAAGGCTCTGGTTTTCATTACTTCATCGACGTCTGGACCTCGTGGACTCCTTGTCAATATTAGGCATGCTCTGATTCGATGCGCTTTTGTATCTATAGCGCACTATGCTTGAGGACTCAGTTATTTCCAGTCAAACCAGACGGGGGGAGTAGCATGTGGTACACGGAGCATTGCATTCTGGAATTGTTAGTCTAAAATAACCTTCGAGTATAAAAAGGCTCCGCTTTCGTACACATCTCATCCTTTCAACCCCCTCATCGTATCCCAAGGATGGTGAAACTTTCAGGGCTGTTCAAATGGACTCTTCTTCTCTGCACTTGCTCTCTTTCGCTTGCAGGTCCAGTTCAAGTTCCTAATCTTCAACTTCCTCCCACCGCAGCTGGGAATCAATCAGCTGTGAAGGAAATCTTCCAGCAAAGCTATGCTGCATACGCGTATGTTTTTGCGCTCCTCAGTTTGTGTCTTTAGCTAACCTTTTCTCCAGTACTTTTGCATTTGGTTCGGACGAATTGCTCCCTGTGGCTCCCCCAAGTTTCGTAGATGATCTAAACGGATGGGGCGCTACTATTGCAGATGCTCTGGGTACAATGGTACGTCCAGTTTCAACAAAAGGATTTAGTAATCACACACTGACCTTTACGTTTTCCAAGATAATCATGGGCTTGGATGTTAGTCCTATAATCTACTCCCAAACTAACGCAGAGCTGTAATTCAGTCATAGGACCTCTTCGACCAAGCTCTGGATTTCATATCCAAAGTCGATTTCAATCAATCAGCAGTTCCAGACCAGAACACCGAGTAATAATGTCTTTGCTTGATTACCGAACATCTCTGATGTTACTTTTGCAGTCTCTTTGAAACAACTATTCGTTATGTCGGCGGAATGCTTAGCGCCTACGAGCTGACTGGGAAGCAACATGAAATCCTTGTTACTCAAACGAAGGTATTAGACAAATTTGCTTGACCATTGCCCTACTTACAATATTTCACGCAGTTTTAGGCATTGGTGGATAAGATGGCATTTGCTTGGGCTTTACCGGTCAGTCCTGACGAAAAAACTCATATTTCAGTTTTCTGACGACTTCTACCATATAGAATCAAACGATTCCATTTGGAGTTATATTCTTCAACAATAACTCTATAGTTAACGATATTACGAATGTAGCCGAAGCAGGAACAGTAAGAAGTCTTTTAGACAACCCGTAAACACCGAAGATTCAATTCGTCCCTCTAGTTGGACCTTGAGTGGTCTCGGCTTTCACTCTACACTGGGAATCAAACTTATACTGACCTCACCGTTGGTGGTAAGTCTAATTTACATTATTCTTTTCGTCCAATTAACCGCAATTCTGCCTCTAGCTGTTGTGACTATGGCTAACTCGGTGAGCAGAGTCTACAGTTTTGAGATCCTCAAATACTAAAGTCCTGGTCAGCCCGGGCCATTCCCAGGTACATCCTTTTCAGAATCATACTCCTCCACTGGAGGCTAATGTCACGTTCAGGTCTCATTCCACAGCTCATTGATCCAAATGACGCTGAATTCGTAGATGACTTTATCGTAAGTGGTTAATCTAGCACTTTACCTCTTCATTCATTGTTCTCCGCAGACTTGGGGTGGAGGAACCGACAGCTATCTTGAATACTTGATCAAGTATGCGAGGCTAAGTAACACTGAGTGAGTTGAAATCTGGGCCTTGTACACTTTCTCAACTGTTCTTTCAGCGACAACCTATTTGCGGATACCTGGCATGCAGCAGTTGATTCGTCAATCAAAGTGTTGATGAGGGTGCGTCAAATCCTATTCTGTGTCGTTTACTAAAGATGACATATACTCTGGTTTGTTGTAGACGTCCACAGTCGGGAATCATACCTACCTTGCCGACTGGAATGCCGGAGAGATTCTTCTAGAGGGCTCGCACTTGGCCTGCTACATGGCAGGAAACTGGATACTGGGTAACTACTTTTGCTTGATGTGCCTTTGCGTCCTTGCTCTCTAACAATGTTTTGCTGGCAGGAGGGAAACTCTTGAACAATGAAACCATTGTCGATATTGGACTCGCACTTAATGATGGATGCTGGAATACTTATGCTAGTACAGCGTAAGTTTACCATAAATGCTATCATGGCGCATCTACTCATACGCTTCTACATAGAACTGGAATTGGCCCTGAAACATTTGAGTTCATTGCTGCTGATGGGACTTTCAGTGTACCAGATGAGGGAGAGCTAGATTTCTACAATGAACACGGATTCTGGATTACTGGTGCGACTTTTCCCTAACTCTACTCTCCGCCCTTTCCCTAAGTTTTTACTTCCAGCTTCCGATTATGTCCAGCGACCTGAAGTTCTTGAGTCAAACTTTTACGCCTGGAGAGCAACCGGAGACACAAAGTACCTCGATCGTGCCGCTAGTGCTATCAAGAGTTTCCAAGATTTCTTGACCACCCCGGAGAGCGATGGGATTACTGCATATGCAGGTCTAAACGACGTCAACGACATTTCTGGAGGACTCCAAGACGAGACGCAAACATTCTGGTTTGCTGAAGTATTAAAGGTTCTCTAATACTCTTCTTGTCTGACAAAATGTCTGACGCGAGCTTTCAGTATCTTTACCTTACCTTCGATGATCCCGAGAACATTAGTTTGGATAACTGTGCGTATCGATTGATGTTTTTCACTTTTACCTGCAGGATACTAACGTGTTTGATAAAACAGATGTTTTCAACACCGAGTGTCAGGTATTCGAGGCTCCTCCGGCCAAGGCCGTCTACGGTAGTGGGGCTCCTGCGGTAGCGCCGGGTCAGTTCCAAAGCAAGACGTCGAATGGTTGCCTCTCCCAGCCATCAGTCCTCTTCCACTTCCAATAACACCTGGCCCTCTGATGCCTACATCATCCTGAGAGAGTACGTACTGTATGCATCGTCATGCGTTGTGAACATTGTATTTCATGGTCATCCAATCAATTCACGCAATGTTTGGAAGTATAACCTAGAGGTCTGATGAGTTCATGGACTCATTGATGACGACTGCTATGAGGTGAGAATATATAATTCGCTCGGTCAACAGACTTGAAGAAAGGAAAAGCAAAAAATGAATGAGTACTTGAGTAATAATACAAGTTGCAAAGTATAGAGACACAAGATGATTAATACAACGTACAATCCAATGCAAGCAACTGCCAACGAATATCAAGTACGAAAGCAATGCGGCGATAATGCAGACCAAGACCAAAAAAGAAAGAAAGAAAGAATATAGTGGTACAAGACATTGAAGCTTTTACTCCAACCCAGGCTCCTCATAATCCATCGGCACATCTTTCCTCTCCAACCACGCTGCATCATCCGTTCCCAGATCCACACCTTTTCCACAGTCCAACCTTCGTCGTGAAGGAAGCTCCTTCAGCTCCAGGGTCATAGCTTCACAAGACAGCAAGCAGAATGTGGGTACGGCTGAGCCGTTAGCGTAAACCGGGCTGGAAGATGAGAGGTTGATAACGGGAGTGAGAGTTTTGATAGTAGGTTCGGAGATGAAATGTGTCGAGGATGAGCCTGACGTGAAGAGGCTTCGAGAGGTATCTCTCGCTATGACGGAACAGATCGCTGTCTGCAAGGTACCACTGACGGAAGTGGTGTGGACGAGGGCAATGATGACGCTGGAGAGGTATTCCGAACGACAACATAATGTTCTCTATGCCACCCTACGAAGTCAAGTGTCGGGAGCACGCAAGCAACACTACGCGCGCTGGCATGCCATAAATCCGTCTCTCGTTGAAAGTCCCTTTCAGGTATAAGATTCGGTTTTGGTCTCCGCTGGGAGGAAGATTGCAAGTGGAGGAACGAAAGTTGGTGGAAGGGCTTGAAAAGCGGGGCATATGCATTCTAATAGGGCTTACGATCAGTTCAGGATTCTCTGCAGATGTGGAAGACACACCATTGAACGATCACAGATTCCTGCCCAAAGTCCTATCGATATCATCTCCCTCGGTAATACGCTCACTAGCTCCTGCACTTTGACTTCTGTCATATTACCCATGCGTACCCCGAGTGTCCGCAACCCTGGTATTCCGGCAGTATCCAGTGCTGGTTCTTTTGCGGCTCGTTTCTTGAATGTAGAGCCTGACCCAGACAGAAAGCTTGCGGTAGCACCGAAGCTTGTACTTGCCGGAGCACTGGTCGAGGAATCTGGTTCAGTCTCAGTCTCAAGGGGTGACCCTTGTGCGCTGGTTTGAAAGGACTCGGGCTGATTCGGAACTTGAGGCTTTCCCCGTAAGAGAGCAAGCACCATGTGCCAAGGACAGCCCCCCAAATCCAAGCGTCGAAGGTTTGGTCGTCGTCGGAGAAACTCGATGACACTAGTATAAAGCGCAGGCTCGTCTTGAGCAACCATCAGAAACCTATATCGTAAAATGAGTCGCACTGGTTACTTTGTGTGAATGAATCAACGTACCTGAACGACTCTAGGAAAGGCAAAAACGTATGTTTGTCCTCTCCGTTAGGACCAGGTACAACTTGATCCCCGCCAAAAAGCACTGCTGCTTTGGCCGATTCTTCAATCGTTCCGTGGAGGGTCAAGCTCCGCAATTCTCCAGCTGCTCCAAGTATTCGTCCTAACACGTAGTGAGAGATGCGTGTGTCGACCAAGTCCAAGTGTGTCAGACGGCTCAGGGTATAACTTTGGAAAGCCATGTCCCAAGAATGAGGTCGAGCAAGGTAAGCGGCAAGGACGAGGTGTTTGAGGGTAGAAAAGTTGGTGTCGAGGAGAAGTGGGATCTCAGACATGGGAGCTTCACCGTCATCATCCTCTGCGCGGAGAGTGAATTTTCGGAGGGAGGTAAAGGATGATATTCCAGTGGCATCGAAGTGCCAGCCTCTAGAAGCAAATGGTGATTAATGCATGATCCATTTAGTCGAAACTGAGCACTCACATTGATCCCAGGCCATGCAAGCCACTGTGGATTTTAAGAATGGCCTGAACCATCTCAGCCCGCATCTCAGGATAACCAATCCATTCAAAGTCTTCCAGAGCTTTGAACTCGGGTAACGCCGTCCGAAAGAGGCGAATCATAAGATCTAGCATATCTCCCTCTTCATAGGCCCAATGCAGCCTTAGACTCTTCACCCTCATCGCAAACACCGAATCATTCTTTGCGCGGTCGAAGATGTCTAAACCCTTGTTCAGATTCTCGGGGTCTTCACCAAAGTATAGATCCAAAGTATGGAAGATGATGCGAACAGCAATTTCTCGATGGAAAGGTGAGACGAATAACCAACTGCGGAGGTGATAGCGCGGGATATGGTACGCAATACGCTCCCAAATTTCTGGAGGAGCACGTTGGGAAGCGGGGGTGGTGGAGATGAATTTCGGAACCTTGAATTAGGCGTGAGGGGGAGATATGACATTGAGCGTACATGGAACTTACTAGTTTGTTGCGGCCAAGCAAATGTTGTAGGTCTTTGTTCGACGGATCAAGCTTCAATACGGTTTCATAATCTGAGATAGTATTTGGGTTCTTCAAAGACACGCTTGGATTCAGAATATGCACGCACCTTGCTGAGCTTTCTCCAGCAAGTTTGCTCCTTCAGCTTTCCGGGCATTTCCTCTGGCTAAAAGGGCCCTTACAACGTCTTCTTTGGGCAAATTGGGTGTGCGCAAGTACACATCAAAGTAATTTTCGACCTGCGGCCCATACCTAAGAGCGAATACACTGAGAAGGAAGGTAGATCCGGAAGCGGATTGAACGTACTGGCCAGCTGCAGTCAAGGTCAAGGCTGTATCCAAAAGAAACGTCGCCTTTCTTGTAGGCACCAAGTTCTGAAGAGCATCGAAAACGGTGGATGTAAGCTCGTCTTGAGGAGGCGAAGTCAATGGCATGAAAGTAGATGCACGCGGTGGCCTAGAGGCAAGCCTAGGGGTATTCAACGAAGACCAAGAATACGGATTACTTGAATCCGAATGTACCGAATACATGGATTTGGGTACCAATCATCAAATGATAACCCAAATTATCGGTAAAAAGCTAATCTGAGTTGCCTCAGCTCGCTTTCGCCGTACACTGTACAGCTCTGTGGTGGATGGGCAAGTTGAAGGAAAGGAAGGGAAGGAAGGGAAAGTTATGCTGGAAAAAGGATCTTTCGCTCATGCAGGTTGGAAACCAACGACTATAATGCGTTCCCGGCGGCATGGCCATGATGCCAGGATGCCATCTCCCCGCTTAACTCCGGCAGCGACCTGGCTTGGTGTTTATTATAATTCCGCACAACCCACGCAAGAGCTTCTCTGGCTATGGTTCTCATGGTTCCAGATGGTTCCTCTTCCTTCCTCATGATGGTTCCGAGTTCATGAGATGAAAATTCAAAATATTCGCCCGCGAATCGCGAGTACTTAGCTCTTTTAGTACAGGCTTCCGGAGGCCTTGAATTCCGCAGTTTATGATCTCCGTTGAGGCTTACAGCAACGTCGCTCCCAGCTATCATCCTTCCACAATGAAGGATATGTTTCTCGCTATCCATCTTGAACACATCATGATGCTCATAAACCTGGAGAATAAGATTATCGGTCTGTTGGGCTCAAATGTTTCCAGACCGTTGCGAAGTACTTAACCTTTACAAACCTCTACATTGAATACTGCCTTCCCGAGTTGTGAGGCGAACGATTTCCATGCAGCCTCATAGCTATAGCTTGCTCTCCGTATGCTGGTTTCACTGTCAGTCTTTGCCATTGTTTGGCTTTAACTGGTATCATGGTGAGGTCTGGGGAGCAAGGCTTTATCGGAGAACGGTGCCAAATCTATTTCGCAAAGAGATGCATATCCTTTAGTATTTTTTCTTCATTCTCCCACTTTAGGTCACCGTCATTATTCATAAGACTAGATTAATTATAGAGATGCAACCTAGAGCCGTGTCCCTCCTGAGCATAGAGCCCCTGAACGAATTGGAACTTGAGAGTGTGGAACGTTGCATAAGGAAGCCGGAAGGAGAGGAGAGCTTCCCTGGTCCTCGATATCGAGATCGCGGACGGAAATAGGAGAGAGAAGGATGTAAAGTGAATTCTGCCCGGGTTTTGGATTGGAGGTACTCTTTAGAGCTGGGGTACAGTAGGTCTCGACGGACCTGTGTTCAAAATTGATGTTGATTTCGATATTGAGCTGCTGGTTGGGAGGATATATAGTATAACCACCTTCGACGATAGTGGCTGCTCCGAGGTCCTCTTAGGTCACTGAGGTCTGTAGATCCCTTCGAGGAAAAGGAGTTTCTTAGGACTTGGATATTATATGACTCTGTGAGTTACTTCTCCCCAGATTCCAGACAATATTTTTGATAGAGAAGAGCGATTGCGTTGAAGAAAGGAGATTTTCGTCGAGCTCCTGGCGTTCGAGTAAGTCGGAGCCAAACCTTGAACGCAATCCGTTACAATCATCGTACAACAATACAATCCTAGGAAATTAAGATAAGATAAGATAAGTGGCTACTCGGGTGAGGATCTGCCGGTCGGAAGCTGAAGCCGGAGACGTTTTCAGCGGCTTTCCTCCATCGTCTCGTCAACTGTCTTTTCTCCTGTACCACATCCTACCCAACTATGGATTCTCCGTCCTGGACAGACGCTATCCTTGGCTCCTGTCTTCATTGCTTCAAGGCTCCTGCCAGCGACAGTGACGCCGAATCAATACACAATCACCCTCAGCGACCTTCGCGGCACCTAGAGCCTCTTCTCGAACCTCTATTAACAGAGTCTCAAGATACGGATGTAGAAGCAGAAACTGTATCTCTGCACTCTAATATCGGTGATACTCGCCGACAGAGAAAACGAAAACAGAAACAGAAACGAAACAACGCCGGAATTTCGTTTTTTGGTTTTCGATCTTTTCGGTAAACGCACAGCGCCAATTCACCTTTCAGAGGACGAAGATGAAGTTGATGAGCTTCTACGTCGTCGCCACGACACACGTCCGAGTCGGAACTCGAGCTCTTCTCTTACGTTTGACGGTAACGTGTCTGATGCTGCCCCGCTGGATTCCGCGGCTATTGGCGAGCGCGTTGTGCAAGAGGAAGAATTGCGGGCGCGAAGGAACGATGAGAAGGAGGAGCGACGACGGAAAAGGAAGGAAAGGAAAGAGATGAAGAGGCTTGCACAGGCTTTGGTTTATGACGGAGGTGAAGGTGAATTTGAGGGATTCCAAGGAAGTGGGGACAATGTTGGTTCCTATCCTAATATCCCATCACCTTTCCAGCAACCAGGGTTTTTGCCTAGTGCCTCACCCGGAGGAATTTGGTCCCTTCCGTGATGCTAACAAGGATCCAGGGTGAAGAGGATGACGCAGACTTTGATGGCGGACTTTATGCCTCTCGAAAGCCCAATGACGGTAGCTCAGTAAGCGGCGGAGGCTCAGACTCTCGTCGGTCACCGGGTGGAACGTCTGCCTCTCGCTCTGACGTCTCTTACTCTCGCCTACCAGGGGGTAGTATTGGCGACTTTATTACTCCCACTCAGCAGCCCAAGAAGAAAAAGTCAAAGAAGTCTTCTTCTTCGACATCCTCTTCCTCGAATCCCAAGTCGAGTAAATCTCGTTCCTCGGCTTCAGCCACATCTTCGGAACAAACACCTTCCTTAGCTTCCCCAATCTCGTCGACGGGTCCCATGTCGGACGAAGTTCTGCCTTCCATATTGGAGAGCCGGAATAAACCTACATTGTCATTCGAAGGCTCTGGATTTCCGAGTCCGGGCCTGAATGCAGATGACCGTAGTTTCCCGAGCCCTGGACTTGGATTTGGTGGTGCACCGCGCAACAACTTTCAGGCGAGAGGAGGAGCTTTTCTCGCCAGCCGTGATTAGAGAGCTGGAGTCATAATGACAAGCAGCTCGTTGATGACTTATTTGTACGATCTATTTATCGTGACGATTTTTTCGAATATCTTTGACCATATTCATCTTATAGTTTGCTGTATGTTGGACGGAATCAGGCTGTATAGTGCTGTATATCACTTGTTCAATGGACAATATCTTTCATGACCATTCAAATCTTGCAACAGTGATTCAGAAGACGTTGGTTGTTTCGGTGTTGGGGATCGACGTTCACACCGTCACACTGCGAGCGAACCTCAAGGTCTACTAATATTCGGCAGCAGTTTACCAGAACATCTACCGATAGTACGTGCCCAATAGAACATCCTTCTTCCTTCCCAAACATCTTTTGGTCACCTCTAGTCAAGTGTCCACGCTGCAGCAAAAATGATATACTTCAGACCACGATAGGCGTTCAAGACACGGAAGATCGACTCACGGTTTCCAACCTTATAAAGAGTCTCTCCCTGCTGGTTTACAATGACTACGTTCTGGGTCGGATTCTTCACTGTTGCAATCACACTACATTGGTCTTTACATCCCTTGGGGCCCGTAAAAGTGAAATGAATCTGTTTGGCATCTGCTTCGGGATAATTTGTGGGGGTGATGCGGACTGGCTGATCCCGTGGTACTTTCATCGACGCAAGACTTATTGCGTGTGTTAGAATGGCTGTAACGTCGTTGTCGAACTTCGTAATCCGGGTGTGCGTTTGGCCGGGGGCGTAGGCGAATTTAATTTGGAGTTCCCCGGGTACGCGACGGGAAAGGTCCCTCGTTGGGTGTAAGGAATATCCATTGCCCAGGTCACGTACTTCGCTTCCAATCTAAGTAGAGTACATAGTTAGAATTTAGTCAAACTTCTTTACGGTTCGGCAATATCACTCACAGCAGGCGCCCCACATACAACATATACAAAACCGAAGAGAAGGCAAGCGGTCGAGAAGTTAAAATTAGTGATGTGCCGGCTCGGCCTGAAAGCCCAGGCCGGGCCAAGCCGAGCCAAGCCAAGCCGTGAAAAGCCGGGCCGTGACCTTTGGCCTGAGGCGGCTTTTGGCCCGGCCTGAGTTTTGTGAAGCCGTGAGCCGGGGCCTCAGGCCGGGGCTTTTGAGAGTAGTATGAGGATGGTGTTTCCCGGAAATTTTGACCTCATAAATGCAACTTCCAGTCTTTGAAGCAGCAATTTTGTTCTATTTAACTGCTTTAGATGTCATCTCAGAGTAAATATCCATTTCGGGATGCTAACCCTGGTATTTTCTCACACACCAGAGACATGATCATTGGGTTTGTTGCACTCTTCAGCTTATAGCAAGGACTCTGTTTACTTCCAGTAAGCTATATTTAGTGTATAGTACTCATAATGCTTCCAAAGGACTGCTCAGTGATGAGTTCTGCATGTGTACACAGCCACATCAAAAGCCCCGGCTTAAGCCAAAGCCAGGCCGGGCCAAGCCAGGGCCCTGGGGGTAGGGCCCGGCTTCAGTTTTGGAAAGCCCAAGCCCCGGCCCACTGGGCCAAAGCCGGGGCTCACAGGCCAAAGCCGGGCCGGCACATCACTAGTTAAAATGCATCATGGAAAAAGAGGAAAGACAGAGATGGCAGGAATTGGGAGTTGGTTAGGATAGGGACGTGGTAATAGAAAGTAAGGAGCCTTCAACAGCAAAGGAAGGAACTTGACCAGCAAGTTGAAGGGCTCAAATGCCATACGTTGGCCTTTTAAACAGTGGAAACCGGCCTGTGATTATTAGCCTGTAATCTAGCAGAAAATTTTTTATTCAGTCGAAATGACAGCTGTATACAATTCTGACATGTCCTTTCAAACAGTGGAAACCGGAGTCCCTGTTAGTGCCACAGCAACAGGGACTCCGGTTTCCACTGTTTGAATAGCCTGTAATCTAGCTAGTAGAAAAATCTGACAAGCCCCACCAGAATTGAATTGCTTGCATCACTGCAGCAAAATTACAGAGTGGCCTGGGTTTGAGGACCCAGAATAAAGATTGACAATGAATCGCAGTTTCAGAATGGCTTGACTGCTTTCCAGATGGTATTCAGGAATCAGCCTCAGCAGGATGGGGTACTGGTGGACAAGGGAAAAAATTACAATCTATGATTCACTGAAAATCTTCATTTCGAGCAGATAATTATGCTGGTATGGCAAATTTTTGTGAGTTCCTAGTGCCATCACTCATTTACTACTAGTACTAGCAGTGCATGTCCATGTCAGGATTCAATCATGAGAGATCAGGGTTCTTCCTGGTACATGTTGGACACATCAGAAGAACTGCAAGGTCGGCGGCATCGAAGAGTACTAGCCTTGTTCAAAATTGACTCTACAGCGCTGTAGAGGAAATCTTGTAGAGCTATAGAGCTTTTTCGTAGAGCTTTCAAAATGTGACAAGTTTGTGACGATATCTCGTGCTTGTTGTTAACTTGTTTTACTTAATACTTCCGGTTTCTCAGCCGAACCATGCGGTGCTCTCGTCCGCGACTCCGTGCAGATAACGAATTTGTCGAATGTTTCGAAATTCGCAGAACTTGAACACAAACTTTAAATTGGCGGCAAAGTGCCTCGTAATGGGGATTTTGAGTGAGGATGTTGCGAACTACCGTAAAGAGTGATACTGCCTCGCATACAGGTCGTGCAAGTGTTGAATGAGTGTGGTAATGTAGGCGCGGTCGCGCGGTCGCCGGTCGCAGGGCAATGGTGGAGCGCCCAAAGCTCACGTGGTCGCTCAAAATCACAGCGTTACAACTTACATTTCGAAAGCTCTACGAAAAAGCCTGAAAAAGCTCTACAGCTCTACAAGATTTCCTCTACAGCGCTGTAGAGTCAATTTTGAACGAGGCTAGTAGCTAAGTGTATGCCAGCTGGGTGTGAGGACACTGATGAGTTAGGCAGACCTGGTTTGTAAATACTAAAACGTGACTATTAAGTACTCATATTCCTAAGTGACGCCAAGAATATGAGGGGAAAAAAAAGAAAAAAAGCAACAGAGAGAGACAACTCATAGGCGTTGAGCAAGATGTTGGTATAAGATGATGAGGTGGCAGCGACGCGGCATAGAGTTAGAGAGTACTGCAGCGCAATGATTGACCATCAAATATTCTGGAGACTGAGCCTTTCCACCATAGTTGCAATTGCTGCGGCGTGGCATGTGATTGAGGAAAATCTATACTCCAGTCGTGGAAGCATACAAGCTTTGGTCGTAAGAATATGAAGTGTGTGACGTGGTGTCCTGATTGTCGACGGTGTCCCATATTTTGGGTCCCATGTCGGAGGAAGTTCTGCCTTCCATATTGGAGAGCCGGAATAAACCTACATTGTCATTCGAAAGTTCCGGATTTCCGAGCTCGGCGGGGCTGAATGCAGACGACCGTAGTTTCCCGAGTCTTGGGACTCGAATTTGGTGGTGCACCGCGCAACAACTTTCGGGCGAGAGGAGGAGCTTTTCTTGCCAGTCGCGATTAGAGAGCTAGAGTCGTAATGACTAGCAGCTCGTTGATGACTTATTTGTAGCGATCTATTTATCGTGACGATTTCTTGAATATCTTTGACCATATTCATCTCATAGCTTGCTGTATGTTGAGCGGAATCAGGCTGCATATCACTTGTTCAATGGACAATATCTTTCATGACCATTCAAATCTTGCGACAGTGATTCGGGAGACGTTGGTTGGTGTTACGGTGTGGGGATTGACGTTCACGCCGTCACATTACGAACAAAGAACGAACCTAATATGCGGTACTAGAATGTTCTTGAAGGCTTAAAGTAGGCTAATTTCGGATGGATAGTTAGTACAGCGAATTTTCGTGAGTCCCCGATGCCATCACCCATTGTTAAAACGCGACATGATGAATCTAGGTATCACTAGAGTTTACACTGGTGCGTGTCCGTGTGGGGTTTCAATTATCAGATGGGTTTTCTTCCTAGCACATGTAGGACCAGCTTAAACACGTTAGAATAGCTGCAAGGTCTGTGGCTCTAAGCGCCAAGAATATGAGGGTGTTATGCTTGATAGGAACCAAAACAATATACCTTTGAAAAATTGTTGGGAAATGGGCGCTTCGCAATTAGAATTCAGACTGAGCGATATCCATTAACCTGGCAGTAACCCAGGCTGCTGGATGTAGGAATCGATTTGCGAGCGCGTGCCATCTTCGACACGATGACAATCTAAGGATCCTCCAGGACCAGGATTGAGAGGAAAATATTAATTCTCAAGCCGTGCGCGCTGGCTTGCGTTATTGAACAGTTGTGGTGTTTGGCGTTTTTGGAGTTGCGATGTGCAGCTTTGACCTTGGCGGATCGATTCGGATTCATGATTTTCTCCATTACCTCCTCCGAATCTTGCTTCGGTGTGCTCTCAGCGTCAGCGGCAGCCCTCGTGCGGCCGTTTTTCAGAGTTTTCTTCTGCATATTCCAGTACATACTTCGATTATTTCTCCTGAAATCATTATACTTTGAGAAATTCTTAGAATATTACATCTCTAGACAACAGCGAGGGCAAGAAAGGTGATTCTTTGATCAACTGCATCTTTGGGGAGGACGACACTGTTGCTGCTGCTAGGACGTTACTCGCGTCTCTGAAAGACCAAATTAAGTAGACGATATCTACATACAGATATGTAGTTAGAGAACTTACTGAGGATCCACGCGGAGAACAATCTCTGAACCATCATCGGATACCCATAAAACATCCAGATGAATCGATCCTCCGGTAATTCCGAACGATTCCAGCAGTGCTTCGTGAATACTCTGGCGTATACTGAGTGCTCCAGGGACTCTGGGCTGTAAGGCCAGGTGCAGATAGTGGTGGTTTGACTTCAGCATGTAACAAAATTTTGCCGCGTGGCGAAATTCAAACCGGCATTTTCTGAGCGCTCCGTTCCGCGCTATTTCGTCATCACACCTTGTTCTTCACCACCATATCTCCTCCTCCATATCCGAAGCTTCGCTTGAGCGGCAAACCGCATGACAGAAATATGCCGTGTCATTGAAGAGGCCAAATACAATGCTCGCCAGCAGAGAGAAACGGGCAGGACTAAGCCTCAGCCATGGATCCTCCTCAAATTAATGGTATTCATTACCGCAGGAATCATGGCCTACGCTGGCTATGTCTACATTGGACGATTCTGTGTTAATATTATACTGGGAAAGAGAGCTGGAGTTTCAGAGGGATCTGGAAGTGAGTTAAATTGTGTTTCAAAGTATTCCGAAGAATCTATTTATTTCCTTATTAGTTGCTCTACTCGTGATTTTTTGTCTCTTATATCTTTGGATGTGGTGGTCCTACGTTAGGGTATGTGCTCTAAAGCCGTTCTTTAACTGCCTCTAACCGAGCAGCCAGATCGTTCTGACATCCCCGGGTTTCGCTCGAGACGTATGTGTTTCATTAGGCTAAGGATTTGAATTATACTGCTAACAGAGTCAAATCTCAGCACGTAAAGCAATCTGCACCTCCTCTACTCCCTGCAATACCAGTCCCTTCAAATCGACCATATCCACCCGACCAGGACAGGTTAAGCGGTCCTTCCTACGAAGAAATGTCTGAAGCTCATGCAGATCGCAACACTGGAGTCTTGGATGCCATTCCACGACCCACAGTTTCTAGTACGATCCCAGAGGTAGTAGATCCCAGTCCTCCCGACAGCGGAGGAAAACACAGCAGGGTTTACCAAGACCTTCTACGAGCAGCAAGAAAGAATGTGACGAGACGACCGCCCATGACGCCAATACTAGCGCCAGAGTATCGGTATTGCTCTAGAGATTTATTTCTTAAACCTTACCGGGCGCATCACTGTCGAGCGTGTGGAACTGTATGTCGTTTCGGTTTAACAATTCAGTTCTCGGGCTGAGAGTATAGCGGTTTCTTTGCAGTGTGTACTGAAATACGATCATCACTGTCCTTGGATTGGGCAATGCGTAGGTGCACGAAATCACAAGGCGCGTATTACAATCCTTTTTCTTCCTTCATTTGTGCTTATTCCATGTTCCAGTTCTTCGTCAACTTTAATATGGCGACAGCAATATTCACCGTATATACTTTCGCTACCCTGGTCGCCTACACTGTACGATCGTCCAACGACAATGATGATATAGATCCCCAACAAATCGTCATCATCGCGCTGGCCGGGCTCTTTTGCATATTCACAGTAGCACTCTTCACATCCCACTTACGTCTCCTCTGCCTCTCCCAAACCACCGTCGAACAGCTACACCATCAGTCTATCAAAGAGCGTGAAGATCATATGCTCGCGGATGTCTTTGCGCTTTACCAGATACCGAATAAACAACGGGTTAAGAGGGAGTGGGATAAAGAATGGGGTAGGATAGGGAAGGAGGGAAATGTATGGTGGCTCGGGAGTGCGTTGAAGGGTTGGGAGGAGACGATGGGGTCTAGACGGAGGTCGGTAGAGAATCCTTATGGATGGTTGAGCTGGGTGTTTCCGCTTGGATTGAATAAGAAGGAGGTGGGGTTGCACTATGAAATCAATCCAAGATTTGATGCGGACGGGAGGTGGAAAAGAAGATCGGAATGGCCCGAGAACCTACGATGATTAGCGTAGTCGGGTCCGCTGCACGTCAAGGTCGCTACCGCTACCCGCCGTACTGCTACTAGCTATGTAGGTGTACTGATAGGATCTGGGTCCCTCCATTTATTTAATAAAGCATTGGGAACTGCTTTACGGCTCCGAGCGACGGTACAACATACAGTATTCAGTACTTCCGCGACGAAACTTGCCGCTAAATATACCCCGGTAGCGTCAAGACTTAAAGAACAAACGCCTAAAGTTGGTGAGAAAGTCATTCTAAGGCTACATTTCCGACTAACCCCATGTGGTGTTGTTGCTCTATGCCAGCTCGACAGATGGTAGGGGGTGGCGAGGAAAACACTTAATCTCTAACATTTCTCTGAATTTGGGGCAGAGTCGCGGTGGCGTTGATTGGAAGCATAATGCCGCTACCTTCAAATGACCAGGGTACATACTTCGCCTTCAAGGACTAAAAACTAGGAATTCAACAACTGTGGCAAGGGCTAAAAGTGTGCCTCTGACAGGTTTTTGACGAGCATCCTCTAGATCTATCTATACCTTGGACGGCTACGCGGCTACATATACAATATGCACTGTGTGTCGGCATCTGAGCCAGATCGCGAAAGTTGGTCGGTCCGACGCGACAGTGGTATCTTTGTTCGTGCTTGTCTAGTACTGTGAGCTAAATTGTTTGAAGGCTGATGTGTGTTCGTTCGATCCCAAATGCAGCTAGGTTAGGACTCCAGGGGGTAAGCGTTCTGTCAGTGAAATGTTAACGATGTTACATTGTTCGAGAAAATTAGGCGGGAGGGACGACTCGGAACAGCGAGGAAGGAAATGGTAGTGCGGAACAGTACGGAACTTGCAGCTCATTATTCTTGATTTGGTACTTACATGTCTAGGACAGCATTGATGCCGAATCGGCGCAACTCAACCGAGATGCCCTGTCTTAGAATCTTAGAGGAGATAACCACCAAAACATATTTGTCTTCTCTAGACTGCGTACTGAGGGCCGGAACCAGTTCATGGTGTCTAAGGACGGAACACGATGCGTATCTAGAGTAAATTTTGCTAGAAAATCTATGTTCTTCGGCACTAGTGAATAATGTACGTTCTAGCAAATATAGATTCTCGGAGTGAGCCCTGTTGTCATCACTGCACCATCCTCGTGCGCTGTTCCTCTACAGGGACTGTTTCCTCGTATGCCTTCCTGTTTCTGTTTGGGGATCGACTGTATTCTTTTATTCGTTCAAAGCTGTCTCGCCGGCTGCGTATGGCTGAAACGCTAAAGGAAAATCTAGAGCTGAACCGGATATAGCCACAGTTGAGAATAGGGAAACTACGATCTATGCACAGTTTGAAAAGCCAACTATATTCCAAGGTTTGACGTTATTTTTGTTCTATAGACTGAAAAGAACAATTCCGTCTAGTAACCAGAGCGCATCGCTTTATCCTACTACAGCCTCAAAATTGGCAAGTAAGATTCATTCCTGGACGATGACTGACACTCACAAATTCACGAGGTTGGGGATGAATACCTGAGAATGGTTAGTCTGTGTTTTCTTATAGGGCAAGAACGCCACTGCAAAGTTTTGTCGGTTGGTTGGCGCCGTTACACCTTAATACTGAGGAACGTTTCCAGGTCATCCGTTATGTGGGGATAGTACACAGGCGGGAGCTACATCCAGGCATGCGGGAGCTAGTATCCATTCGCATATGTTCGGGTTGGTTGGTATAAAAGGTGGTTGTGTTGCTCTGGCATTCGTTAGCTTATCAGCCACCTTTGTTTTTACTCTACCACTCCCATTCCTCCTGTTTGTTTGGCTTTTCTTCCTCGTTGCTGCGTTATATAGCTAACCACTCGTCAACTAGTAAGGTCCTTCATTTTCAGCATGTTGTTCGCATCCTCTGTCGCCCTCGCCGTCCTTGCTTTGATTATACCAGCACAAGCAGTACCTCTTGAAGGTCGGCAGGCTACATCTGCTAGTTTATCCTCGCTACCACCTGCTAGCGTGTCCTCGCCGCCTGCTAGTGTATCTTCGTCACTGCCTGCCACTGTGCTCTCGCCACCACCTACTACTGTGACCTCACCACCACCAGTCCCACTCGTCACCAACCCGGTCCAACTTGCAGCAGAAATTATGACCGAGCCCAGCAACGTCAATAAGCTGACTGAGCTGCTGACCAGCGGTGGAGACCTCCTCACTGGTGACGCCCTTCGGGAGCTCACAGTCTTTGATTTCAATAACCAGCAACCTGCGGCAGGTGCTAATGGTGGATCGATCCTCCTCGCCACCAATGACAACTTCCCCATTCTCGAGGCTCTCGACATCTCTGGCGTCGTCTCCTTCTTCGGGCCTTGCGGGCTCAATATACCTCATTTTCATCTCCGTGCCGACGAGTTCCTCATCGTCGTGGAGGGCCAGCTCGAGACCGGTTTTGTCATGGAGAACGGTTTCAGCAGTGAGGTCCATACTCAACTGGGGCTCTACCAGGGGACGGTTTTCCCAAAGGGCAGCATCCATTATCAGTACAACCCTACCTGCAACAACGCTACCTTTGTCGCTTCATTAAACAGTAATGATCCTGGCAGAAGTGATCTCGTTACCAACTTCTTCATGCTCGAAGACGCTGTGGTAAATGCCTCTTTGAGTTTCCCGACGACCATCTCAGGCGATAACATTGACCAGTGGAGGAAATTCTTGCCTGTAAACTTGGCCAAAGGGGTGGATACCTGCTTGCAAGCATGTGGGATCTCGCAGTGATTTGTCTATCTTTTCCCTCGGAACAATTTCTCAGAATCAATCCATCACTCTCCTTTCTTTGAGTATAATTATAATATATAAATCGGACCTCACCTTACACTTACTATCTTTACTAGTCATACTTAATTTGGCGCTGTTGCATCCTCTTCTACCTTCCTTTCCTATTTCCACTAGTCGTACTTAATCTGACATTGTTGCATCCTAGTAGGATTCATTCTCTCCTAACTGGTTACTATCTCTACAAAGTAGCACTATTCTAATTTGGCACTGTCGCATCCTAGTAGATGCATTCCCTCCTACCTTCCTTTACTATCTCATATACTTACCGTCGGACTGGTACTCTACTAGTATATCAATGAATCTCTAGTGTTATTCTACTCATTATATATTCATTTATTTGTTGTTTCCTATTAAAACGATTGAAAAAGCTCCGCTCGATTCTTCGTGCGTTTCTCAGCGAAGGGTGCCCGGGATAACAGAAAGTTTTCTTATGCATTCCAAATTTGCAATGAGAAAATATTGATCTATTCTTATCACTATCTGTAAATGACTCACGTCGATAGTGTGAAAAAAGCTCCGCTTGATTCACCGCTGCGTTTCTCAGCGAAGGGTCGCTCTGGGATACCAGAAAGTTTTTCCTGTGCATTCCAAATTGGCAATGAAAATATTAGTACTAAAAAATCTCTATATACACACATCTGTATAGATCGTTGGTGTATAACGAGTCTGCTTAGGCCCTAGGGAGACTATCAATTCGCTTCACATAAGTTTCTGTTGAATGTACTTGAACGCCGTCGCAATGGATCGTAGTGGTGATTGATAATTAAAAATCGGTCCTCTTCTTGGAAATACTCATAAAGTCCATGACCTTGGAGGTTTGCAACATCATATGGCCGAATGTCAAAGCGTAGAATCTCAAAAGTCAGCACCGAATATTTCTTAATCACGTGCTTTGATTTTTTTTCCAGTCATTTTTTTCTTCCACTATGATGCCGGTACCTGTATGGTACCTTTCTCGGGTTCAAAATCCCGGGATCGCGCCGTGTAATCTATCTATCAAATGGATGTGCGCATAACAAGGCATAATGCAACCTCTTCAAAGCTCAAGTGCGCTGTCAGCATGTGGAATATTGGGCTAAGAAGCGGACTTAGAATGTATCTCAGCCTCAGCAGTAGCAGTATAGAGCAGTATCTGACTGCAACCGTGGTGAGTTTTTTTTAGTTCTGTGATCTAATTATGTTCAAATTCGCTGGTTTAGCATTCACTACCTTTTACTTTTACTCTGGATGAATTCTAAGCTTGTTCAAAGCAAAGTTGATTCGTCATGCCACCAACTCTCTGTCGGTTCTGATTGGACACTTGCTCCATTTGTCACGGTCATTACAATGTTCATTCCCAGTCCTTTCGACCCAGCATGCGTAGCGGCGTTACTGTCGAGATAGCCAGGATTCAAGCCAATGCATGGGCTCAGGTGAGCATCTATAAACCTCCTCCATCTAATCCCGAGCTTTGAGGCTGATTCATATAGTTTTTCAGCCTCGATCACAGATCGCAAACGATTTACTACGACGCTATTTGTAAAAGTAACAACAATGTCATTCCTCCAGGCAGTTATAGACACGATTGGTTTACTCGACTCAGAATCTGACCTACTTTCCTCTCCTCTGAGCGAGCGGGCGAGTCAATGTTAGGCCCGTTGGATCCCTGCACAAGGCTGTCATCATCTACACCATGCCTCCACGGCCTATATCTAGGACTACAACTCGTGCAGTAGTTAGAGTCGGAAGGATCATTACTCACTATCACTCCGCGCTTGAGCCGTTCTCAACAGCTACAAGGAAAGGAATCTGACCAAATACGCATCCAAAGCATGGCGGAGGAGCCTCATGGTCGATGGCTAATCGATGATCTCCTATACAACAAACCGGCCGCTGACGCCAAACCTCATTCTGCTTCTGAGACTTCGCCCCCGCCAACAGAGCTGGAGACAAGGGACAGCTTTCGAATTCGAACGAGTCGCTGACACTTCTCTCGTGCTCAGCAGCAGATACTGAAACAAGGGCTACTGTTTCTTTTGGGCCAAGCATCAGACACTGAGACACCTATCATTGTTCGAGTTTTTCGGGCCTGGAAGACTTAGAAAAACTTCCGTATCATGCGGTTCTTGGGAGCTGGCACCGCATCATCTACCTCTTTGCTTTACTATAACTACGAACCTACTGGTCCAACAATGAGCAATAGACTATGATAAAGCATCGTTTCGGGTTTTTCGGGCCCACCACGTTTTATGCATCCAACAATGAGCGGTAGGCGATAGACGCTGCGTTTCCGTGGCCGACCTCATTTGGCGTTACATGCATGCATACTTTCCTTCAGTGCCGGAGTTGTAATTCGAGATAGAGGTATTGATTTCGAGTCATTTCCGCATCTCACTATCATCACTCCATAACGGTGGACCCTCTTCCATCTCCGCGTCTTCCGGGTGGCCCTCGCTCTAACAGCAGGCACTCGCATCTTTCACATCTATTTTCATTCAGCTAACAATATCTTCTAGACTGCAATAGGCCGCAATCCGCTGCAACAGGCCAATGACGATTGGGGCATAGCTGCTTTGCTGGTAGGTGATTGAGCTGGGAGTGCGTTGACTTTTTCCTTTTTTCCTATCCTCATTCCGATTCCCATAACTACAGGTGTACCAAATTTGCACTCTCATATAGAGAGTATCCACCGCCCATCGCCTTTGCGTAGACCTAGGCCATCCTCCGCTACCTTCATTTCAAAGAGTGTGGACTATAAAAAGCTGACGGGTTAGTTACTGTATAGAATCTTTTGCCTTTCGTTGCATTGCACTAAACAATGATGATTTTTTTAATGCCGCATAGAAGTTGTTGACAACCAGTCCTTCAGATATACCTCAAGCTATAACTCCGGCTAGGCGGCTAAGCGGCTACATGATCCATACTGTATGTCAGTCTATGGCTTCCTCGCTCTTGCCAGAGTATATGAGTGTATGTAAAAGTGATTACATAGGTATGCGGCAAGGTTTCGGGCTGAGTCGATCCATAGACTGAGTGCCTACAGACCGACTCCGGCTCAACAGACTCCAAAACATGGTGTCCGTGATGCGCGATGATACCCGTCTACGTAGGAGCCTGCGACGCATCAAGCAAAGTGCGGATACCCCCCTATATAGGAGGAGGCCCCTACAAGCAGAAGCCTTGCCACTAATAGAACCACCAAATGAAATTTTGAACTCACCTTTTACTCAACCTACCTTTATTCAACCAATCCACAAAACCAAATATGTGGATGTAGGGGGTGAATACATGGAAACACCCCGGCGAATGCGTGGAAACGCCCACCAAGTTATGCGGATATGGGGACAAATGCGTGGAAGTGCCCCATGAATGCGAATGCGAATGCGATGCGGGAGCGAATGCGTGGAAACGCCCCCTGAATGCGAATGCGATACGATTTCTCAACAAGGACCCCGGAGCTTCCGGGGTCTTCCCTTCTCTAATCCTTTTCCTTCAGTTTGCAAGATTGAAGAGAGAAAAGGAATGGCAGAAGAGATGAAAACAAAGAGAAATGAAGTGCGAGAGGCGACCGTTTACTGGCGGTGCTCGCACAAATGCAGGCACACCGCCAATAATTATACTTCAGTTTGGCTGAAGCATTTTGCAATATAGATTGTTTCAATAGATAAGGGAAATATATTTTCTCAGAGGAACACAGAAAATAAACATCTCACACAACCGCAGAAGGACATAGTTTCAGACCATCTGAAGTTCATAATTTCTACAAATTTCCAAAACAATATCTTTCGGACAGCGCATGAAGTAATTCATTTCAGCTGATCCAAAAGTATACACTACCGAAGCCGGCCGAAGTATTCCATTTCAGTTGAGCTGAAATGGTAGTTGTTACCATTTCAGCAGTCCTGGAAACAATTACTTCGGACGGCTTTGGTAGTGTATACTTTTGGTCCGGCTGAAGCTGATTGCTTCAGATCCTGTTCGAAAAATGACATTTCGGCCTTTTGCGGATGGTTTAAACTTCAATTTGTCTGAATCTATTTCCTTCTTTAGTTCTTTGAGTTACTTATTTTCCGCAGTCCTCCGAAGAAGTACATTTCAAGTAGCAACGGAAACAATTCATTTCCCATAATGCTTCAGTCTGACTGAAGCATTATTATTGGCGGTGTGAGGGAGCGGCTCTTCATGAGAGTGAGAAGCAAGACACGCTCCCCGGCAATCACGTACGTCAGCCGTAGACAACCTATGCATGCAACTCATACCTCATCGCACTCATACTACACAATTTGACACAGATCACCACAGTTGGTATGTCTGATGCGACCATCTAGTACTTACTGTAAGCTGAACTGTGTGAAGGCTGACGCGAGTTCATTCGATTCCAAAGGTAGCTAGATCAGGACTTTGGAGAAATAAATGTAGAATCGGGGGAATGTTAATGATAATGTATTGGAGATCATCGAGTGGGTCGGAATGTTTGAAACCTCAATGAAGGGAATAGCATTGCGGAACAGTACGGAACTTGTAATATTCTTAATCTGGCACTTACCTTCAGCATCCCCGATATCGGCGCAGCGCAGACCATACAACCAGGGGGAACGACTTCTCTAGACTGTGAGCCGAGGCCAGGTTCTTAGTACACGCACGAACTAATGGATGCGAATGTTATCTTCAAGGGAGACCAAATTCACCGGAGGCTACGTGAATCTTCCCCAACTCTTGAACGGAGTGAGAGGGAGGGCCTTGTACGATGATCGAACCACAGAAACGTGACTTTTTCGTCCAGATCTTTACCCCAATCTAATGTTCCCACGATGACATTTGTCCATTGCAACTTGTTGCAACCTGCCCCATACTTAAGCATTGTGCTCGTGTCTCATGTCAGCTGAAAACGAAACCTTTCCAAACATATTTGCTCAAACAGTCTTGTCTAACCCTTACTGGGTGCTAAATCAATCCGAGTCACTCACAACGCCTTACTGTCAATTCGTACATTGAATTGTTGCCTGATAAGAAGCTAAAGAGGTTGAACAAGAGTGCAAAACTGGACAGTCTGATGTCCTTGTACCACAATGCCTCATTTGCATTGCCTGCACCAGCAGGCAGCATTGACCATTATTGCACAACAGTCAACTTTCTTATATCACAGGTCAGCCAAACTGTTGTTGAATCTATCAGAGCTGCTTTCCCTCCCCCCAGTTATACCCCACCATCCAGTGACTTGTGTGATCTCTGCATGCTACCTAAAATAATCAAAATTATATCCAACCTCACTACATCCGATTTACACCTCATGCAGACTCAGCTTTGAAAACAAATATGGTCAACAATATACATCATGCAATGTCCAGGGTCCTTATACTCATGTGCAAACTGAAAATCAAACCTCTCTCAGCTTATAGGTCAGTGTTTTCAAAGGGACTACCACCAATTGTATAGAATGCATCCTGTGCGGTTACTCAATGAATATACTTTCACCCATCTCAGCACCTATCATACTCTGGATTATGAGCAAACATCATTGCAAGAGGTTATCTTCCTTCTCTTGGAACAGCAAGGGTATCCTTACAGTGTGTTGGCATTAATTGAAGAATTGCATTTGTGTATTCTACAACATCCATGATAACTGGTTTGCAGCAGTGCGAACCACCCCTTGGTTTGATGTCACCCCAGGGTACTCTGATCAAACTCTGATACCTTTTTTTCAACTTCGCCACTCTGCAATGATACCTTAGGTTGCCCTGATTATGTGCGCCATACCATAGAAACTGCCAGGTAAATACAGTTCTGCAATTGTTTGGTTTCTGCTCTCATGGCCTCTTGCAGATCCTTTGATTTTTGCTTGTTGCATTGAATCTGGGCTTTCTTGCTGAGTCTTACTCATGTATATAATTTACTTGTTATGAATGCTGAGTGTGAGCAAAGTAACTTGTCGGGCTAACTTGTCCCATTCAATCAAGTTAACTTGTTTTTTCCCGTGCTTGCAAGATTAACTTGCCGAGACTCGGCAAAATGTAACTAACTTGCGTTTTACTACACGCCGAAAGTACAAAAAAATCTGCTCGAGAGAAAAATGGATGGATTGGGAACTTTTTGGTCAAAATATCACTGATTAGTGAATTTTTGAGTGAAGATTAATCATTCAGCTCAACCAAAATGGAATTTCTTGACTGAATAATCATCTTTCAGTCAGAAATTCCATTTCAGTCAAGCTGAATGAGTAGTTTTCACTCAAAATTTCACTAATGAGCGATTTTTTGTACAAAAAGTTCTTAATCAGTCTGTTTTTCATTCGAGCGGATTTTTTTGTACTTCTGGCGTGCTAGCAACTCAAATCAACTTAATTTTAAATGTTCCTTAAGCATTCTACTCATTGTCAGCATTACTAAGAGTAAATACTTATGCTAGTTGCTGATTGTGCCAACTGCTATGGACAACTTAGTACCTGCCCGTGACTATATAAAATGTATACCACTTACTTACATGGGGATAACTCTACTCAAAAACCCCCTTGATTGTCGACAATCCAATCGCAACCCATTCTCAGAGAACCTTATCCCACAACCCTTCCGGACCTCCATGGGACCACTGATGGGCAGCCCGGCAGTGTCACAAGTAATGATATATTAATTCCGCTCACCCGTCAGCCTATTGATAAGAATCTTCTTCTAACTAGTACTAACAATTACAATCATGGTATCATTGGACATTTGTCCCTTCAGTGACCTGGCTGACAACAAATAGAGCATTTCACTACTTTTTGGCATTTGACTGAGCGGTCATAGTCGTCCTCATCATCATCACTATTCACATCGAGCTCAGCTTGCTAACCCTTCAATGGTGACATTGAATTATGGGGGATGGTATGTATCCAATGGTATGGTATATAGCTAGCTGTCACCATATTCAGTTACAGTGACCATCCCTAACATAGCTTACCACTGAGTAACACTTCCTTTCCAAAACTGTTACACACAAATTGTGACTTGTGTCTGAGTAATATTGAAGCTCATACATGCCCAATAGTCATGTTTTTAGACTTTGATTACTTACTTAGCAATATCTTGGTACATATACCTACTGTATGTTGCACATCATTGTGCAGAATTCGTCACAGATAAATCCGAGAATATCATTAAATGTTGCACAATATTATGCAGATTGATCCCAGTTCATCATTGAATCTGCATTCAATTTTGCATTGGATATTATAAGAATAAATGCTACGGGTGCAAGATCCAGTTACATTCAGCTTGTACCTAAGAACCATCACTATATGCACGTAAATATGACCGTCAATGCAGGACTGTACTGTAACATGAAGAAATATTGTCTCTCTCTCAGTACAATACAGGTACCCAATGATAACACAGATACTGTATTGTCCCGGACATGATCAGCACAGTCATAATATGGGTGGAATAATGCCGAATTTCCATCCTGATATGGACAATATACAACCCATGGCCATACCATCTTGGTCTTTGAGTTTAAAGCATATATACATTATTTGCCTCAGGTTTCTGTACCTGCATATGGACAATTCAGAGTCCTACTTGTAATGCTTGAACTGAATCTAAAGATTTCAACGTTACCCTTGGCTCCACCGATGTCCCATTCACTCCCATATGCATAGATTCATTCTAACACTCCGCACTCAACCCTTGGACCTCGAAGGATTAATTCTTTACGTGCATACATGGAGGTTTTGATCTCGTTTTGGATTAACTACCCTTTATTGACCCTTACTTATAAGACTGTCCAACTTGTGGCTTAAGCCATCGAATCAACGCCGTTTGGGATTCTTAAGCTCGATTCCTAACAATAAGCCCCTCCCAAATACTTATATATCCGATTTGGAACAGCTCAGTACACTGAAGCCAGGAGCTACATAAGTGTATAGCAACAGGTTACCTGGATGGTATACTTATTGAAACTTAATACAGGTTTCTCCGAACTCATTATTCATCACCTGGTTGCAACCTGCTGAAGTTGGATTTTCATTGAATTCCTTGTACTTAGGCTGTGTAAGGACCTGGAATGAGCACACACTGTCATGCACTACATTAGATGTGTTACATTGCTCCAAACTTGCGAGATATAAACTAACTTGTTATTAACTTGAGCCATCAAAAATTTCAAACTCCGCTAACTTGCGCTAACTTGGCCGAAGTTTGCCGTTATAAATACATTTCAAACGATGATAAATTTATCATTTCCGCTGCATATATGCAGTAGATCACCCCAGAATGACTTTATAAAGTCTTCCATAGATGTTCTTCACTGTTTCCATGAGCGGTACATATGTGTATTGACAGTATTGCCTAATATAATTGTGCAATATTTATGAGTATTGAAGTACAGTGTGCATGGCTATTTCCTTGGTGGAGTGTTCTGCTCCCTACTGCATGCCTACACATTCATTCAGAACTGGATAAAACATGTAAATACCTCTTTATGCACTGATTACATGCATACAGTCTATCAATACAATGACAACAGTGATGAGCAACCTTGTAACACAGCTCTCATGCTTGTGTAGTGATCTTAGTGAGACTTAAACACTTATATTAGCTCTGTAGAGCCTTAGAAATGCTTTTATAATAGTCAAGTTAGAAAAGTTAAAACAAATTAAACCAAGTTAGACAAGTTACCTTGGTCGACCAAGTTAACTTTCAATTCACAAGTTAGCGGAGTTTGAAAATCCAAGTTAGTATGGTAGGGCCCATGAATGCTTGCTCATTACGTACCATTTTCGAATAATATTATTCTTGAGCTAAATACTTGATGCGGCGAGTCGGGGATTGTTGTGCGTAAGCGCGACGTTACTGGTAACATAGAATGTTTCAACAATATGTGTTTTTGCACCCGAGAATAACATCTAAATCCTAGTGAATTTGGGTTGTTAAGGTGAGTCCTGTCTTTCAACAATGTTATCACTGAACCCTACTGGAGGATCCTTCAGGCTCCGAGTTGCGAGCTGAAAACTCTCCCGACGGCTGAAGGAAAAATCTAGAGAACTAGATGTGGCCACAGCCGAATAATGGAACTAAAGTTTGTGAAGGGATTAAATACACCGCTTTATCCTCAAAATTGACAGGGAAGATTTCTTCCTGAACGACGACCGTCGCTCACAAATTCACGGCGTTAGGGACGAGTACCTGAGAATAGTGGTCTAGGACAGGAACGCCGCTGCAAAGTTTTGTCCCCTTAGTAAACTCATCACCAACTTACTACATCTTATTCACTAGTACGGAGGAACCTTTCAGGCCATTCGGTTTCAGTTATATGCGGGTAGTACACGGGTAGTACACGGGCGGGGACTTAATCTGCTAAGATCTCCATATGTTCGGGCTGGTTGGTATAAAAGGTGATGGCGGCGCTCTGGCATTCGTTAGCTTATCAGCCACCTTTATTTTTTGCGCTACCGAAATCACTCGTGTTGTTTGTTTGCTTCTCCTCTTCGTTGCTGCTTTATAACTAACCGGTCATCGACTAGTATTCCACTTCAGCATGTTGTTCGCATCCTCCATCGCCCTTGCCGTTCTTGGATTGACGATGTCAGTTCAAGCAGCGCCTCTTGAAGGACATCATCCTATGATGCATAATACTGCCACTAAAGTCACCTCCCCACCACCAGTCCCACTCGTCACCAACGCGGCACAACTCGCAACAGAACTTATAACCGAGCCGAGCAATGTCAATAAGCTGACCGCGCTGCTAACCAAAGATGGGAACCTCCTCACTGGTGACGCCCTTCGGGATCTCACAGTCCTCGATTTCAATAACCAGGAACCTGCGGCAGGTGCAGATGGTGGTTCTATCCTCCTCGGCACTGTCTCCAACTTCCCTATCCTCGAGACTGTTGGCATCTCTGGTGCGGTCTCATTCTTCGAGCCTTGTGGTCTCAACATACCTCACTTGCATCCCCGCGCTGACGAGTTCCTGATCGTAATGGAGGGTCAGCTCGAGGCCGGGTTCGTCATGGAGAATGGTTTCAACAGCGTCGTCCACACTCAGCTGGGGCTCCACCAGGGGACGGTTTTCCCACAGGGTAGCATTCATTACCAATACAACCCTACTTGCAACAATGCCACCTTTGTCGCTGCATTGAACAGTAATGATCCTGGCAGGAGTGATGTCGTTACCAGCTTCTTCATGTTGGATGGTGCAGTGGTAAATGCCGCTTTGGGATTCCCAAAGACCATTGGAGGCGATAACATTGAGCAGTGGAGAGAATTCTTACCTGTCAACTTGGCCAAAGGGGTGGATTCCTGTTTGAGAGCGTGTGGGCTCTCGATATGATTTACCTGTATTTTTCTCGGAATGATTCCTTACTTTTCTTTCAGAATTAATCCATTGCTTTATTCATAATCTCCCATTACACTTACTTGCAGGCGTTTCTACTGCTAATGACACTGTCGCATTTTTACTTACCGGAGGTTCAGTACTACTTAGGCTCCGTTCTGCAACCGCGACTTTATGTGATACAACTGATTTCTACCAGCCAAATTGCCGTGAGAAATACGAGATGATAACTTTAGGATTTTTGGTTATTTGTATACTAAATTTTGTGTTCCGTAAAATATACGAGACTGAAAATGTGAGATGGTCATCAGCAAAACCTGTACCATCACAATACAATTATTTTGTCTCTGGGATAGTAATTCCAGAGATCTCCAGAGACCTCCAGAGACGTCTGGAGAAGTTTGACAGCTTTTTGATGGCTGTCAGAGCTCTGGAGACCTCTGGAGACCAACCAGGTTTTGCTGATGGTCTCTGTCGGGCATTGAGCAAGCATCCCGCCTTCCAACGCCGCCATGCTGTTATTATGTAAATTACATGTAATGCTAAACCATCGCTTCATGAAAAGCCTTTATTGGATGCAAAGTGGATGTGCATTGTAATTTAGAAGCTTTAAAATTTTCATGAAATGCTCTCATGCTCTCAAACATCCCCGACAGATGACAGCATTCTTTGGCGGAGGGGCGGCAAGCAGCAAGAGGGAGGCGGGAAGCAACAAGCGGGAAGCGGTAGGTTGACGGTCGCCAGGCGAGCATGCGGGAGTGTTCTCAACTTGTCGCATTTGTGTCGAATAATTATTATGTAAACAAAATATTTCGTATCAACGGAGTCGTATCACATTGAGTCGCGGTTGCAGAATGGGGCCTTAGTATCGTTCTCGATAAATTTAAAATATCTAGTAGCGCCCTTCCGCAGTGACTACATATTCATTTATTTGTTTTATTCCTATCAAATATACATCGATTGAAAGGGTTCTGCTAGCATCTTCAGATGATGATTGGCAATGAACATATTAATGTATCGATTTCTTCGAGTTGAATTTGTCTTCAATCTTCTATTGTCTTGTTCCTTCTCAGCAGATTCAAATTTTTGACGGTAGTTCTCCAGTGGAACAAATCATGACCTGTTGCATGAGTTTGCCATGAATAACAATCTGAGGATAACCACATCAGCAAAACCTGTATTTTCGCTGGAGAAAACCCATTCATTTGGGCCATCTCTGGAGCAAGGTACCCTATCCCAGAGACCTCTGGAGATCTCTGGAGAAGATTGACAGTTTTTTTGACAGCTGGCTCCAGAGATCTCTGGAGACCTCCAGCAAAAATACAGGTTTTGCTGATGCATGCTACATCAGCAGAACTGCAGGATCGTATCCCGTATAATCGGTAGATTGATGTAATCAATATGCGCAATCATACGCCATCACGGGCCAGCGGAATTTCCTTTAATTACGTCGGCCGTATAATTGATATACCAAGTTCATACCTGTTTATATGCGGTTATGAGAAAACCTTGCTGATTATACAACTTGAGCTTCACTACTACTTAGTAATAGTGATTAAGCACTATCCTGATCCGTTCACAGTACAATCTTCCTTCCAATGTCATTCTCAATCAAGGTGTTTTAGTGACTGCACTTTACATTGTTTCCCGGCACTCTGAGCAGCGAGCTTGAGCACTGAGCATAGTGGGCGTGGCAATGAACTTGGGTTGAGAATCTGGTAAGTCTTTTGCCATTTTACCGAAGGCTGCGCATTGATATCAATCAATCACATCAACCGCAGTTTTTTCTTCGTCCCTTCCTTTCTTCCCACTTCTTGTAGTTTTCTTGAGCGCGCATCCTCCTTTTCCTCTCTTCACAACTTGGACTTATATTTGCTGGTGCTTCTGCAAGTGAGCATAGATTTCCGGTGTGTCATCCACCTCTTTTCTGTTGTGTTTGGCCTCATGGATTGCATGTATCTGCGCACCCTTTCAGGCTTTTTCTCGCGTGTAAATCGGCTTGAAGCAGCTGGTGAGAGCGATGACAGGTTTCTTCATTCCACTGTTCTCATTATTCCTGTGTTTCTTTAGGTGAATATGACGAATTTGCATGACCACTCCGCACACACCTATTATTACAAATCTTTTCCGAGTGCGTTGACCCTCCTTTTGTCAACCCCTTCTCATTTTAAATATTTAGCTGCATGCAATATGCACGGCTTGTCCCCACTTATCTTGTGCTCACTGGTTCACCACTTAGCCCAATACGGTCATTAGTTGATTTTGAAGGGTTAGCATCTTAGAGTCAGGGATATGTGTTTAGTACTCGGAATACAGTATGTTTCTTTTGTGCTCATCTTTCAATAAACTGATATCAGTCTTATTAGCCAAATCGTTTGAGGTTCATTGACATTGAGGCTTGCTTCTAATGTACGGTGATAGCTATGGCTGTTGACAATCATTCTTCATCATGGTGAGCATTTACTGTCTTTAATGCAATTACTACTGGCGGTTTCGAGACATTTGAGCTGTGCGCATTGGGAGCTCGAGGAAATGGTCTTTTCATGGTCGTCTTTTGTAGTCTTTTTATGTAGTATTTGTACCATCTACATAGCCCAAATTGATTTTCTTGCTTTGTTAATGAATGTACAATTGCGTGTATGGGAGCGGCAATCCAAGAGAACACTGGTATATTTAATGCATAAAGTTGAGTATAATTGTGCATATTCATGCATATTCAAGTGTATAAACGAATGAGAAAAAAGGCCGTGATCATGCATGATTGTGCATGCTGGATATGCACTCGGGGTCGTATACATACACAGCCAAATCCGTATGATCCGACGTATTTGGCGTGCCTTCATGCGGATCACGGATGTGCGGTTTTCCTGATGTAAGCATGTTGCTGAGCCCATACAGCTTGGAGCTTAACTAGTCCCAATGGCCTACTTAAACTCAATCTTGTAATGTATGTTACAAGGTGAATGTTCCGATTCGCTGTTCCCTTTCAAATTTGCAGCTATGTTGGCTAAATGTCAAAGCGTAAAATCTCAGAAGTGATTTGTTGGCACCGCGGTTCAAGAGATGTGCAGCTGGGAAATTTTTGACATCATGTCTCCAAAAATTGGTGCCTACCCTCAATCACCGCTTAGGTCCGATCACAGTAGTATCCTCGTACTTTCGTGTATAAAATGGCATATTCATAGCGCACTATACTACATTATGTATTACTAGCTGTTTGATTTCATTTAGTGCATTACATCTGGAAGTGCATTCTGGCTACAGGATCTATGTGATCTATTGTAGAGCCCTGTAGGAGAGTTACGTAAGCCCTGTAGACTCTTGTAGACACTGTAGTGATTGTAGGAAGGTATCTGTTTCCAGATGTAAGTTTAAAGCAAGGGGTATTGCACTTCAGAGGGAAGATGTTGGAAGCAAGGAACTGAGCACCCAGCAGTGACATTGCTAAAAGTCGGCTCTTTCTAAAACAACAAGGTGTCCTGGTTCCGACTCGGAACCAGGACACTTAGTACTTCAATAACCTACATTGTACAGCATCAGCAAAACCTGGCAGAGATCTCCATAGCTCTGACAGCTGTCAAAAGCTGTCAAACTTCTCCAGACATCTCCAGAGGTCTCTGGAGATCTCTGGAATTACTGTCCTTGCTCCAGAGACAAAAGAAACATATTGTGATGGTACAGGTTTTGCTGATGAGACATAAACCTGGAAGCAAAATATTTGATATTTGAGCTATATACATAGATCCTTAGCGCTGCTAACACAGCAATCCCTGACAGGCCTGTGCCCAAGCCCTTGAATTGCACAAAGAAAACATAGTATTAGAGGGCATTAGCCACACCTTGTAAACACTCCACAGGATTGAATAAATGGAGACCAGAATTATTTTAGGAAAATAGTTTGTAAATAATAAAGTTTTCCACCACAAATTTCCATTGAAAAACAATGAAAATGCCACCTGAAAAATAGATAGAAAAAGACCATCTTTTCCATGGTCTTTTCCATGTGTAAAAGGTCTTGTAAGCTTTGTTCTTTCCCAATTGGAATCTTTGTTTTATTCCGCCATCAACATGTGGTACCCAGTTACCGCCAGTTACTGTCCCATTTCATTCAATTTGACAGTCACGGCTCACGGGCCCATGAAATGTCGTGAAATATCACAGTGGTCATGGGTCACTGTACAAAATTTGCTCTTGATTTTGACCGGCTTTAGTGCTGAAAAAGCTTACAAATATTTCCATATAAGGAAATTTGTCGAAATCATAATTTCGACATGGTGGTCACATGTCACAAGCCATGTCGAATTGAATGAAATGCAACAGTACTGCCCTGCACTGATGGCACCAGATATTAGTCAGCAGAGCCACAGGAAGAGCTTTGTCATCATTATGAGTGCTTAACTTCTTCTCAGCATGCTCGGGGCTTAGTTCTGGAGCAGCACAGTGGCAGTATTTATCCTCTTCAATGTGTGCAAAAAATAAATCACAATATTTTATTCAAGTCTCATGCTCTTCAAAGTGCCATCTAGTTCTGAGTAGTGCACTTTTTTCAGTATAGCATTGTTGATCAAGGGCACACTTGTGACTTTTTGAGGTGAGCACAGTTTTTAGGGCACATTTATACATTTTTCTAGTATAATTAAGTAAAATTCCCCTTTGGAGAGCAAAACAAGAGATCAATAGCATTTTCTCATGGTAATCATTCAGTTGAAATGGCTCTCAGAATCTCAATGCTCTTTACCTAAGGTTTACTGAAGGTAGAAGAATAAGCATATGGTCCATATTAGCTTGAATGTACCATATCTGAGGCTAGGGTACAGTTTTGGCAACACATTAGCAACTTTAATTTGGCTTGGAAAAGCTGATTATAAGTGCTTACAACCATCACAGGCAATATGTGATACTTATAAAATGGCTCTCAGAGAACCAGGGATCTGTTTCTAAGATAAAACAAGGGAGAACAACATTTATCTGCTTCTGAGTGCATTGAGAAGATGAAGTTAAGTACTCTAAATGATGACAAAGCTCTTCCTGCGGCTCTGCTGACTAATATCTGACACCATCAGTGCAGGGCAGTAACTGGCGGTAACTGGGTACCACATGTTGATGGTGGAATAAAACAAAGATTTCAATTGGGAAAGAACAAAGCTTACAAGACCTTTTACACATGGAAAAGACCATGGAAAAGATGGTCTTTTTCTATTTATTTTTCAAGCAGGATTTTCATTCTTTTTCAATGGAAAGTTGTGGCAGAAAATTTTATTATTTACAGACTATTTTACTAAGATAATTCCAGCCTCAATTTACTCAATCCTGTGGAGTGAAAGTAATCTAATTCATATTTACTGACTAAGAGACGATTATTGAAAGCTACGATGAATGTTCATTGTAAGATCAAGGAATGCTCACCAGGGAAATTGTCTCGCATGCATAGTCCAAGTCCCTTCAAGAGGACATTGTGAATACTCACAGACGCCAGAGATTGTCCATTGGGTGGACAAGTCCAAACCTTCCTTCATTGATTCCCACTGCAAGTTCCATGTTGCGGAATCCGTAAAGGTTCTCCATACTGCAGGACAGTATGTCAGGTGATGAATATGGTTCTGTTGTCTGCCTTGATAGTGATGACGAACTTTGCTTGTCAACAACCCAGGCATGAAATCATTGGACCAATTAATCACCTGAAAGTTGTTGTAGAGCACTTGGCATGGGTAGGGCATGTACATGCTCTGAGATGTGAGCATGCTGGCTGATGCGAGGTTGGAGAATGCCAGCAAGAGGTCCATTGGAGAGTTGATTTGTCTACTAAAGAGCAACCAAATTCTACGACCCTTTTTATGAGGTCAGTGCATTGGACTGAAGTAACAATGGAAATGATTGCAAACCTTTGGAGTACAATACACCAAGTAAAAGGCATAGTGGTCCTTGAAGGGACCAGGTGTACTGGAAGACTCAAGAATCCAGTCCTCAATGGCTGTGCAGTGTGACCACATAACAAGACTGTTCTGCAGTGCAGCAATGAGGAGTGCGAAGTTGGAATTATGAGTCATGTTCAAAAAAAATTAAATTAATGGCCCAATGATGACAGAGTCTGTGGAATCCAACATAGCCAGGAAAATTTTCGGATTATGAACACTGGGGATGGGTAGTCCAAGATTCAGATTGACATTATATCGATGGATGGCAGGAGGCAGCATGTAGAACTGAGTAAAGGAAGCCTCAACAGGACCCCTGATTTTCCTGTTTAGGGCTGCCCCAAAAAGTTCGGACGAGGTCCTTGGATTTGGCAAAAATGTCAGGCCAAAAGTTCGGACAAATCATGAGCACAGCCTCAAGAGGTCCAGAAAAAAATTCGGACATGGCATTGTTGCCTGAACTAGGTTGCGTCAAAAGTTTGGAAAATGCATCAAAATGTCGGACAATCCTAAATAGGAGTATAATAGAGTACCGTATCTAGATGTATCTATCTTATCTATCTCATTCTCTGGACATTGTGTACATGAACATTAATTCATTGTGAAATAACTAGGAAATAATCTGCTACCTCTACGAAGTACTACCTCAGTGCTCTCGCAAATCTCGCTATCACCATGGATATCTCTCTCATCATGAACCCTGTAATTCCAATATACAATGATACTGAGCTAGACTCTGCAGGCTGCAACTGGAATGCAGCAGACTGGATTGGCTCCGGACAAGTTTACCCTGATACTGTGCCACCAGTGGTTCAATATCAACAAAACAAAATTCTACAGATACCTACCGAGTTCCTAAACCTTTTACCAGCCTTGAACAATAGTATTGAAACACTAATTGGTCATTCACTCCCTCCGGCTTCAGGAGAAGATCATGTCAAGGAGCTCTACTTCGCCATGGATCAACCTGATACCATGGATGCTGAAGTACTTCGGAGACTTACTGTTCCATCTTCTCGACAGCTGGCTCTTCTGGAAGAGCAGTTTGGACAAAACTGGTTCGATGGAAAACATTCAGTGTGCTTCTTCCGAGAAAAGAAACACTTACCATTCTGGGTATTGACGTTCTTCATGCATGCTCGCATTGCGCATGGCTCCCAGACAAGGTGGGCAGCTACATTAGATTGGCTGTTAGAGCCTGTTGGTGAAACACAGAGTGAATATGATCTTACGGTTGACGTGAACGATGCATTGGCATCTACTCCATGGACAGGCCCGATTCCTGCTACCCAGACCGAATCTATGGATGACCTTGCATTGGTATTGGGCAATAACCCACTTCCAGGTGGAATCGTTAACGCAATGTCGGTTGTTGCATCACAACGTCTCGAAAAACCCGCCACTGCAGTGTGCACTATGATTGCGACCACTGAGTTCCCTCATGCTATCATGAATCATCACAATCCCCATTCCAATTAATCTGTATTGCTCAACAAAATTCAGAGCTTCTTCATTCCAAATGATGATGAAACTCACCTCAAAAAACCCCTCTTCGTTGTTCATAGCCCTCTGTTCCATTGGATTGCTTGCTCTATTGACTTCTTGAATAGCCTGGTTCAGTTCGGTGATGGTTTTCGAAAGCCTGCACCTCAAGCTTTCATTAAAAAGCTTCTCAAATGGCTATTCAACAGATTTTCCATTGAATTTGCAGTTTGGAACAATCTTGACTGTGGTCAACAGGTTGACAACTTCTCTTGCCCTTTTATCGCCGCGAATTCCATTGAGCATGCAGCCTTTGGGGATGAGCTTTGGGTCCCTGAAGCAGCTCGAGTGTTGAGGATTAAGACATTCTTGAAGCTACTTGGTCAAGAGGTGAGCTTGTTTGAATAACTAAATTAATATTGCAGCAACTTACCTAGAATTCAGATCAATTCAAGCTTTTTCTACGAGCCCTTAACATCCAGTAGTAATCCCTCATCCATTTCGAGCATTTCCAACACATCCACTGCCATGATTTCTTCGAGAAAATTGTCCCCTGTAAAGAACCAGTCCAGAAAGTGTTCAGCTGAGACACCTCTGGCAGAGAGGCCTCTCAAGCAGAGGAAAATTAACGCATCTTCCCAAGACCATCCCTTCTTCACTGCAATTCCACAAAAGCCCACGGGTTTTGTTCCATCTTCTCCATCTGGAAAGTTGAAGAAGACAATGACCTCCGCGAAGGTCAAGAAGGCCAAAGTAGAAGAGGATGGAGAGGCAAAGATAAAGACGTCCACGTCTAATCTGTTGTCAGTGGAGAAGGAAGCAAAGATAGCGTTTACAAAAGATATGGTCAAAGAGTCCGGAGGCGGCCAGAGCACCTTGGCTACAACTGGCCGGACTCTCCGGCACCTTGCTACTGCTGGTGTCCTTGAAGTCTCCACAAAGAAGTGGAATAACTTTTCAAGGAAAATTTCAGACATGGGTGGCGATTCGAAACTTGATATTCATGATCCCAATGGTATTTTCTGCCTTGATTGTGAATCCTGGGTTGCGATGAAAGAAACCTACAATACTTCGCGCTGGAAAGAGCATTTGAATAAATGCAAACCAAAGCAAAAGGTTTGACCACTCACCAATTTCGAGTCTTTTGAACCTCTTGGTGCAGCACAAATAGTTTATGCTCATGGAACCGTACTTTCCCCACCTCCTCCTCCCCGTATCATCTGAAAGGCCTGCCCTGGAATCACCAAATTTTTTGAGCCTCGAATTAAGCAATACTTGAAGAATGTTGAATCCGATGGTGGTGGGTCCAAGAGTCTTGGATATTTTAGTACACAGCTATTTGACAAAGACTATCAAAGTCTGTCAAAAGCTGAACAGGACCAAGTTTGAATGGCTGTCACCCAAGGTTGTACTTGGCGCAACCACTTCAAAAGGGATATTGAGGCTGTCTTTGCATGTGGAGAGGCACCTTGTGAGTGTTTTTTAGAGTTTGAGGAAGGTTTTGAGGACTTGGTGAAGCCCTATACACCATGCAGCAATTGTATCCTTGTTCACCATTCCGCCAACTTTCAAAAAGCCTTGAACAAGAAGAGGGCTGACTCCGAGACCAAGAAGTTCATTCCCGATGCTCATATTCACTCCAAACTCCGACAAATTTACAAACGGTTCAAGGGATTGGAATCTTTAATCACTGAGGCAAAAATAAGCTCTTTCTATTTTTCATTGTCCTGGATAAGTGCTCATGACAGTTGCACAATTAGGAAACTAGTCAACCTCTTTTACTTTGCTATGTCCATCATGTTCTCAAAGGAGACTTTGACGGATGTACTGTCTTCAAGGGCTTAGTTGAAGCTATGGTAATTGGCACTGAGCGCGAAGCTAAAGGTAAAGACACTCAAAACATGAGGTATGCACTGGAGTACGACAACCTAACGAACACGATTCATGATATGAGTCCATGTGTATACCGAATGTTGAGTGGCCATTTGAAGCTTCGAAGTGAACGTTCGATCCAGTAAGTCTTCTTTGCAATTTTCTGTCATTTATGAATAACAAATAATATATTGTACTAGAGACAAGAATTCAAAGGCCTCTCGTTTTCCGATTGGGATCAAAGATTCAACTTTCAAACTTGTTAGCGAGTATTGCGAGAAGTATAATTGGCCAAAAGGTTATCCCTTAGCTCTCGCAGTCAATGATACAAAACTTTTTGCTACTCTTGCACCAATCTTTGACTCAGAAAGTCGAATCTGGCGCCTGGTTGGTGCTGTCAGTGAAACTTCAATAACGATTCCGGACTATGAAACCTACCAGCAGACAATCAAAGAGCACTTAAGCAATTACGCCCTTGCAACAAAGGTATGCAGCTATAGTATTCTGTTCAAAATGCAATCTAATGCTGAGAATTCAGGTTCGGCTTTGGGCTCTTCAAATTCCAATTCCGGGTATACCATCCCTCATCCTGGCAGTCTTGCCAATTAGCTCAACCTATAAAGCACCTCAGCTTGCTGAATACCAGTCAACACTCTTACAGGGGCTTATTTCTCGAGGCTATGGCGTAATTTTGATGGCTGCTGATGGTGCAGCGGTTGAGCGAGATTGTCAGCAATGCTGTGCATCTGCTGTGGCAAAGGAGGAGAAATCAACTATCTGTTATCTGGACAGTAGTAACAAAGATCTCATTGTCAGCTACTATAGTCTCAATGGGCAATTCTTCACCCTTGCTCAAGATTCACTGCATTTACAGAAGACAGCGCGTAACAACTCATTCACTGGTGCACGTCTCCTGATTCTTGGAGATTTTGTTGTACACTATTGTCAAATTCATGACCTTGCGCTTAAGCCAAACAGTCCACTTTACCACCGCGATGTTATCAAGTATGACAAACAGGACGACAACGCAGCTGGGCGAATGTTCTCGAGTCGTTTCCTTGAGCACAGTAGCCAAGATCCTATGACAAACATGGGACTTATCGTCTATCTGTTTGTTTTTGGTGAACTAGTTGATGCATTTCAAAGCCGCAACATGGCCCATCGAGATCAAGCTACTATTGCCATCCGAACCATTCTTTTCCTTCAGACCTGGCGGAAATTCCTTGCCAAGATGGGTTATTCTGAAAAGTGTCATTTCATCTCTGCTGCCGCATATGACATTTGTATCACTTGCACAAACTCATTGCTTGCTCTCATGTTCATCCACCACGATTGTTTACCCCAGAAACTACTGCTCATCCCTCACAAGCATATTACTGAGTTTATTGAGCATGTCTTTGCAGAGATGCGGAAGTTAATCCTGGATTTCAACATGCAGCAGACATTACTTTGTGTGCCTAAGCTGGGAAGGATGTCAAAAACGAGTAGCTCCGCAATGTTTTCCAAACCTACATACAAGAAAACTGCGAACAGATATTCACATGATTTTCTGAATGACCGGGAGTGTCATTTCAACTATGAATTGCTTTGGACCTTCCCCAGTGATGTTGAGTTCTCCGCTATCTACAAAACTGCGGTTGAAGAGAATCATGCCATATGGGGGCTACTTCGAATCCCTCATCCTGATCTTCTTGAGTCTTCAACTCTTTCCTCGGCACCATTGTCCTCCGCTGATATGACTGATAAAGATGAAGAAGAAGAGGAGGAAGAAGAGGGGGAGATGGATCATTTGGATGAGGATGCACAGATACGAGTTCTAATTCAGCAAGTCATTAACCAGATTGATACCACAACGCATCTTACTGGATCAGAGGATAGCCAGCTTGACACATATGAGCTTGCCAACCTTGCGCTGTCTATACAGGAACTAGCTGACATGTATGATATAGTTTCATTCTTAACTGCATTGACACTCACCACATATTTAGAAATAATCTTCCAGACCAGGATCCTCAGCATCTTGAGCTACTCCGAGCTGAAGTTGCCCAAGCAATCAGCCAGCATCCCCAGGCCATGATTGCAATTCTACAGCATGCCTCTTTGTTGTTGGAATCATCCAATTCGGAGACACAGCCGCTGGAGATAGTTTCTTCCCCTCCCACTTATCAGCTTGAAGATGTCCTTCCTGATGATCTCAACCCCTTGATTTTGATTCGGACATCACACCAGAGTCTCCAGGCAGCAACTGGAGTACAAGGGTACAAGGCATCAACCCAGAATACAATTAGTGTTGCAGGTAAAACACAGATTGTTTCAGACAGGATGAAACTCTCAATGGAAATGAGCTCAATTCTTCGCCATGCGGAAGATCGTGGAAGCAGTAGTGGCCTTAATCGCCAGGTTCGTTGGACTGGAAATGTGTCTACATCTACTACCTCTGCCATAGCCAGTGGCAACACAGCTAATGCCAAAGTTGCTGCAAATGGACGAGCATCCCAGGTAAGATCTGTGTTCATGTTTGTCAAGTTGTATACTTATAATATTTGCCCAAGGTTATCAATCATCGTCGTAAGATATTTTCCGAGCACACGAATCTCTCAAACCTCGTTTCCGAAGCTCTTGTGAGTAAGTTGGACACGCTTGAACATGAGAGGTACGGATTCATACTGGTGGATAATACTATTTTCCTCGCAAGAGGTGAGTATATATTTGAACTGGATTCAATATTGAACAATGCTAACAGCAAATATTGTAGTCATCTCAATTTACTCAAAAAACGGAGGAAAAGCTGGTGCCCACGCCTGGGTGTCTTCTGTGACAAGCATTGGAAGTGTTTCTTATCTTGCAGTACAAACTTACGAGGCGTATGGCTGTGGTAGGATTTTCAACACCGTCCATCACAAGTATGCAGCAACAGTTGGCGTGGGGCTCCACCATTATAGCCATATTCCTTCCAACACTTTCCTGATGGTTCTATCTCCTGGCGCGGTTGCAGTTATTCAGAATGGCCTGAGGATTACGGAGGCAGCCTGGAACTCCCATGAAAAGCTTTTGAGTGAGATAGAAGGCATCATAGAAGCGGTGAAGAAGCTCAACAAGGTGAACAAGTTGTGGAGGAAAGCAAAAGATGTTGGAACTTTGGCAGATGATGATGACGGTGATGAGGAAGAGCTTTGAATACTTCATAAATCACAGAAATTCATATGTATTGCGAAAAAAATGTATATCTAAGGCTATATATGTTGGGTATAAAAGTTCGGACAAGTTCATCCAAATCTTGAGGTCAGGTCGAGAGTTCGGACGAGGGTCAAAGCTAAGTTCTCACGGAAAGTTCGGACATGGTAAGCCAGATTTTGGAATTTTTTGGGGCAACCTCTGAGAGGAAAATCAGGGGTCCTGATTGCTCTCAATCAAGCACTTGGACGGGTTCGACTTCAGCAACAACAAATATTTCTCCCCCGGTGTGGCAGTGGCAAAGCCAGGATTCACTCGGGAGGTGGAGATGAGTGTGTCCCTGTGGCTGGATGAGGACCCTGGTTGTGAGCTGGAGGAGGAAGATGATGATGATGAACTTGATGGTGAACTGGATGTGGCCCTGTCCATAGCTCTAGACGAATCTTTGTAACTAGTATTGTATCTGCAGTCATAGTATATATACTGTATGCCTCCTAGCACGTAGGCACTAACGAAATAAGTGCCTTATGGGTGCTCCGATAAGGCGTGTGATGGCTTAAGTCCGATATCTGACCTGATTAGTCAAAATTTTAGAAGGTTTTATTTGTACCTGGGGGATTCCCCTTATCTACTTGTACACAAGCAAAAGAGTACCCTCCCAAAGCTTTTATATAACTGTGTAGTGGGACTTACAGGTGAGTTTGTGTCATCCTCTCTGAGTGCTAGTTTACGTCTGTGGCTCCCTGTTGTAAGATACTTCCGTTCTATCATACTTCCTTTTAATGTAGATGTACTTTTCTACAGTGTCCCTTGTGTAGGGAGCTCTTACTTACTGATTCTCCTCACTTGTAGGTTTCCAACGATATGCATAAGTCTTATACTTTGATTATATTTCCAGTCTGAGGAAACTTATCATTGATGAGATTATACTTCCATCTCAGATCTTGCTACAGGATCCATATCTTCTGCACTTTCTATCAAAAGTAGTTTTGATTCCTTTATTCATATGTGTGTCTCATTGTCTGGTCTTTAATCCAATATCTAGCTTGATATCCCAACTTATGTTTAGTTATGTCTCGACCAAACTTTAGTTTGGTATATCAATGCCATATCTCTTTTAATACTGTAATTACTGTTTTATAGGCCTTATAAGCTTATTCGAAAGATAGGTGTATCACCGGGAGGTGCGTTTTTTGTGGCAAAGGATGGATGGGAAGCGCAAGGTATTTCATTCAAGTATTGTGTACAGGAATGTTGGAAGGCAGTTGGGAATTGCAATTTGGCACTTTTTATGTCCATTGTCGGAAGGACAGGCTGTGGTTAGGTTTTGTGCGATTCAGTGCGAGGCAGGGGAAAAATTATTGTTAAAATTTTTCTTTCTCTCTTTATTTTTCAAAAGAAAAATAATAGTAGTATGTACATCCCTCTCTGTGTTATCTTCATTTCAGTGACTATATGGACCGCTCCAAGTCCTCCATTATAGTTTTTGATTGCTTGCGAGATTTGAGGCTACCAAGACTTGAACTTTGAAGTACACGGCAGTAGCGATTTCCCACAAGGTTTGCAAGGAGTGAAGCTCCGAGCATACAAAAACTAGCTTTTCCCATTTTTGTGCCGCTTACAAGTTTTTGACAGCTATCTTCCAGACATACATCAAGAGCTACGTGGCTAGGTGGATAGATACAAATAGATATTGTATATTGTATGTCTGAATCTGACGCAGATTGCGAGAGTTGGTCGGTCCGACGCGACCATCCTGTACTGAATTATTTGAAGGCTGATGTGAGTTCCTAAGGTAACTAGATTAGGACTTCGGAGGAATAAGAACGTAGAGTCGGGAGAATGCTAATGATGTTGTTGTATTGGAGATCATTGAGCGGGTCGGAAGGTTCGAACCCTTGATATTCTTAATCCAGTACTTGCCTCCAGCATCCCCGATATTGACGCCTAGCGCAAAGCATACAATCAAGGGGAAGCTTGAAATCGACTTCTCTAGACTGCGAGCCAAGGCCAGGTTTTTAGTACACGCATGAACTAATGGATGTGAATGTCATCTTTAAGGGAGACAAAATTCACCGGAGGCTGCGTGGATCTTTACAGAGTAGTAAGATGTTTCAGCGATCTGTGTCTTTCGCATCGGGGAATAACATCTAAATTCTAGTGAATTTGGGCTGTTGAGGCGAGTCCTATATCTAGCAATATCATCATTGAATCCTATCCGAGGATCCTCGAAGCTCCGATTCGCAAGCTAAAAACTGTCTTAACGGCTGAAGAAAAAATTTAGAGAACCAGATATGGCCACGATCGAAAATAGTGGGGCTAACTCCTCTGTGGAGTGATTGAATGCATCGCTTTATCCTACTTCTGGCTCAAAATTGGTAGACAACATTACTTTCTGAACGATGACCGACGCTGACCGACGCTCACAAATTCACGATGTTAGGCGCGATTACCTGAGAATGTAAGTCTGTGTTTCAAAGGACAGGAATGCCGCTGCAAAGTTTTGTCCCCTTAAACTTACCACACCTCTAGTACGGAGGAACTTTTTCTATCCGTTATTTGCGGATAGTACACAGGCGGAACTTGATCATAGAATGCGGGAACTAGTATCTGCCAATATTTGCATATGTTCGGGCTGGTTGGTATAAAAGGTGGTGTGTTGCCCTGGCATTCGTTAGCTTATCAGCCACTCATCTATTAGTACTCCCCTTCAGCATGTTGTTCGCATCCTCTGTCGCCTTCGCCGTTCTTGGCTTGACGATGTCAATTCAAGCAGCGCCTCTTGAAGCACAGCATCCTATGATGCATCCTGGTGCTGCTGGGCCTACTAAAGTCACCTCCCCACCACCAGTCCCACTCGCCACCAACGCGGCACAACTCGCAGCAGAACTTATAACCGAGCCCAGCAATGTCAATAAGCTGACCGCGTTGCTAACCAAAGATGGGAACCTCCTCACTGGTCAAGCCCTTCGCAATCTCACAGTCCTCGATTTCAATAACCAGAAACCTGCGGCAGGTGCAGAGGGCGGTTCTATCCTCCTCGGCACTGTCTCCAACTTCCCTATCCTCGAGACTGTTGGCATCTCTGGTGCGGTCTCCTTCTTCGAGCCTTGTGGTCTCAACATACCTCACTTGCATCCCCGCGCTGACGAGTTCCTGATCGTCATGGAGGGCCAGCTCGAAACCGGCTTCGTCATGGAGAATGGTTTCAATGCTGAGGTCCACACTCAGCTGGGGCTCTACCAGGGAACAATTTTCCCACAGGGCAGCATTCATTATCAATACAACCCTACCTGCCACAACGCCACCTTTGTCGCTGCATTGAACAGTAATGATCCTGGCAGGAGTGATGTCGTTACCAGCTTCTTCATGTTGGAAGGCGCGGTGGTAAATGCCTCTTTGGGATTCCCAAAGACCATTGGAGGCCATAACATTAAACAATGGAAAGAATTCCTACCTGTCAACTTGGCGAAAGGGGTGGAGACCTGTTTGAAAACGTGCGGGATTCCGATATAATTTACTTATCATTTTCTCGGAATAATTTCTTGCTTTCTCTCAGAATTAATCCATCGCTTTACTTAGTATCTCATTACTTACACTGACCTATAGGCATTTCCACTAGTCGTTCTGAATGGCACTGTCGCATCATAGTAGAATGTATCCTCATCCATCTTTGCCTATCGGATAGATAGAGCATATCAGATTATTTTACTTATCGTTGATTTAGTACCAGAGTTATATTCGTTCTTAATAAATCTCTAGTGCTGTTATTCGTTCATATGTTCTACTCCTATGGATTGAAAGAGTTCGGTCGAACTGCTGCTCAGTGATCTGCCCATCCTTAATGACTCGGAATCCGAGTTGATGTAAGTATATTATTCACTGCCCTGACATACACTAAATGGATTTGTATGTAGAACTGGGACAGTAGCAGCGCAATATCTAGCCCGAGCGTGAGTAAGACGTTCGGGCACTACAGATCTCTCTGAAACATTTGTTTTTGCATCACACTTATCACTAGTCATATTGGGACTAGGGACACCATATAGGGGCGAGCCGCCACTACTATAGGTTGTATGAAGATTCCAAATTCTTCGATTTCCTCAAGTTGAATTCATCTTTCATTTTTGATTGTCTGGCTCCTTCTTCACAACAGATGTCAGATACTGGTGGCTTTCGGGTAAACTAACCGTGGACAACCATCGGATGGGGTATGATACCAATCCTGTTTGCGGCTGTTAAAGATCTCGGAAAGATCTAGGACTAAAGCCCTGCAATCCCCCTCATGTCAGAAACTTTGAAGCGAAAAGGAAGGAACTCGGAGCTGATAAGCTTTGAAGCTATAGATTACTACCATACTCATGGAAGAACGATATACTTGAAGAGGTCGCGAATATTACTAACCTTCACGAACCAAGACCAAAATCTCATAGAGGAGGATGAACAAGTACTATGAAGCGAGAGAACTTCAAGCTGAGACTTCACAAGAATTTTTTCAAGGTGATTACACTAGGATCCGTAGCCCGGCGGTGCGTGGGTCCGCTGCTAACACCAATCTGAGGATGATAGTAAGCGTGTTCCAGATACCGCACTGGCACCAATGACTCGGAGCTTAACTAGTCCCGATAGCCTGTATCAACTCAATCTTGTAGCAGCGAACTCCTCATTGCCTTTTAAATTTTCAACGGTGATGTCAGTTAAGTGTCAAAGCGTAGAATCTCGAAAGTAATTTGTCGACACCAAGGTTTTAAGGACGGTTAACGATCCGGATCCACGTGGCGCACTCCGCTGCACCGGACTCCGCTAGGTTTAGTAGGGCGTAGTATTTCCGAGCTATATACTTACATATGTACATGTATACAATACATGGAAGCGAAAAGATGATAAATAATCCAGGGAACAAAACAAAGGAAGGAATGTGTCTACTGTAAGAGGAAAAAATATGTGTTGCAACGCTCATTAGCGAGCGAAATGTAGCAAGATGTAGTACATGAAGTGGCGTGTATACCTAACAGTGACAATAAAGATATTGGTGCAATCACCGTTCAAGCTCGAATTCTCCACCCATCGCCCTTTCTTGAAACTTTCCCAACACCACCAAACCCTTCTCGCACGACGACCCATAGACCAGTACTACACAACTACATCCTTGATTTCTTCGGCCTTGAGCACCAGTCCTATCATCGGAGTCTGTGCAGGTGCGGTACCTGGCGGGCCCACATGGCGTTTCCGAACTGACATGGTCTGGACTTCAAGGTCAGGTAGAGGATAAGGCACTTTGAGCATCGCAACGACCTTCGGATGATGTGGGGTGGGCGAAAGGGTGGCAATCTTGGTTTTGACTGGGGTTGGTGAAATGGAGGAGGAAGGACGCGGCAGTCCAGCCACAGGTAAGCGTCGGACCTTGAGCATACATGTCCACGGTGTTTCTGAATCCTCTGGATCACTATCGTTTCCATCATCGTCATCAGTTTTTGACCGCCCTCGGCCAAACAAAGACGAGGTCAAGGTAGTATCAGGATCATCGTTGGCAGACGCTCTCGATGCAGTGCTTAAACGATTTCTTCTCTTCCGCGCTTGACTCGTTTCCGAAGTTGGTAAAGACGAATTCGACCCCATAGGACTCGATTGACTAGCCACGATGCTCCGTCTCCGCTGAGAACCTGAGCGGGAAACACCACGCGAGGTGCTACTCTCAGCGTCCTCCGCATCCCCGACCTGTGCCTTGTCCTTACTCTTCTTCTTCGATTTCGACTTTTTACCGCGTTTCCACTCTACTCTCACTTCAACTTCCGCAAGTCCGATGAATTCCGGCTGCGATCCACGTCCCGAGTGACCATTGCTGTTGGAATTATGCCCATGGTGATTGCGCATACCACCGAATAGACCTGGACTGCTGGCACCCTCGGGTGTTTTGATCCATTTGCGTATGACCCACACGTATAACGCAGGACCCCGGCCGAATCCTAGACTCTTGGGTGGAGGATAACCGGAAGAAGCAAAGTTTGCAAAGGCGGAGAGGGCAGCAGGACCGCCAGGCGAGGACAGAATAGGCTGGATGCCTAGAGTAGCGGGCAGAACGACGGTGGCATTCGAGGCGGAAGAACCGTTGCCTCCTGTAGACATGGGCGGAGGTTCCAGAGTGTTAGTCCTCGACCCTGTGCTCAACCGAGAAGACGTTGTGCTAACATTGGTCGTCTCCCGACCAAGCTCGTAATCGTAGGCGTAATCATGTACTTGGACATCGCTTGGATCTAGGTGCATACTAGACGGCCGTACATGTTTCATGAGTCCTCTTATTCCTAGACCAGATCCTTCAACGCCTGAAGATGTAACAGGTCTACTGGGCGACGCTGAACCACCGCGTCTACCAAAACCAGTTGTAGAGAGATTTCTTCCATGTCGTGTAGGAGAAGGAGGTATGGCTGTTTGGGTAGGTGTCTTCAACTGACTATGGTTAGGAGAAGGGGGGGTGAACGACGTAGTGGGAAACATTGGTGGGGAAGGCGATGCCTCTTTCTTCTTGAACAGTTTTCCAAAAATGTTCTTCTTCTGCGGCGGAAGGCCTATGGGCAGCCCAGCAGCGGGAATCTCGGGCGCGTGTACATGTTCATCCGCTGCTGAGAGGCCCGCGGAGGATACAGATACAACCGATGATCCAGGAGTGAAGCGATCAGGATCTGGTGTGGTTGGACGTGATGAAGTCTGCTGTGGGCGAAGATGGGAGTTGCCCACTGTGGAAGGCCGGTTACGAAGCCTTTGACCCTCATCGAGGCTCCCTCGTGCACTACCGGTACCTGTCGTAGGAGCAGGAAATTGAATTCCCGTTGGAGCCGGCCAAACCTCAACGACTTCTACCATTGCAAGATCAATCATCTCCAAGCCTTTTCGCGTAAACTTTGCGATTTTGGCATCGGTACCAGCATCGACTATAGTGTTCGTCATCACGTTATGAGCCTGCAAGTTGTATAACGGAATAATCATTCGGCGACCTGAAGCAGTAGATCCAACCGAAGAAAATGAAGCTGTAGAAGCATAACCTGAAGAAGAATAGGTAGATGCTTCAGAGCGATTCGATTCCGTTCGTGAAAGAGGTGCTCCGCCAGTGTCTGAAGCTGTAGTAGAAGTGGGAGAACTAGGGAGCAGGCTCTACGTCATCGAGGGATTGTCTCGGGGTCATCGTAGACGATCCTGCTACACCTGGGGCACGTGAATTTGGAGGTACTAACTGAACCTGAAGGTTCAAAGGATGATTTGACTTGGCTGGCGGAGGTCGTACGAATATAAAGGTCTTTACAAAGGACACTCAGATTCAATACAAAGTTTGAGTTTATAGTAGAAACGAACTTCATTGACACCTTTTTCTTTCTTTTCCTTCTTCTTTGTGGTCGTAGGTTCATCCGCCTTTCCGTTGTGCTCCTCATCATCATCGTCATCATCGACTTCTGGCGGTAGATTTGCGTGAGGGGTTGAGTTTATATGCTGCAGCGCAGAGGGTAGAAGGGATGTGAAAGACGAAAGCATTTCAGCCTTCAGCCCTTCAGTAGGCGAGATTAATGTTAGATATTGGGTATTGGGTATTGGGTAAGAACAAGAAGTAAATGATACGATGCTGACATATTTATTGATGGGCACTCTCTCGGCACTCACGCGACGGCGTGGGTGGGCCGTCGGATAATCACAAACTGTAGTCACTCCTATTTTCTATTCTCTTGGAATACATTGTGGTCGCACTTATTTTTTCCCATCTGCGCAGTATACAACTTCCTTCTCTTCTCTTCCTTCAAGCTCCTTAACAATGACTTTGATGTGCCCTTCCTCTGTGCGCAGTGTACGGGAAGCGACATGCCAAGCTCTGAATCGCGTTTTGATTATTATCATAAGGTAAGTAAGTAGCCGCAGAGCCGAAACGGTTCGCATCTCCTGTACGTGTAACTTGCCGTCCTCCCAGTCATCTCCTTGTTAAAGTAATTCCGAGCAGGCACCTTCATCGACATCCTCGAACGAGCCAATTCTGCTTACCTTCGGCCTCGTAAATCATCCGAATATCCGAATCGGCAGCCGAACTACGAGCGAGCTGGAGCGAGGTATATTTGCATAGTGCACCTTAACTTAACGAGGTACTTTCAGGATCAGAATCGATAAGTATATAGCTCGCTAGGTACCGAAGGTTGAACAGTGAAGGGTGGTGAGAGACAAGAAAGCACCATCGGACACACCTTTACTTTCAAGTTGTCATTGGTGGGAAGGGGGATGGTGTAAAAGAGCTCGTGTGATCATCCAGCGAGAACCAAGAAACTAGGCATATCAGGAATGGAGGTCTACAGGTGTTTAACCTTGAATGACAATATTCCCGCGGCGCAGCCGCTGTTGCAACTGTCGAGCTACGCAGCTTGTGCTACACCTCGCAGCTCGCTATATAAATTTGAACATTTAAATTTCCTTGTCAACAAGCCAAGAAAGAGGAAATAACAGAAAAGAAGTACTGTGCCGTGTGCTATATACGGATCTTGTACCGCTCCCGATAGTTCTTCGAGTTGTACCGCTGTCGGCTTTTTCCGTCTCCCATCGGCGCTCAAAAAGGGGGGAATTTCCTCACACAATGAAGGAAGGAAGGAAGGTTTATTACACGGCTCGTGCAAGTGCTAAACGCCGGTTCCAGATCGAGCATCCGGTGTGCAAACACCATAATCTCTGGGCTCCGCTAGCCAAAAATGCCGACTCTTACACCGTCGTGCCGTGAATTTACAACAGGTCTGTCATTAGTTATCAATGTTGAGCTGAGAAAATGGAAATAACCGTACGAAGTCGGAGCCTCAGCCTCCAAGTTTGAACAGCATATCTTCCTAATCCATCCTCCCGTGGAATGGTATCCCTCATCCGTATTCATCCATATACGCCCATAAAATCTCATTCTTGGCATAGCTAAGCGGGACCGAATCCTGTCAATTGTCGATGCAGATCAAATGCATATGTTTGCTGAATGCGTGTATGTATCTCCGTATGTCATCCGAAACCGAATCAGCGAATCTTAACCAAAATCGTCTACCCGAATCTCGACGTGTTCGACTCGGAGACCGATGTCGGTCTCGGAGGGTTTCAGACTCGTTACTTTGATAAGATCTGGTTTGAGGTTGCGCTAGGAGGCCAAGTTTCTGACAGTTTGAAGACCGAAGTTGAACCTATAACGAGTTTTTTTACAGTAAAAAATCAATTCCTTACCGCGAAGATTCTCGAACAAGTGGACAATCTCCATGAAAGTAGAGGATAGGAATTAAGTAGATCATTTCTGCCACATCGCATAGCCTACATATATGTACATTGTCTTGCAACATCCTTAGCTTTGAATTCGGAAAGAAAAATCATCACTCACATTATTAAAGTTTCCCTGTATATACGTCAGACACCAACAACTTTCCCAATCCCTCACGAATCGCGGTTTGCATGGATGTGCTCTTTCGACTGTCGCGATCCACGAAAACGTGTGTATATCCTCCTACTGCCGCAGGCGAGTCCGTACCTTCCTGGAATACACCTATCTCATACGTCACCGAACTGTTGCCCAGCTTTTTGACTCGAAGACAAAGATCGAGGACTTCAGGGAATGATAAAGGCGCAAAGAACTGCATAAAACAGGGCTAAGGTGAGTTGAGTATTCAGGTGGGCATGGAACAAGAGCCCGAGAGGAAGAAAGGAGACGCAAAACTTCACTCGACACCATGATGAGATGACCAGTCCAATTAAAGGCGATTGTGAGGGACTTCTGTCCACAGGATTCAATAAGATATGTGTTGACTATGGAGTCGAAAAGATGATAGTATATGGAGTTGTTTATATGAGAATATTGATCATTGTCGCTCCTTCAAAACGACAAGGTCAATAACTCGAAATTCTGTAGCCTCCGAAAAGCACATACTAGTAGTAGTGCTGCAAGGTACCAGTAGACTTACCACCGTGTGCGATAAGAAAGGGAATACCGAAAGTCAGCTCTCCTCAGAGCTTTAAGAGTTTCGGTCATGATTGTTCGAAGGAGAGGTCCGGCTACTTTTTTCCCGCAGCCGGATGTCACCAAATGTCACCTCCACGTGATGCTATCTCAATGTGACTAGGGTTGCCGCTTTTGATTCGGCATGCATCAAAAGCTCCTCATCATCAACGCTGGTGAGCTTCATCGTCGTTGACATTCCATCTCGTTTCAAAGTGCTTGATCATCCTCAAGATGTCGATGGATAACTATGATGAACTAACAGCCATACCTGTTCCCACTTTGGCTTTCCTGCATGAGACTGGTAGATCTTCTTTCGATTGTTCTGAGGTCTGAAGGAATGGTAACATATCTCTGTTCGTAGCCGTCGAGGTTCAATGTTCTGTTCGTGACCACGCTCGAAACGTCAAACGAACCCTATCAAAATCGATCTCACTCGATACGGGTGCCAGTACACCGAGTGTGGAGGTTATCGGCATAATCAGTACAGCGTATTCACCCTCTGGTAATCTGAAGGCAACTTTGAGAGAGACCGACGATAAGAAGAGATTTGTGGAGATATGGAATAATGATATCATAGTGGCCTGCAAGGATGTGACCGATGAACATGGGATTTTTTATGCCGATGGTAGGTAATCTAATGCTCTTCTAATGCTCTTGGATCGGCTTTGATAGAATGCCCTCCTAGATTTTTTCTCTTCCCTGTGCTTTTCACCTTCGGAAAAGTCCATCCTCTATGTTGCAGAGAAAAAAAAGCCAACAGAGAAGAATTCTGTCGAAAAGTTCAGATACACGCAGCGGATTTGGAGAAGGCCTTGTGGGAAAATCCAACCCAGCGCTCTTTCTGTTCGATTGGAAAACCAACGAATTAGTGTCACTCAAGCATAATTTGCCTGTCTGGTTTGATCAGGCAATTTTCGGACCCACCGACGACAATAAGATATTTGCGACTGGGTACGAGACTGCCCCAGGCGAAAGACTTCTCGGTATCAAAGCTTGCTACAATCATCCGATGGGAATCTGGGAGCTTGATATTGAACGTAGAGGCCCAGAATGGCCCACCGTCCGTGTGCGGAAGCTCACTCCTCCTCATCTTTCGTGCAGGTCACCCCGCATCATTACCAGCAATGGTAAAACCACGCTCTTGTGGATTTCTGAATCCACGGGGGGCGCGCATGCTTCCACTGCCTCCCTTCATTCTCTTGATATTGCACTCCGAGGTAGATCCTTCCAAGACCCAAACAGCTTGTGGATACGATATGGGAACCGGCAAAAGGTGAATTTCCGGGTCTCTACCTTGGCCCTACACTTCATCGCAATCCACATGTCCACTTCGGCAAAGATGACTATATTGTTGTTCAGACTTGCTGGGGTTCTCGTGGAACTATCGTTCCAATCTCTTTGCATAACGGGGCGATCACGGAGCTCACACCTGTAGGTGATAAGATTTTGCTGAGCTGGACCGATATTTTAGCGGTGGCAGGGAACAAGGTGGTGTGTAGTCGAAGCTCATTCACAGGTCCATCTGAACTGGTCTTGGGCGAGTTCGATGGGGCTGGTTCTGTATCATGGAAGGTCATTCATAAACCCGTGGTCTCGGAGCGTCGTACGTCCGTTCAAAGTAGTCCTTAGTATTCATCGCTGATATGTAGGATCTCAGTTCAAACTTGTCTAGATTCCTTGACAGTCAAAGTCGTACCCATTCCGGAGCGATTCCCAACAGAGACTATCCTTGTCCAGCATAGATCCGCTTTGCGAGAACAAAAAATCCTCCCCTGTATCACCATACCTCATGGTGGTCCGCATGGAGCGGAGACAATTGCCCTTTCAGCTTCAACTGTTTGTCTTGCACTTGAAGGCTGTAGGTTACAGTTAAAGTTCTCTAATAATCAATCTCACACAGGTTTTCTTGCCGTAGATACCATATCCTTGCCCAATTACACTGGCTCAACTGGATTCGGAGAGAAACATGTTCGTGCGCTTATTGGACAGTGCGGTACGCTGGATGTTGGTGATTGTATCGAATCTGTCCGCTATCTTGTCAAAACTGGTGTCGCGGTTGAGGGACCTGGTAAATTATTTCTCAGTGGTGGAAGTCATGGAGGATTCCTGCTGGGTCATCGTTCGTACTTTTTTCCTCGTGCTCAAATTGCCCTCGAAGCCTGAAGCATTCTGCAGTCATTGGCCAATACCCGAACGTTTTTACGGCTGCAGTCCTTCGAAATCCGGTAATTTCCGCTGGGGAGGTTTCAACATCCGACATACAAGATTGGTATTTTGCCGAGTTTGGACTAGACTATCCTCTACCGTCTTTACCTCTCGGTTATACGGGACTGTCATCTGCTACAACAAAAGCGAGTCCTTCGCCTCCTCAAATTATCACCCCGGAAGTCTATTCGAAGCTGTTCCATGCATCTCCAATTGCGCACGTCCAAACGGTCACTGCAGCTGTGCTGTTGCTTATAGGCGATTCTGATCAGCGGGTAGCGCCAACTCAGGGTATCGGATACTATCACGCCTTGAAGGCTCTCAAAGCCGACTGTTCGGATGACGTTGAAATGCTCGTGTTCGGTGGGGAAGGTCATCCTCTTGATGGCCTTGAGGCTTCGAAGGTTGTATGGCTACGTACTGCAGAGTGGTTCAAATATCGGGCTATCTACTGAGCATATGACATATATACATAATCTTGCAGCATTCATAGGACTTTTTTCTTTCTATCGGAGCAAGAACCTTCCCGAGGTGAAGGTTCGGTGAAACTCGGCTTCTCTTCATGTGGTAAAACAACACCATATGCAACATTATATTTCCAAAATACCAAGCAAGTGGCTTCAGAAGACCCATCTTTATTCATTCAAGCTCAATGATCCACTATCTATTACACGAAGATGATATCTTTTCCGGATCAGTGTGCCCCATCTCGAGTGCTGTGATGAATGTACATGTACAGCACGATGCATACAGTAACACTCATCAGGTGAGAGAGTTGCGGCCTCCTAACATTTCATTGTAATTGACATTACCACCGACAGCTGCGGGTTTGTTCAAAAGTGGCTTTCACCAGTTAATTTAATCTTGGGCCCAGAACGTACCGCAGATCTGATCCATCCTTGTTGCGAAACAACCTGCTGGCCATCGTTATAATGGGCTACTTAGCTTCTTTTGAATTGTATGATATGATGTATCCTACACATCTCGATCCCACTGGAAGTATCTTGATGGTGACAATTATGGTATGGTGTTGTGGCTGACACCCATTTAACGAGATGAGACGAGAATCCGCGTCAGTTAATCCACCCATCTCCGCACCGCGAAATATGCTCAACTCTTGCAGCAGCACGCTTTCGGTGGCCTCTACGAGGGTAGAAGCCACACAGTCTAGTTTGACGGCTCCAATGTCGACCTCGTCTATTACGCTTATTCCGTCCGAAACACCATCAGAGATACGCTCAGCTCGGTCAAAAAGGCCTCGACATCGAAAGAATATGTCGAATTGCGTTGCGGAACTCGCGCTGGTGTACGGTGTTTCTGGATGGGATCCGAATCCGAATGCAGGTCCAGGTGGATGTGATCCGCGTACTGCTCCTGTGTCCACATCCACCTTGCCTCCATTGTTGAACGGGCTAATGCCTCGCTGGATTTTCAAGCAGAGGAAGTCGCTGTCGGAGGATTTTCAGCGGCCATCTACAGGGAATCCACGGTCGAGGGTTGGATAATGCGCTGGTTTTTGTTGCACATCTTTCGGAAATTTGGGTTAGGACCTTGAGTTGTTTCATTGTTGTGCCCGATTGACTTGTTGCAATAGCTGTCTGTTCCCATTAGGGTCGACGTCTCGTGTTAATATGGTGGATCTAGATATCGATATGACAAGGATACTGCAATAGGTTAATAGGGAACAAGGACACGCAATTATAATAGCACTGTATTAATTATGACATGGCCCATATATATAGTTTGTTGAAGTATGGTTTATCTGGATTCTGCATGCATGTATTTTACTTGCAATTGGTGTGAAATGGACTGATGAACGCTGAGCGCTAGGAGCAATTGCCGGCGCTTATTGATACTGCGCCTTTGCAGCTTGCTGCGTTGGTTCCGTTGGTTCCTCGTTCCTCAATACGCAGACTGAATGTGACTCAGGAGAAGGACGCATTACATGGGCGCTATACACCGGCAATTCGTTGGTCTCAAAAAAGATATAAGCTGCGGGCAAGGCAAAGGCAAAGCAAAGGCAAAGTCGGTTGACGCTGCGATGTCTCTTGAACCGTAATGTATCTGACTCAATTTAATCGTCCTGGTTGTGCAGCGGTATATAATACAGTAGGGAGAAATACAGGATCGCAGAAAACTTCTACAGCTTCTACAGCTCTTCACAGCAGTTGCACCATATATATATCGCTACTAGCATCTGCCCATCTTTTGCAATGTCTTCGAAAATCCAGCCAAATTCAGCTCCCTACTCTTCCTCCGCTTCGACCAGTTCGACGGCGAATCTCGTACCAAAGACGCAGAAGGATTACTTGTCTGCCTTTGCCAATCTACAATCAGCATACGGATTTAACGGCGGGGTCCCTTTGCTTCCCGCAAAAGCGTCGAACGCTGCAGAGCTCGCATTATCATCGCCTAGCTCAACATCTGCATCCTCGGTGCAGGGCTCCAACCCATTTTTGCCAACACAGACCTCTAGTGGGAAAAATTATGAGGAGGCGTTTGGGAATCTGTACTCTATGTACGGAGGTCCCGGGGGAATAGAATCTCTCGTCTTCTAAACGTTAAGATCGCTTGGTAAGCTTGCATCGCCAATGTACATATGAATTTGACTGCAGGCTTACCACTGTCCACACCATCAGCCACTCCTTTGATATCCATTGATGCAGTGTAGACAACATTGACCTTCAAATTCACGTACTTATATAGATTCTACCACTGCTGTGCTTTAGCCGGATCCGTTTATCCTTCACTTCAGGGCTGTATACTCTTCACTCTGATATGTATTAATACGCATTCTTTACTATTAGACTTACACGTTTTCAAGTTGTGAAAATCTAGTCTCCCGGTATTTACATCGAAGCAAGTCGACTCTATTAGTAACACAAACCGTAAAGACCCCACCTACTTCTCGCATTGTTGCCTGCATCTTACGGAGCATTGAAGTCATATACTCCCTTCACAACACACCTCCAGCCATCGCGAACAAGAGCCTGAGTACAGATGAAAATTTCGGGCATTTTTTCATGTTCAAGTACAGTCAAACGCTGACTGGCACTCTAGCATCACTATGTTTATGATAAGTGTCGCCTCCTCAGGTTTTTATGCAAAGAAGATTCGGCTAAAATTAGAGCCTGGGGATGACGTTGGTGTTTGATCTTGAAACTAAATTACTCAGTGAGCTCGTTTCGATAGGTGTATCGTTAACCGACCAGTGAATAGTCAATGAATAGCTGCGATGGGGAAGAATATTAGTCGCTATACTTAATAGGAAAGAATCATACTGGCGCTTTTATCAAGCGTGCGCGGGGAGAGAAGGGCATCTAGAATTAGATAGATAGCCAAAGCACTGAAAATATTAGTCGCTATACTTAATAGGAAAGAATCATACTGGCA
>ML769441.1:117351-275246 GCA_009733575.1 Gymnopus androsaceus JB14
CACTTCCGGGCACGGCCGAATGATACTGCCATGCCACATGGTTTGCTCTGCGAACCGGAACGCCAGATGCGTTTATCGCTAGCTTTAAAGGTGTCAGGGACAGCAGGACATAAATGGTGGTTGGACGGTTAAACGATATGTGCCGACATGACGAATTTCTCTCTGCGGATTCCACCGCTAGAGTCGTGAACTACTGTGGTCAGGCGTTAGCGGATGGGATCATGATCGTTAACTGACTCATACGAACCCGTTGTTTATACCCAGCGGATGATAACACGTTAGGAATGGCGTCCCGAGCAACTGTGGCGAGGAGTCTCTCTAAGGCGCTCCGCATGGAAGAGGTGTGGTCCTATTGGGTATGTGATGGATCGGGAAGATCGGTGAGAAGTTACGCTTTGACCATCGTGCATGTTCATCTCGAACCACCATGCTTCAATGTTTTTTGCTGGTTATGTATGGTTTTGAACCACCAAGGAAGGTCATTAAAAAGATTTATCGAGAAGACCGCCGGCAAAAGAACATGGACTGGGGTTTAAAAGTCGTGCTCTCCGACCATCTGAGACACGACTTCTGTAATGGCTATCAAAGTTTGTACAACATCCTTAACTGCCATTTGCTTGAACTTGATCCGCTACTATGCAGACTCTTTCGGTAAACGCCTTGTTAATATGCATCTACTCTACTATTGCGGTGTCACTTTTCCCATTCTCCTCGTGTTTGTCGTAGTTGCCTATACCTTCGGAATATTCCATGAGGATAACCTGCCAATGATCGCGTTTAGCATTACTATCCTTTTCCCTTATGTCATCACTTTTGATCCCTTGGGCAAGATCAGGTTGGCGATTCCAGTCAAATACGGCTGATTAGGGTGCGAATAATCTGGCTGGCGATCACTCGGGGATAACGAGAGTGTACCCTCTCATATTGATCCGGTCTGACCCTTTAATGTTGCGTAACCTTTCCAGGCTCTTATTTTGCTTTAGACTGTCGTCGTCGTCGGTCAGATTAAAGCGCTGGTTTCATTAGAGCTTCTGTAGGTAAGTGTCGCTCAGTTCACGAACATGGCCAGGTTAAAGGTGTTGTACAACGCACTTTTATCAAGCGCGCGCGGGGAGAGAAGGGCATCTAGAATTAGATAGATAGCCAAAGCACTTGGGCACGGGCCGAATGATACTGCATGCCATGGTTTGCTCTGGAAACGGAAGCGGAAGATTAGCGCTGAAGAGGTAAGAGTATTAGACGCCCACACTTTATCATCCAACGTTCTAAGCAGCGACTATGTCTCTTGGACTGCGCCTTTCTTTGGCTTCTCTCTGCGTGGTCCCGTTTCTGGCGGGAAGGACGGTCTACTATGCGGCATGCTCCGGAAACTGCGGTTAAATATTAACCAAAACGCAGCGAGTTGGCGGCGAGATTATTATTGCTCAAGGTTTAAAGTAGTGCACTTTTTTTGCTTGCTTCATGTCATACTTACTTATTGTAATCCTCAGCAAAATCTTCAAGCTTAGGGCCCTTTGGGTCTTTTTGTATGCCACTGGTTAATTATTCCTGCTCGCAGCTTGACCGATGTTCATTTTTCAAGGTTACATGTTCAAGCTAAGGATCATCCAGAAATCATCGAGATCTCAATCGGTCCTGATTCGAGATTAGCGGCATTATGCCTGAATATTCCTCCAGTGGCCTATAAGAGCGTTGTGGCTGGTATGGTTTGGCAGGGTCTCTCTGGACTTCATTCTCCCTACTGTCATGGTCTTTCTGGGCTTTCGTGCTCTCGGTTTTCTCGCATCTTCAGCACTCTTTGACACGTATGCAGCCCGCGTTCCTCGAGCTGAACCGGCGTGGATGGCAGGCCGCGAGAATTCAACCTTATTACTCGGAGGCCTAGCGGCTAACATCACTGGAGAAGATCAAATTTTCGACTACGTAGTTGTCACAGGACATGTGGGACCACGTCTTTGCGAGCCCTACCTACCCTATCGGAGTGGATAGCGTGTCACGTATGCTTAATGTGCGTTGTCACGCCCTTAGAGATTCTCTCCAACTTAAAAGATTTATCTAGGATGCCGACTATGCAGCAGCAGCGCTCGTTGAATACGAAGCCAACGCTACGGGGCCATACACCAACAACATCGCAGACTTTTTAGCCTGAGAAAAGATACAGCTTCGAATCTACGTCAAAATTCCCAATCCGTTCTGGACGACTTGATTTCCCTGCGGATTGGCCCGAGCTCGAGGTAACGTCATATAACTTCTTGAGGGCCTGACTAATTTACTCTCCAGTACATCGTGGCCCCCGGATATCTTGGCAATTGGTGTAAGTGCATATTCTCCTTGCTAGGTAGTGAGCTGCGAATTGACCTTGCGTTGTATTTCAGCTGCGCCTGACGAAACCCAGCCCGCAGCAGGGAACTATGGCAGTGTCTGTGCGGCAGTCGTGGCTCCACTATCCCGGGGAAATATCACTATCTCGTCGGCGGACATGAATGACCATCCCATCATCAGCTCGAACTTCCTCACGCATCCTTCGGACAAAGCGCTCATCCTTGCGGGTTACAAGCGCGTCAGACAATGGTATTGTATGTGATGGATCGGGAAGATCGGTGAGAAGTTACGCTTTGACCATCGTGCATGTTCATCTCGAACCACCATGCTTCAATGTTTTTTGCTGGTTATGTATGGTTTTGAACCACCAAGGAAGGTCATTAAAGAGATTTATCGAGAAGACCGCCGGCAAAAGACCATGGACTGAGGTTTAAAAGTCGTGCTCTCCGACCATTTGAGACAGGACTCCTTCCGCCGTAATGGCTATCAAAGTTTGTACAACATCCTTAACTGCCTATTTGCTTGAACTGACGATAGTTACCTACAGAACTCTATGAAAACCTTGAATGTCTCCAGGCCAACTTTCTCCCCGGTACAGTCCGAGCCTGAGTCCTATTCAAGTCGAACACTCGACACAAACTTGAAGGCCAAGAACGTTCCAGAAAAGCACATTTATATAGCATACGGCGAAATACCTGCTTCTGAAATTAATTTTATGCGAAGCTCCTCCCCCCATATCATTGAACCTCTCATTGGCGAGCAGACTTGGAATTCAAACTCCCTTCGCATCATCAAACGACCCTTGCCACCTTCAAAGATTGCCTCACGTCGCAAAGCCTATGTAGGTTACAGTAACTGGGTTCCGAGCTTTACTGTACTGACGTTTCCGTATTTATGTAGGGCAGCCTCGATAATTTTACAGCTCTCTGCGGTAGCTTACGCGAAGTCCAGGATCAGGCACGACTCGCCTCAACCTCGAGTGGCGAACGATTACGAATTAAATCAGAGGCTTTGACTCTTGAACATCAACTCTCATGCGCGTTGAGAAGTGACCAAGTGGCTACCTATAGTGGAAGTACCAGACCACTGTCATCTCGAACCAGGTCTAGGAACCCTCACTGTCATCAAACACCAATCAATATCACTTCCCGAGTCATCTCTCCAGAATACGATTACTCTCTGCCTGGCCCGCTACGTCTCAAGACGGAGCGATTGCCACGAAGGCTACCTTTACCGAGTAGCTTCATAGTATGTGCTGAATCAGAATCAAAACCCGCTCGAGCGGATTAACTGCAGGCACCTTGGTATATAAGCCTACAGTACTAGTCTATCTACGACACTGAGTACTTAATTTATCCTTCTCTAATGTTTTTTTCGATGAGTCTATATATTGACAGGTTGAATGCTTCATTTTCGACTGCCAGCCTATGCCCTACATTATTGAGGTCAAATATTTAAACTAATATATGGCCAGTCCGACTGGAATTTCCTTCCTTCTGGCGTAGTAGGACAAGAGTAAAGATCACCATCTTTAGCACGCATAGTCCAACCAAACGAGCCATTGGGTTCCGAGGGCCTTATTAGTCGAACATCTGGATCGATATTCCAGCAAGGATTCAACTGCAAAAATCCCAAATCAATGGTGAGAGTGGTCAGAGAACCTTGCGAGTTCTCGAGCAAGTCTGTGATATTCAACTTGTGAAACATCTTGCTCGTGCGATGCGTCCACTGAAAGAAAGACGCGTATGTGTGTTTAGAGCCATAGGTACGTGGTGAAAGTGCTAGGCCTAAAGAGAGCCAATGAAGATGAGGGAGGGAGTTGGCTATGCGTAGTAGGAGTGTCTGCAGTATAAAAGTATAAGCTCAATGATTCAAAAGTTGCAGTACAAATGGACGTACCAGAATATTCATTGGCCAGTCTACTAGTATTGTTGAGTCGGGGCTTTCTATACAGATTGGCCAGTAGTAGTCGTAGATTGAAACCCACAATTCCCGTAACTCGAGGCACTCCCCAAATACATGAGCATTCTGCTCCGAAAAAGCCCATTGCCTGTCCGTACTTGCCACGAGAGAAGTATTCAGCACCTTGAGCGAAGTCGCATGCCGACGCAGAACATGGTGATGGAATCGATGTGCTAGTGCATCATCTGCAGTTCCATACAGACGTAGATATTCTATACCGGAGTAGGATCCAAGATAGTCAACCAACGCTTTGGTAACTGGGGCATAAATATGCTTCAGCCAGATTCCTTGCTGACCTAGAACATCCCATAGTTCTCTGCTAAAAGTGTCGAATTCAACAGGAATGAAGGATTGTCCTGAAGGACAGACTTCCAAAGTTGTTAGATGTTTCAGATGAATGCTAGACGCGGGGCTGATTTGAACATTCCAAATACGTGGACGTGCACGGAGGGAGAGTTTCTTTAGCTTGAGCGGTTGCGCAGCTGGGAAGCGTTGCAGAAGATGCTCCAGAAACAAACCCTCGCCGACAACAGCAAAGTCAAGGGACAGATCTTCAAGCTCTGGATTGTTCTTCATGACAAGGATGAGCGGATTAATGATACCATCCCAGAAATGCAGACCGACATTCAAGGAGACCAACATTACTTGAGTGAGCGAGAAGGATTTCAAACTGTGGAGATGCTCAAGTCCAAATCGAGTACGCAATAATTGGACTAGATGCAGAGGATGGGATACGTCAAATGAGAATGTATCCAGCGAAGGAAGGGAAGCCACAATTTTAAGGATGGAGGTAAAGTCGAGGTATGAAGTATGAGGAAGGGCACATGGATTTGAAAGAATGTCGGGGATTATCCATCTGTATGTATATGAGAAGAGCTATCGGTTCCTAGAGCGTCGAAGCTTACCGCACGGAAGTGACATTATCTAGCATTGACACAACATCCTTCAAGTCCTTCAATGGCTTTTTGTACCAACGCATGAACAGAGTTTTAAGATCCGGGTGCTTCTTTTGATTCGGGCCCAGCCTGTGAGAATTACGGGGCTGGGAATAGTATGGTTGGTCCGCCGTTATTTTCAGAGTTCGAGCGTATCGGAGCTGAGATTTGCTAGGTGTAAATCCATTTTCATTATGCATGGATCGGATTCTATCGTTGTACAGACCGAATTGAAATGCAGGTGTAGAGCAATGGGTCGATAAGGGAACACAGCTCGGTAAAAGCAGAGCTCAGCGCGTGTAGGTCCTGTTGCTGCACTCGAAGTCAGAATCATCATTAGAAAGCGCGTGGTTCACTACTGACCGTTTCAACAAGGAGTATGATCCTGTGGAGGAGCTCGTTAGGCAGGTCCAGGAGCAGCATACCTGGGATATTGAGAAGCACAGGTCGAAGTATCAAGAGCTGGCATCGTCTTATTTAAAGTTCCAAAGCATACAGTACAGGTGTTACGGAGGGCAGTGTAGGACTTGAGCATGAATCATGATTTCATCGGTCTGATAAATGATATCAGCTACTTTGATTCTTACCGCGCGCCGCTGACAATGGCAATGGAGAGAAGAAGAGAAGAAGAGAGTAAAGGAAAGAAAGCTGTGTAATTGCGATTGCGCGTTAGATTACTGGATTCGCTCCTCCATTTTCATATTCGACGTAGCGGAACGCCCGGAGGTTCTGGAGCAGGGGTACCAACACGGATGAGGATTCCAAGCGGAGGCACGGACAAGGACGGAGGTCGAGGTCGAGGTCGAAAGGCTACATTCCATCTACCGTGCCACACGATACAGATCTCGTTAATCTTGTTCGTCGCCTCGAGGATAGGTTCTGCTCGGTATGTGTATCTTCTCATTCTCTGGATATTTACATTGTTTGATTCGATACGAGCAGGAGAAGCAGAACAAAGTCATGTTCTCAAGCTCTCTTGTATATCTGTTCTCGATTAGAAATTATTTTCGTCTGTGAATTGATTCCTACGCACCGCGCGCTGTTGGTACATACTTCAGCTTTATTCCATCATCATTAATTGTTTCTCTCGAATGTCAATAAACTCTGATCGCCCAATCACAATGATTTCCTTTCCTTCGTTTCCAATTGGCGTGGATGCGTGCACTCTAGCTCTTCATGAACGCTCACTCACTGTATACGCCTTTCGTGGCACCGATAGCTTGGCTTAAGTTCAACTTGCTACTGAACGGATACTGGTAAGTTGCCGAGCCACTGATCCTGAGTGCAATCTGCATCGGATCCTTTTGCATGAGCTCGTAGATACTTAGTGCGTAGATTCTTCATCTGGCAGCCGATTCCGGAAGGCCCGGTCTACATGGTCCGTACGCCCAGAATCAATCCAGAATCGTCCAGATCTACAGGCATAGGAACACGTTTGTGCCTGTCCTCTTTACAGTATTCAGTTGAACTCGTCATTGAAGCCCTGCAAGAGCCCTTTGAACGTGGTTACAGTATCAAGATAGCATCCCGAGGTGGCGCGCGCTTGAGGGGTTTAATATCTTACCTCATGGCTGCATTAACCTTTCTGTCTTACTCCCATCTTGTCTTGGACTTGCATCGCAATGTCAGAGGATAGTGCAGTTATCCGACCTCGAAAGATTCTCGTAGTGGGCGGAGGTGCAGCAGGATTGGTAACTCTGCGGAATCTCGTTGAAAGAGGGCAATTCGAAAAGGTAGTTCTTGTAGAGCGAAGAGATGATGTTGGAGGAGTCTGGTATGCTGTTCCCTTCTTATTGCTAGCACCTAGACTGACGGCGCGTATTACCCAGGTATCAAGACGAACCGATAATCCCATCGAACACCACTAGCACAATCAACAAACCTCAGTGGCCATCACCTGCTTATCCTGGTTTGGTCGGAAATGTACTCCCTCGATTTCTCTCCTTCTCTGAAAACCCTTTCCCAAAAACTCCCAATCATCCGCACCAACCTTTCCCGTCCTTAGCCGAAACCTACCAGTACCTACGAGCATTTGCGGAACCCTATATCGAGAAAGGTCAGATACGACTGAACACCGAAGTCATGCGTGTGGAAGAACTTCCCCAGAAGAAAGGGTGGAAAGTCCATGTTAGAGATTGGTCAGAATGCGAGAATAATGAAGGCGTGCCGTTGGAAGCGGAAGAGATATGGGACGGGTAGGTTACTTTAATTTGCTTCTTTCGCGCAGCAACTTACTCATCTATCTGTCTCCTCTTATATATGTAGTGTGGCAATTTGTGCGGGCTACTACGATAAACCTAATTGGCCCGACACCGAAGGACTGGATGTCGTCAGGAAAAAAGGATTGGCGTTACATGCAAAGTGGTGGAATGGGCCTGATGGATACGAAGGAAAGGTGAACGCCGCCTACGTTGTCGCGTGGATTCTAAATGCTGATGATTCCTTATCATCAGAGAGCCTTGGTCATCGGTAACGCCAATTCCTCCAACGATATCGCCTCGCAACTTGCACCTGTAGCTCAATGTCCCGTTTATCGCAGTGTGCGACGACCCACGGCGCCCTGGTTTCCTTCACTTCCCGATTCGCGTATACAAAGCGTTGGCCCGGTCAGAAAATACATCCTACAGCCTGCTGATGAGGATAAGGTGAGTAAAGTGACTACCTGTCCTGCAAGACGGATCGGAAATTCAAGGATATCGACGTTGTCATTCTGGGAACTGGATACTGCCCTCATCCTGAATTCGTACATGTCCTTCCCATCGATAACGCATCATCAGGTCATGTCTCTATCATGAGCTACACGGATCCTGTGCAGCCCCAGACCAGACGCGTTCCTTTCCTTTACCGACATATCCTATACAGCTATAATGAATCCCTCGCGTTCATCGGCGCCATCCTAGCAATGACGCCTTTCATCGTAGCTGACGTGGCCAGTACATGGCTTACGCTTTCCTGGCTCGGTGAAACACCCTACCCAACCTCCCTCGATTCTCGCCTCGCGTTCGATCGAGCGCGTATCGCAAAGGTCGAGAAGATGCTTGAAGCAGAAGCAGAGGCGAGCAAGGATTCAAATTCGGAATCAGTCGAAGCATCGTCGTTCATCTACATACAGCTTTTTAGGAACAGGCGAAGGAGGAGAGGCGGAATATGCGAATGATTTGAGGAGGGATATCGTTCAAGCCCGACCGGAGTTGGACAAAGTGCTTCCGGTTTGGGGAGATGACGCTATAGCGGCGATGGTGGAGATGTTTCCGACGAAGTATGAGGCATTGAAGTGGTCTCAGATGCATAGCGTTTGAAGGGCGTACTACATGCATGTACTGTGTCTTCAGCTGTAAATGTCAAGTTTTTCATTACTTCATCTAATCTTTCATAATCTATATGTGGGTATATTCAATGTACAGTACTAGAATTCATGATTACATCACTTGCTTGTGCTGTTTATCTCTTGAGCTGGATGTAAGGAATGAGTGTCTCAGCTTTGCATCCAATAAAATCCAAAATCTAAATATTATCACCAAACTATACCTCTGCATCCAATGCACACTGCCAATAATTATGCTTCAGTCTGACTGAAGCATTGCAGGAATTAAATTGTTTCACTACATAAAGGAAATGTACTTTTTCAGAGGAGTACAGAAAATAAATATTCCATGGGACTTGAGAAAGAGATAATTAAGCTGATTCAAAGCTGATTCAAAGCTGATTCAAAGATTGAACTGGGTAATTATTAGAGTTATATTCCTAAATAGGAAGTAGCAGCAGTAAGTCCATACAGGACTTAGTAGTACAATCACACAGATCGATGGGGGACAACAGTGTTATTACAGGGTATGGTACTAGGCTTTATATACAGTCCTATGTACAAATGATATATCTGGCAGGTGGCTACTGTGTGAATATGTGTGGCTACTGTCCATACGTTAAAGTGGGTACTATGAGAGAGCAAGTGGATACGGCGAGAGACTATGTGGAGTCTGCAAGACGATAACAGTGGAGTGCATGGGATGGTGATACAAACAAGTGAAGACTACGAGAAAGCATTCCATGTATAGTTCGATAAGATATATTTACCTTTGATATTCCAACAGTAATGTCTTTCCAAAATGTCATTTTTCAGGCATAATCTACAGCAATCAGCTTCAGCTGGCCCAAAAACTTAAATTCCTGAATTTAATTCATTTCAGCAGTGCTGAAATGAAATACTTTGGCCAGGTGAAGCTGATTACTTCAGGGCCTGTCCAAAGAATGGAAAGGCATTCCCCTGCAGAAAGTTAAAACTTCAAACCATTTGAATTTATTTCCTTCTTTAGTTCAATGAAATATTAAATATTGTTTTCTATATTCCCCCAGAAAGGTACATTTCCTTTATGCACTGAAATAATTTAACTCCATCAATGCTTCAGTCAGACTGAAGCATAATTATTGGCCCTGGGAGAGAAATTACTGGATTAATGTATGGCCAGGTTAATCTCAACAATTCTTGTTCCGAAGAATGCATCTGTCTGTCTTCAATTTCAATCCAATGAAATTTGCATCTAGGTCCAGTTCCAACTTTGGGCTTTACCACTCGAGAATACCAGTGAAGAGTCACTGGCTCCACTCCCCAAGAGGCTGTCAGCTTCAAAAATCCCAAAGTAATTGTGAAAAAGCTTATAGAACCTTCAGACAAGTTAATGATATCTGTGATATCCAATTCATGGAATATCTTTTCTGTGCTAATCATCCATTGGATGAATGACTTGTGTGCTTCAGAAGAACCATACATGCTGGATGAGAAAGCTGGGCCTATGGAGAGCCAGCAGAGATGAGGGAGAGAATTGGATGTGTGTAGCAGAAGCATCTGTAGAAGCACTATAATCAATAACTCAATTCAAAGATATTTTACAAGAGGACAAACCAGAGTAGTATCAATTGGCCTCTCTCCATGAATTGAAACCCACAATTCTTGTAACTTGAGACAGTTCGCAAATATATGAGCGTTGTGGTCTGCAAAAGCCCACCTGCCATCTGGACTTGCCACAAGGGAGGTGTTTAGCACTTTGAGCGAAGCGGCATGCAGTCGCAAAACATTGTCATGAAATCGATGCGACAATACATCATCTGCAGCTCCATACAAACGCAAATACTCAATGCCAGAGTAGGTTTGGAGATAATCAACTAGCTCTGGGGTCACCGGAGCATAAAGATGCTTTAGCCTTGTTCTATAATGACCTAAAACAGCCCATAATCCTCCACCGAGAGTGGTGAAAGGAGGTGACTGGAAAGATCGAGTTGAAGGGAACCGCAATTCTAAAGTCGTTAGGTTCTTCAAGTGAATGCCAGATGCTTCGCTGATCTGAAGGTTCCACACAGGTGTTCGGAGGGAAAGTTTTTGAAGTTTGAGTGGTTGGGTAGTGGGGAAGCTCTGCAGAAACCTTTGCAAAGAAAGACCTCCAGTACTATCATAGCCCGAAAAGTCAAGAGAAAGATCCTCCAGCGCTGGGCTGTTCCTTGTGACAAGGATGAAAGGATCAATGATAACAGCCCAGAAATTATATGTGAAGCCAGTGAAGCCATTGAGTGATAAGGCCCTGAGACTATGAAGATGTTCAAGCCCAAGTTGGGTATTGATCAAGAAGTCCAATTCATAGATCGGATAGGAAAGTGATGCATCGAGTGAAAACGTGTCCAAGGAGGGAAGGGAAGCCACAATTTTAAGGATAGAGCTGAAGTCGAGGCAATTTCCACTTGGACGTCGCTGTTTGACCCGATAAATTGAGCTGGAAAATGACCATCTATGAAATCAAGCCGGAATATCAAGAATGAGCTGTTCGTATATCTCCGAAAAGTTCCGAAGCTCACTGCACAGACGTAACATTATCCAAGGATGCCACGATATCCATGAAGTCCTTCAGTGGCTCTTTGAGCAAGCGCCCAAACAGAGTTGCAAAACCGCGACCTATGACCCATTGCTTTATTGGGCCCATCTTGTCATTAGGATAATATGGTTGGGCCGTGGTTATGATGAGGTTTCGAGCATGTCGTAGCTGGTGCTTATTGGGCCGAACTCCTTTCTTAAAGTTACGCATGAACTGAATCTTGTCGTTGAACAGTCCAATTTCAATGGTGGCATACAGTATTGGGTTAACAAGCGGATCTAGCTCTCTGATAGCGGAGCTTAAGGTTTGCAGATCTTGTTGCTGTACGCAAGGTCAGAATGCCAAATATTACATTTGATCTGTCACGGACCTCGAGAAGACTAATGATCTTGAATAAGAGCTCGTTGGGGAAATCTATTAGGGAGACTGTCGAATGCATGATGGGAGAGGGAGATGAAGGATATCGATACGTGTTCGATGTCATTACCCTTTACGTAGGCCCCGGGTAGGGTGCAACGGTCACGTGTACGTCAAAGTCCGAACCTCAGCAACGGGGCCACTATTGACCATGACATAGGCAACGGCACTTGAGCTTTCAGTGTACTAGTTTTAATACCCTAGGATTGTGACGATGCTGGTGGTTTATGGTCGGAACGGATAGAATAATAAGATTTACATCGGAGAAATACGTAGAGCCTGAATTTATCAGTGTTCTACCGAAGGCCTAAGCCTTAAGTACATAGGCCTTAAGTTAAGGCCTTATGTTAAGGCTTCAGAATTTTCCTCAGATCCCTTAAGGTCTTAACAAAGGCTTAAGGGGCTGTGTCCCAAGCCAAAAGTGGAATATGTAGGAATATTCAATAAAGTCTCATTTTTCTACCTTTTACTTGATATTTCCGTAATAGATTAATAATCCAGAAGGATGCTTAGTTGATGGAGTACAGAGCTTATGGAGACATTGGTGTTGCACTGATAGCTGTTGAATGTGCTATACCTGACAATGGTGCTAACAAGATTGGCAATGATGAAGAATAAATTATAATGTAGAAGTATTTTTTATAATACAAAATTTCGTTATATGGGCAGTTTAAAGATAATAATAATAAATCAACCTAAGGCTTAATTAAGGCCTTAAACTAAGGCCTTAAATGGGCTTAAGCCCTAAAGATTTTGAGATTGTTATTTAAGGGCTTATGGTAGAACACTGGAATTTATATATTCGGTTTTTTTTTTCTTTTTCGATTTTTTCAATGTCACTCCAACCTAAGCAGCCGACCCCAAATTTGACCGTGACATCACGGTGTTTGGGCAACGCAAAGGGACCTCCGTGGCGCGTACTACATAGAGGTACAAGTTAATGGGCGCTTATTACATGTGGGCAAAGCGTATCATATCAAGCACTTACCCAATTATGAGCGATATTGCATGCAAGCGACATACAAGCGTAAAACACCACAAGCCATCGGGCCAATACATTATCTGCAGTTCCACACAGACGCAGGCCCTTTACCTTCTGAGGTTGAGATAAACAGCACCGGTGCCATACAAGCAAGCACATATATACAACGAAAGATTTGAAACCATGAAAAACTAGTAGTAGACATTTACAGTTGATGTTACAGTTGACATATGTATGTAGTACGCTCTTCAAACGCTATGCGTCTGAGACCACTTCAACGCCTCATATTTCGTTGGAAACATCGCCATGAACGCCGCAATAGCCTCATCTCCCCAAACTGGAAGTACCTTATCCAACTCCGGTCGGGCTTGCACGATATCCTTCCTCAAATCTTTCGCATACTCAGCCTCTCCTCCTTCACCTGGTCCTAAAAAGCTGTATGTTACAAACGACGATGGTTTCTACTGATTCCGAATTCGAATCCTTGCTCGCTTCTGCTTCTGCTTCAAGCATCTTCTCGACCTGTGCGATACGCGCTCGATCGAACGCAAGGCGAGAATCGAGGGAGGTTGGGTAGGGTGTTTCACCGAGCCAGGAAAGCGTAAGCCATGTACTGGCCACATCAGCTACAGTGAAAGGCGTCATCGACAGGACAGTGCCAATGAACGCGAGGGATTCATTATAGCTGTATAAAATATGTCGGTAGAGGAAAGGAACGCGTCTGGTCTGGGGTTGCACAGGATCCGTGTAGCTCGTGATAGAGACATGTCCTGAGGATGCATTGTCAATAGGAATGACATGTACGAATTCAGGGATGAGGGCAGTATCCGGTTCCCAGAATGACAATGTCGATATCCTTAATTTCCGATCCGTCTTGCAGGACGGCAGTCACCTTCCCATTCGCTTTATCCTCATCGGCAGGCTGAAGGATGTATTTTCTGACCGAGCCAACGTTTTGGATACGCGAATCAGGGAGTGAAGGAAACCAGGGCGAAGCAGGTCGTCGCATACTGCGATAAACGGGGCTTTGTGCTACAGGTGCAAGTTGCGAGGCGATATCGTTGGAGGAATGGGCGTTACCAATGACCAAGGCTCTCTGATAAAAGAATCATCAACATTTGAAGATCCACGCGACAACGTTAGGCGGCGTTCACCTTTCCTTCGTATCCATCAGGTCCATTCCACCACTTTGCATGCGACGCCAATCCTCTCTTCCTGACAACATCCAATCCTTCAGTGTCGGGCCAGAGAGGCTTATCGTAGTAACCCGCACAAATTCGCCACACTGTAAATAGAGGAGGAGACAGATAGATGAATGAGCTGCTACGCGAAAGAAGCAAGTCAAAGCAACTAACCCGTCCCATATCTCTTCCACTTCCAGCGGCACGCCTTCATTATTCTCGGATTCCGACCAATCTTTAACACGGACTTTCCAGCCTTTCTTCTGGGGAAGTTCTTCTACGCGCACGACTTCGGTGCTCAGTCGTATCTGACCTTTCTCGATATAGGGTTCCGCAAATGCTCGTAGGTACTGGTAGGTTTCGGCTAAGGACGGGAAAGGTTGGTGCGGATGATTGGGAGTTTTTGGGAACGGGTTTTCAGAGAAGGAGAGGAATTGAGGGAGTACATTTCCAACCAAACCAGGATAAGCAGGTGATGGCCACCGAGGTTTATTGATTGTGTTGGTGTTGTTCGATGTGATTACCGGTTCGTCTCGATACCTGGGTAATACGCGCCGTCAGTTAGGTGCTAGCAGTAAGAAGGGAGCAGCATACCAGACTCCTCCAACGTCATCTCTTCGCTCCACGAGAACTACCTTTTCAAACTGCCCTCTTTCGACGAGATTCGCAGAGTTACCAATCCTGCTGGACCTCCACCTACTACGAGAATCTTTCGAGGTCGAATAACTGCACTATCCTCTAGACATTGCGATGCAAGTCCAAGACAAGATGGAAGTAAGACAGAAAGGTCAATGTAATGAGGTACAGTAATATATATTTTGCCAGGAGATTAAACCGTATTAGTATTAGACTCAAGCGCGCATCCCTGCTCCCCGGGATCATATCTTGTACTTAACCAGCCTAGCCGTATTCGAAGGCCTCTTACGGGCTTTAATTATTCAATAGCTTCAATGAGTTCAACCGAATACTGTAAGAAAGACAGCATGGAAAGTTCAGGGGGAAAGGATATCATAAGCTTATTGACTAGAAAGATTCGATTCGAGCGAATAAATGACGATGGACTCGGAATAAAGCTGAAGTATGGACCATCACGTACAGCGCACGGTGTGTAGGAAAATTCACAGACGAAAATTCTATAATTTCTAATCGAGAAGAACTTGACTCTCCGGGTGTTCCGCTACGTAAAAGTTGTGATAGTCGAATATGTAAGTGAAGAAGGAGCGAACCACCAGTAATCTAAACCACCAGTACCAGTAATTAACGCGCAATCGCAATGCGCGCTTGAACACTTTTCTTTCCTTTGCCCACTTCTCTCTCCATTGCCATTGTCAGCGGCTCGCGGTAAGAATAACTGTTATCATTTAACTGTTATCTGTCGCGCATCTAATAGACCGATGAAACCATATGTCCAAGACTTACAATAAATAAGACGATCCCAGTTCTTGAACACTTCGATCTGCCTCTCGATATCCCAGGTATACTGCTGCCCAATGAGCTCCTCCACAAGATCACAGCGAGCAAGATAAGGTTGTCATAAAAGTCTACCTCTGATAGGTTCTGGATCAACATATGGCCAGCTCGACTGGATCAGTTCTGAATTTCCATAATCGTGTTTTAAAACCCAACGAAATGAATGTCCAGGTCCAGTAAGTCGGGGCTTTATCACTTGAATCACTTGAAGATGCCGATGAAGATCTGGCTCAACTCCGCAAGAAGAGGCTGTCAGCTTTAAAAATCCCAAAACAACGGTGAAAGCATGGATAGAACCTTCCGAGTCAAGTAGGTCTGTTATATCCAACTCATAAAACATCACGGCAGTGTTACTCATCCACTAAAAAAAAAGGCGTGTGGGCTTCTTTAGAACCATACATGCTAGACGAGATAGCTTGGCCTATGGAGAGCCAGCGGAGATGAGGGAGAGAGCTGGATGTGCGTAGCAGAAGCGTCTGTAGAAACACTACGATTAATAATTCAATTTAAAGGTGTAATCCAAGTGGACATACCAGAGTATCGATTGGCCTTTTCCCGTGGATTGAAACCCACAATTCCCTTAACCCAAAACATTTCGCAAATACCTGAGCGTTGTGTGCCGCGAGAGCCCACCCGCTGTTTGAACTTGTCACAAGGGAAGTGTTTAGCACACAGGTGTTTGAAGGGAAAGCTTCCGAAGTTTGAGCGATTGCGTGATAGGAAAGCCCTGCAAGAAATTCTCTAAAGAATAATAGCAAGCCAGAGAAAGATCCTCGAGCGCTGGGCTGTTCCTTATGACGAGGATGATGGGCTAGCCCAGAAATTTTTACCATGAAAGCCAGTGAATGATACGGTAAAGATTTTAGGCTATGAAGATGTTCAAGCCCAAATCGAGTCATATTTTTCCGCAGATGAATCGAGGAATTGGATACATCAAGTCACAAGTGTGAACGTGTGAAGAGATGGAAGAGAAGCCACAATCAAAAGGATGCCACAATCCAAAGGATACCACTATCCAAAGGATACCACAATCAAAAGAATGCCACAATCAAAAGGATGCCACAATCAAAAGGCGATATCATGGACCATCGCAACTGCCAACAGCACTTCAGGGCTCTTTGAGGACGCTTTGAGACTCTCTTACGCTTCCTCAAGTAGTTCACGGACGATTGAGACGATTAGCAGGCCGCGACCAAGTTGTGACTTGGGGCAACTTGACAATCCGGTCAACCCGGGCAATTAATACACGGTTTTTTATGAGGATGCGAGTATGTGTACACTTATCCTATAAATGTACACATACTAAGTAGTCGGCTCCACTATCGCACAAAATCCGCTGAGGACATTCAAAGAATGTTGATAGATGAGCGCTCTTTGAATCAAGGATAATATATAAGGTTGAGTGCTCACAGCAATGATACCTTTTTGCTGTTCTAGTCTGCTATGACTCCAGCTGAAATTGAAGCCGTCGTAGTTACAGGTACTGCGATATACTTCAATACGTGCCAATGGATGACTGCTTGTGCATTATATGGTAAGCATTCCCTATGGAGTGCAAGAGCATCCTCATAAACATTCTCCAAAACAGGTGCTTTCATCTTTCCAGCCATAATCGCAGTGTATCTCCTCTTGTAAATATGGTGTTGTTTCTCTTTGTACATGGGAATTAATTGCTGAATCATGGATTTTACAATTTCAGGAAGAAGGGTGTCCAAGGATACCGAAGGAAAATATTGATTGCCTGCGTGATTATTCTTATCCTTTTGAACACATGGAACTATGTTCTCGCATCAGCAATAGTTCCCCTTCTAGTGCAAGATGACATTCTAAGTCCAGGAAATGAGATTGTGAATTTTGTTGTGCAGATCAGCTGGCCGGGAACTATATGTGTAAGTGAAGTTGAGCATTCTTGTTTGTTATGTCAAACTTACCCAGCAGCTCAGCTGATGATTAGCGATGGAATTGTTGTATGGAGAGCCTGTGTTATTTGGCCCGATTCAAAGATAATCAAGTACATGTTGACTACTCTCATGCTTGGTAACATTGGTAAAGCTCCTTATTTTTAACTATGCTTCCAATACTAAAGAAACCAAGCTATAAATCTTGCAGATTGCATTTTTGACAATTTAACTGTCAATTTTTTTGGCAACTTGATCAGCCTTGATGTTTCCGTTGTGTTCATTTCCTTGGGTGTAAATTTTGCTGCAACATTCTTGATTGGACTGAAAGTATGGTATGAGATAATTCACTCATGGTCTATTTTCCATTTTACCATATTTATTCCTTTAGGCATCATCATTGCTTCACAAAGGAGTTGTACTCACTTCACAAACAAAATGTTTCGCCAACAACTAGAATTCTTCTCATGCTAGTTGAGTCTGGTGGACTGTTCTGCATTGCTCAAGTAAGGCATTGTTCATTAATATCTGTGAGACTGCAACAAGCTCATGACTAGATTGTTCCTTTATTCAGATTGTAATTGCTATATTGACTGTCCTTGATACATATACATCAGTATTGTCCTCATTGGATCTTGCATTTGCTGTTGCAAATCAGTTCTATATTGGAATAACGGTAAGGTTTATCAATACTTTTGGTGCAGGTTTTAAAAATTTGGTATCTAGCCAATTTACCCACTGGCAGTGCTTATTATGTTAAGCATGAATCATTCACCACTTGAGGATTCTTTCCACACAACTCATATTGACTGGGCCAAGGTTTGACACGGTACTGGAAAGTTGCAGGAAACAAGTAAAAACCAGTGTCTGTAACCCTTCTGAAGTTTTTTTAATAATATACCATCTCAACTTTTGGTTCAGTAATGTATAAACTATAATAAAAGGGCCCACAAAAAAAAATTGGAACTTTATTTTATTTTACTTTTTGTGGAGAAATCCCTTTCCAGTGGACAATAAGGCTGTTCTCATTGGGCTGTTCAATTTGCAAGGCAGATGAAGCTGAACAATTCTATAATAGAACCAAGTGAGGTGATGCATTATGCAATATGCACTGGCACCATATAGTGTGTTCTGCGTCTCCGGGCGTTCCGCTACGTAAATGTTGCCATAGTCGAATGTGAAAGTGAAGAAGGAGCGAGCCACCAGTAATCTAACGCGCAATCGCAATGCACGCTTGAACAGCTTTCTTTCCTTTACTCACTTCTCTCTCCATTGCCATTGTCAGCGGCTCGCGGTAAGAATAACTGTTATCATTTAACTGTTATCTGTCGCGCATCTAATAGACCGATGAAACCATATGTCCAAGACTTGAAATAAATAAGACGATCCCAGTTCTTAAACACTTCGATCTGCCTCTCGATATCCCAGGTATACTGCTGCCCAATGAGCTCCTCCACAAGATCACAGCGAGCAAGACAAGGTTGTCATAAAAGTCTACCTCTGATAGGTTCTGGATCAACATATGGCCAGCTCGACTGGATCAGTTCTGAATTTCCATAATCATGTTTTAAAACCCAACGAAATGAATGTCCAGGTCCAGTAAGTCGGGGCTTTATCGCTTGAATCACTTGAAGATGCCGATGAAGATCTGGCTCAACTCCGCAAGAAGAGGCTGTCAGTTTTAAAAATCCCAAAACAACGGTGAAAGCATGGATAGAACCTTCCGAGTCAAGTAGGTCTGTTATATCCAACTCATAAAACATCACGGCAGTGCTACTCATCCACTTGAAAAAAGGCGTATGGACTTCTTTAGAACCATACATGCTAGATGAGATAGCTTGGCCTATGGAGAGCCAGCGGAGATGAGGGAGAGAGTTGGATGTGCGTAGCAGAAGCGTCTGTAGAAACACTACGATCAATAATTCAATTTAAAGGTGTAATCCAAGTGGACATACCAGAGTATCGATTGGCCTTTCCCGTGGATTGAAACCCACAATTCCCTTAACCCAAGACATTTCGCAAATACCTGAGCGTTGCGTGCCGCGAAAGCCCACCCGCCGTTTGGACTTGTCACAAGGGATGTGTTTAGCACATTGAGTGAAGCCACATGGAGTCGCAAAGCATGGCCATGAAATCGATGTGCCAATACATCATCTGCAGCTCCATATAAACGCAGATACTCGACGCCAGAGTAGGTTTGAAGATAATCAACCAGCTCTGGGGTCACCGGAGCGTAAAGATGTTTTAGCCTTGTTCCATGATGACCTAAAACAGACCATAGTCCTTCACCGAGAGTAGTGGAAGGAGGTGACTGGAAAGATGGACTTGAAGGGAACCGTAATTCCAAAGTTGTTAGATTCTTTAAGTGAATGCCGGACGCTTCGCTAATTTGGAGGTTCCACACAGGTGTTCGGAGGGAAAGTTTTCGAAGTTTGAGCGGTTGTGTAGTAGGAAAGCCCTGCAGTAATTTCTCTAAAGAAAAACTCCCGCTGTGCTCATTATGATAGCAGCCAACAAAGTCAAGAGAAAGATCCTCGAGCGCTGGGCTGTTCCTTATGACGAGGATGAAAGGCTCTATACTACTAGCCCAGAGATTTTTACCAGGAAAGCCAGTGAATGATAAGGATTTTAGGCTATGAAGATGTTCAAGCCCAAATCGAGTCACATTCTTCCGCAGATGAATCGAGGAGTTGGATACATCAAGTGTGAACGTGTGAAGAGATGGAAGAGAAGCCACAATCAAAAGGATAGAGTTGAAGTCGAGGCGTATTCCACTGGGGATTGACTGTTCAGCCCGATAGACTTCGCGTTGAGCAGGAATTGCCCATCTATTATGCATCATAAATTAGCAGTTGATATATCTCGACAATGCCTCGAAGCTCACCGCACGGAAGTTACATTATCCAACGATGAGACGACATGCTTCAAGTCCTTTAACGGCTCGCTGGATGCGCGCCCAAACAGAGTTGTGAGACCTAGGCCCCATTGCTTCGTTGGACCAGTCTTGCCATTAGGGTAATACGGCTGAGCTGTGGTTAAGGTAATGCTTTGGACGTATCGTAGCTGGTATTTTTTAGGCGTAAAGCCATTTTTGTTATGCATGAATTGAATGCTATCCTTGAACAGTCTGATTTCAATAGTATCGTAGAGTAGCGGGCCAATAAATGGGCGCAGTTCCCTGATACTAGCAGAGCTAAGCATTTGTAGGTCTCGTTGCTACAACCGAGGTCAAAACATAGATCAAAAGCTGTGTTTTATTACTTACCTCAAGAAGATCAATAATCTTGTAGAGGAGCTCGCTGGGGAGATCTAGTAAAGAAGCTGGATGCATGGCGCCACAGACAGAGTGAGATGAAGGAGCATGCAAATGCTGAATCATTCATGTCGTCTAAGAATTTCACACCCCTGTTATCTCGATAACCCTATCTGCCTGCATTTTATACAGCCAGGTTTAGCGCTGCGCAGATGAATGGAGTTCCCAGTAGTTAACATAAATGCCAACTTGGTTGGCGAAATTGGAACGATACGGAAAGAGCAAGAGTTGATCGAATAAAGTGAGCGCTTATTCGATTCGCGTCGTCGCGAGTTCAAGAGAAGGACATTCATTCATTCAGAATTGCTAGAATGGATTACTCAATAAGAAGCACCTCCGTAACCCACATCCTGATTGATATTTTAGATCTGGGGGGCGGGAGTCAGGAGTCATGAATGAAATTTTAGTTCTACACCACAAAATCGCTCTACTACAGGATCACTTGCGCCTCCATATAGTATGTGCAAATATTCGACGCCAGAGTATGTTTCAAGGTAATCAACAATTTCTGCCGTCGAAGGGACAGAAATATACTTTAGCTTTATTCCATGATAGCGTAATACAGCCCACAATCCTTCATTCGTTGTGCCATTTGTAGGAGAAAGAGTCGGAGAGCCAGTTGAAGGTTCTAGCTGAGCCTCCTGTGGAATACACATTTCCACACATTTCCACAGTTGTGAAATTCTTCAAATGAATGCCAGACGCGCGGTCGATTTTGAAATCCAGCGCATCGGTACAGAAGGAAAGTTCTTGCACATAGCTCGAATGTGGTCATTGAACAGTACAGTCTCGACTGTGAGATTGAGTAACGAGTAAACCAGTGGACGCAGCTCGCGGATAGCAGAGCAAAGCATTTCCAGGTCTTTTTGCTACAATCGAGGTTAGAACATAGATTGAAGGATGGTTATTCACAGACCTCAAGAAGACTGATTATCTTGTAGAGGAGCTCGTTGGGCAAATCCGTCAAGGATGCTGAATGCATGGCGGGGAGGAGAGAGACGAGATCATAGTTGATGTCCTTGTAGTCTGTTATTACGGTTGTTACGAATGACATTGCTATCAATTGTTCGAGGTCAGTTCGACCGTCTTTGCGTCCAGAAGCGTCAATAACATTTGCTGAGAATTCACCACGTCGTGCTGACGGTGCAGAGTTAGAATATTACTCTGAAGCGTAGCCGAGGAAATCAGTACGTTACACTCATCAATGCTATGCTTGAAGTTTATGAAGAATGCTTTAGTATTATCCCAGATGCACAGATCGGATACTTCAAAAGATGAAAGCACAAAATTTACTTTGGATTAGCATCTGGTCTTTGGTCCATCGTCGATCGAAGGCGAAGCACCCGTGTTCCGATGATAGTCCTATTCGAAAAACGCGGGTTATTAGTACGGGGAAAATACTTTACAGTATTCTAGCGATTGCATGTCGTACCATTGCTCTCGAGAGCCGCCTCCTGAAGCTTAGGATCCTCATTATTCAGCCTGTCGTGGAGACGCAAATGCAGTAATGCATACGACGGGGACGCCCGATAACCCGCAAGACGCGCGCTTTGGGCAGGGAAAGAAAAGAAGGTGATTCGCTGGGCCTCTATGTAAATTATGTTGCTTAATTTCCTGGACATCGTTGAAAAGACGCGTAAATCAGGTAAAAATATTGCTGACGGAGTATTTGCATATAGAGGGTACTATACAAAATGGCTATGACTACCAAAATCCAACGATTTTAAACATTGAACACGTACCTGGCGGTCATTTTTCAATCCAATGACAGGGTTGTGAGACGAAAGAAGAGAAGGGAGATAAGATTAGATTACCTAAAGCGAAAAGCGAAGCGTGCGCTTACAATGACTTCATGTGCTTCCGCTTCCCACCGAAGGAATGTGACGACGGTCTCATGCCGCGATTGCGCGTCATCGCCATGATGATGATGACGACGTTGTTATAAGAAGCCAGAGCGACCAATCCTTTTACCATCATGTCTTCCTCACCCCCCAAAAAAGGCCTAGTTATTCAACGAGGCTCAACCGAACGCAGCCCCGTATCCAAAGCCCTCTTCGTCCTATGCCGGGCTCTCGACCTTCCTCTCCAATACGCCATTCTCTCTTCCCGTTCCCTCGGCGCACCTTTGATCAACGCACTTGGCGGAACTGCTATCCTACCGCCGGCTGGAGGCCATGTCTATTCACTCGGGCTTGAAACCAACACTGGTCTAGGCTCAGGCTTATCTCCCCAGCGCGCTATCCTCTTCGGCATGGCCGTTGGCTCGTTCATCAAACAGAGTCATTGGGTTGTGGCCATCTCGCAGGAGCCAATTACGCCTGTCGCGTCAGGATTTGTGGGAGTGTTGAACACAGTGTATAACACTCTCAACACCTTGCTTTATACCAATGCCGCCACGTCGGTAATGAGTTACGCTCAGGCCACCCATGGCGACGAAACGCGTTTGCCGATACAAACTCTAGTCGGAGTGGGATTATATGTCCTCGGTATGGCTCTCGAATGGGGTTCGGAGATGCAGAGGTTGAATTTCAAACGAGATGTGAGGAATAAGGGTCGAGTCTATACTGGAGGACTTTTCGGCTTGGCTAGGCATATTAATTATGGCGGTTACGTCCTCTGGCGCGCAGGATTCGCGACAGCAGCTGCAGGATGGATGTGGGGATTGATTGTTGGAGGGTTTTTGACGTTTGATTTCGTGAAGAGGGCTATTCCCGAGCTGGATGAGTATTGCGGGAAGAGAGTGAGTGTTTGTCTGCTTTTCTGTTTGGATTTGTTGGCTGAGAAGATGTCGTTTTCTAGTACGCCCAGGCATGGACGCAGTACAAGAGGGCTGTTCCATATCAGCTTTTCCCTTTCGTTCTTTAATTAGCATTGGACGCAAATATCAAATTGTAAATTATCGCTAGCCTCTTGGAATGATGATCCCCGTTTCTCAACTGTTTTCGTAACTTATCATTTCGATGAACCATATTTTCACTGTATGGTTACATCGCTGGTCGCTCAAGTCCTTCCGATGCTTTCACCTGTGAGCAGACTATTTTCTTCAAACCTAGCTATACATAACCCTTCAATATGATCAAGTTACACTTGAGACGCGTGAATCGCATCGAAAGAGCAACAAGTATTTGCATGGCACTAGTGGAAGAAAACACGCACCTGGCAATCTTAAATCCGCAGAGGGTTATGTGGTTGGCTCATCTATCGAATAAGTACTGGATGCAAGAACGGACTGGGATAAGATTGCTACTCGGAGCGCTTACAGAACTCCTAAACTTCGTTGGTCAAGAGGGATGACAGCAACAGTAGAATGTGAGTCTATATCTGACGTTAATAAAAGCATGCACAATGAAAACGGAAGGAACCGGGACTCATTGGAGACCGCCGCTGTCGGAGCTCATTTATTGCAAGAGACGACTATTCCTTTACCTTTATCACTATGTCTTCTCCCAGCTTGAAGCCCCAAAGCGAAGGCCTAGTAATCATTCAACGAGGCTCAACCGAATCCAGCCCCGTATCCAGAGCCCTCTTCATCCTATTCCGCGCGCTTGACCTTCCTCTTCAATATGCCATCCTCTCTTCCCGTTCCCTCGGCGCACCTTTGATCAACGCACTTGGCGGAACTGCTATCCTACCGCCAGCTGGAGGCCATGTCTACTCACTCGGGCTTGAAACCAATACCGGCGTAGGTTTAGGTTTATCTCCCCAACGCGCAATCCTCTTCGGCATGGCCGTTGGGACGTTCCTCAGACAGAGCCATTGGGTTGTGGCCATCTCGCAGGAACCGATGACGCCTGTCGCGGCAGGAATTGTGTCGGTGGTAGAAACAGTGTACAACAGTCTCAATATGTTGCTTTATACCAATGCCGCCACGTCGGTATTGAGTTACGCTGCTACTCATGGAGACGAAACGCGTTTGCCGATACAAACTCTAGTCGGAGTTGCATTATATGTCCTCGGTATGGCAATCGAATGGGGTTCGGAGATGCAGAGGATGAATTTCAAACGAGATGCGAGGAACAAAGATCGAGTCTATACCAGAGGACTTTTTGGTTTGGCTAGGCATATTAATTATGGCGGATACGTCCTCTGGCGCGCAGGCTTCGCGACAGCAGCTGCAGGATGGGTGTGGGGATTGGTTGTCGGAGGGTTTTTGACGTTTGATTTCGTGAAAAGGGCTATTCCCGAGTTGGATGAGTATTGTGGGAAGACAGTGAGTGTTTCATCGTTCTGAGTGTTTTTGGATTTGTTGGCTGAGAAGATGTCTGTTTTCTAGTATGCCCAGGCATGGACGCAGTATAAGAGGGCTGTTCCGTATCAACTTTTCCCTTTCGTTCTTTAAATCCCAACATCTTCCCACATATTATTGAACGCAACATCAAATTGTTGTATAATATCGCTAGCTTCTTCGAATGAACCCACTGTTCTCGCCACTTGATCATAAACACAGCTTAGATGGACCACATTCTCAATGCATGGTGGAATCACTTATCGCCTTGAACTTGAGCAGGCTGTTTGAGCCTGGATATTCCTCACTCTTCAATGTCCAGGAGAGCGACATGGTCACTTGAATGAAATAATATTCTCGCTTCGTTGATCGAGGAGTCGGTGCACGTTGTCAAAGTACCCGTCTTCAGAAGGAAAGCGATCCTCAACAATGCTCATTCGTCTTCGCACAAGACTGATAGGTTTCCTTTGGCGATATCTTTCTACATTCCTGGACACTTTGGTAAGTAAACTAAGAGCTTCAACTTTTTTCTCACTGATCAAGTCTATCGATACCCTGTTGCTTTACTATGTCGTCCTCACTTGTCGCAGAGCTCTGAAATGACGAAATGAGCCCAAAGCATTCCTGATGAAGAGGGTGCAGTCTCATTGCGGGAAGATTTTTCACCTATTTCGAAAGATCGTGGGGTATATGTTTCCAAGAAGCCTAAGACTTACTCCTACTTCCTCCTTTGGAACGAAAACCGTAGCAACCTATCTATGAGGAACGCCTGTTGGCTTCAATTATTTGATAAATTTACAGGACATAACTATACACCTGAAACTACCACTTTTAGGAAATGGAAGAAGAAAATATCCAGATGTTGGTCTACGAGATTGTGACGTAGTATGTACTTCAAGAATGTAGCAAGTCCATGTAATGTAAGTATAACATGCAGATGCAGATGAACAACCAAACAGCGAAAGTAAGTATGTACGACAAAATACATTCCCCGACCAGCGACACTGCGCGCGCGTCGACTTGCGTAACCCATTCTTCGACGTCTTTCCCTAGATCCCAAGTAAGGTGCTAGATAAACAAAGCAATAGCACCTTCACCCTCCTCCTTTCTCCCTGTCCCTGTCCCTGTCGCCACACCCCATCATCCATCTTAACACTAACATGTTCCCTCCTGCAATTCGCAACCGGACATCTCCATATTATGTACGTTTCTTGGATTTTCGGTACCGTTTTTGGTTGGGGCCTAGAGCCGAAGATGCGATGAAGGAGAGAAGGCGGAGCAGTCACAGTAGATTCGGATGAAGAGGTATTGCTCGTGGCGCTTCGAAGTCGTGCACGGATCGAATTGGAGAACGACGCTGATTCCTCCGACTGTGTCTTCCCCTCGCCATCGTTGTTACCAGCGCCAGCCACGTCATTATCGCAGGCTTTCTCCTTCCACTTCCTTTTCGTCTCAGCATCAAGAGCACGGGGTGGATACCCGAGAGCCTCTAAACACTTGCCATCAATCAAATGTCCACATCTGAGACCCCAGATTCGATATCGACGAGCATTACGCTCACGTTCAGGGACTTGAACGCGATCGACATCGACCTCGGTACTAGCTGTCAACGAGGCCATAGCGGTAGCACCCTCTCCGAGTAAGAGCGGGTCTAGACATTTAGAACAGACGAGAGAAACGGAGATCGTTAATTGTGCGACTGTCGATGGGGAAGCAGCTGGTCTTGATCCCGATGCCAGTTTTAACTCGAGCTCTTCTACTTTCCCCTCCGCTTTGGGTTCCTCGACAATCTCCCCATCATCATCTAGTACAATCGGGTTTTCTAGCGACGTAATAGGCAGCTTCCTTGTCTTCGGTGAAGATGGAGCTGCCACAGACGAATCTCTCGTAGGCGGAGACAGATCAATATCGAACGAAAACCCTACCGGTGGTTTTCCCTTCCCAGGATGCGTATACTCCGCTAGATAATCTTCTTCCTCCTCGTTTCTCCTGGCGTAAGGACCGGGAAAGCCAGGTTCAAATCCAAAGTCATCAATCCCAGAACCAAAATCCAAAGCGTTCAGAGGTTCAAAGAAATGCTGTCGTAACAATCCGACTAGATGCATATCGCCAGGTCCATGTGGAAATGTACGTGTAGCTGGACGTGCAGCGAGAGGTGCAGCGAGAGCACGTCGGAGTCCGAAGCGAGATCCACCGGCGCGTCGTTCGTTAGCCGGTGCAGCGGCCATTAGCCTTGCACTAGCTCTGGTTCGTGCATCAGCAGCTCGACGAGCGGAGAAAGATGAGGAAGATGCTGAAGGATTCGATGTAGGAAACGGAGGAGGATTCCTACGCATCGGAGGAGATGGTGGAGAAGGAAAAGGAAAGGGAGCGAATTGAGCTGGGTCGCGTCGCAAACGTGGGATATCCTCGTTCGAGTTGGAAGGCGGGGGTACTGCACATTTGCATTTTATTGTTTATGAAGAAAAGAAATAAAATAAAATGTACCTCTGGAAGAGCCTGCTGTTGAGGCAGAAGAGCCAACCAAGATATAAGGATCGTAATCCTCATCGTCGCTGTCAAGAGTGATGACCTCAGTCGTGCTTGGTCTTTGTCCTTGGCTTTGTCCTTGGCTCTGGATGTTTTGTCTCTGTCCTTGCGTAGCTCGACTAGTACCAGCACTAGTACTAGGAGCCGCTAGAGAATAGGTCGGCTCATCCAAATCTGGCAGCTCGTCAACATCGATAATTTCGATTTCGGAGCTGGAGCTGGGACTGAGTTCTCTAGGTCGAATTAGAGGAGCGAAAGGAGTTGGAGGAGCGGAATCGGATTCGTAAGATATAACTGAAGGATGTCTCGAGATTATAGTGGCCATAGAGCAACTACCTATGAATCAAAGCTGAACTAGTCTCTAGTGGAGAACAATGCGCTTGATAAGCGCTGAAAGAAAAATCCGTGACGTTTTTCAGCGCTTATTTTTCTTTTACCGCCTAATATCAACCAATTCATTCTACTTAATACCTCTGGAATCTGGATCGTCACTGCTTTCGTCAGGCTATCGTTACGGAAACTGGAGGGACGCATTGGAAGGCATGAGCACACTTGTCCAGGAAATGCACAGGCATGGAACAATTTCTCGTTTTTGGCCCTACGAACCCCTACGCTCCTCGAGGAAGCCGTGACATTGATAAAATATCCTACCATAACCACCGGCGGCACTTTTAAAATACTACTTGCTACGTTCTCCAATTCGTGTCGACCTTGAAATACTCTCATCGCTAAGTAATCTTTTCTCCGGGCATGGTGCTTCCTTCCCAAGTCCGAAGTCAGATAATCCCGAGGTCGCTGCCTTACCAATACATCAACTCTCAAGCTAATTTCAATCCTTTTTTTACACAGGTGAACTTGTCTACCTTGAAGACAGGAACATCCTCATTCTCAACAATTCACGAGTTGCTATTGACCTTTTGGAAAAACGCGCTCGAATTTATTCGGATCGAAAAATGACTATCATGATGAAATTGTGAGTTACATAGAGTCTGGTGCACTGTCTGGGTTCATTGCGGCTTCTTTGCAGATGTAGCATGGAAATGAACATGGCACTAGCGGTATGGACCATCTAAATTTTGCCAGACGCCTTTTGACTAAAGTATCATGTCTACCAAAGCCACATTCCGATGCTTGGCGCAGGAGTAGGAAACTTTCTGAGCAGACTTTTCATCAATCTACAATCAACTGCTTCCATCCAGAACAATACGACAATGCCATTTGATCACCACGCCTGATAAGGTTATGCGACATAGCTTGGCGTACGAGTCTAATCATCTCAAGCGTAACATATCTCACCTTATATCTTTTCTAGGCTCTCCCAGACCGCTCACTCTTCATCCCCCACCCCCCAAACTCCGCTTTCCTTGGTCTAATCTTCAGGAAGATTTTCCTCGCTTTTGAGGGTACCTTTCCAGGTGTGGATTCCCAGTCTCTTTGCTTGTTCCATATCAATGGTGTGACATTTTACGTTCTAGCTCTAGATGTTCATTTATCATTTTGACCCATTTGTTTATTACTTCTTTCTCAATAAAGGGTTTTCCATCATTTGCAATTACCCATTTAGCGCAATGTCTAGATCAGGTATGCAGATTTGAATATTAGTATCTTCCATGGGCAGTTCTCACCGGTCTGTAGCCTGCTTGCCAACAAAACCATGAGACACTCGATTATTTCTCAAATAATTTTATTTCCAAGAGGACACACTGGACGAGGACAACGACGATTCAGTTGTTCTTAAATCCTCGCTCTAGTTCAGTACTTATTTCATGCGATGCAATACATACGGAAGAAAGCGGATATACTGCAATCCGGATTTCCGGGCTTCCAGTGACTGGAATCGAGGCTGCACCGTGCGAGGACTGCGGACAAGGTGAAGCTGGGTATATAAGCGTTGAAAACGCGACAGAATACTTTAGAGTCACCAATTACTCTTTTTTTCTTTCAACGGTTACCTCGTTTTCGTTCTTTTCATTCGAATCTCTCTGCTTTTACAAGCGCTTTTTCATTCTCCTCGGAAGAAACCCTTGAACCTTTCTTCGACCAAACTTCATTCTCGTGAATTATCATGTTTATGTTCCACAAACTCGCTTTCGCTACCGCCGCGTTCGCTGCTTCCTTGGCTCTTGTAGCCCATGGTGCTGCTATTGATCATGAAGAGCGTGACAGTAAGTTTAACAATTTCTTCCCATTAGATTATCATATTGAGCTGATATCCTCATTTAGTTATCAGTGATATTACCTCTGTTTTCGGGGATGTCACATCTGGCGCCGCCTCCATTTTTGGAGATGCTACATCTGCCGCCGTATCTATATTCGGGGACGCTACTTCTATTGCACCAGGCGTAATCGAGACTGTTACTTGTACGTCTTCCTTATTTCCTCTTATTGACTGACGAACTGAAATACTACACTTCTACCACAGCTGACGCAGGATCGATTTTCACCGTTGTTACCAGTGCAGGCGGTAGCGTAATCACACTCGCCGGAAGCGCAGGTGGCGAAGCTACTTCGTTTGCTGGGCAAGAATTTACGGTGGTGACTAGTGCTATTGCTTCAGCAACTTCGGCGGCGAATAAGAATGGTGCTTTTGGTAAACCGTCATTAGGTTTTGCACCGGTAACTGCTGCTAGCTTCGTGACGGTGGTGGGTGGAGTTTTAGTCGGTGCTTTGGTTGCTCTATGAAGCCTGCATACTACATCACGATTTGGATGAAGGTGTTATTATTTATCGCATCGAGTCTGTGGACTTTTATTAGTATCTCACAAAAAGACAATTTGCTTTTCATTTGCGTCAAGATATGTCTGGGATTCTCAAATTTCGAGTCCTGAGCGAACATATCGTTCCATTTATCCTAGGTTGTCTCTTTATTTTACTTCTTAAGATTTTTTCTGCGCCCTGGCATCGGAGGAATTCGTCTTCACAAGTCTTCTCATTAGTGCTCAAGCATATATACATTTTACAACGGATGGAGATGAATGTTACTGAACAGCACAGAACTGCCTAGACCAAGGTTCAGGGCAATAGAGTGCAATTCGATTTTTGTCAGTCAATTGAATCCCTGCCATGGCAGAACCTGGTAGAACACACTTTATTTTGAACGGGACTTTAATTTAAGTTGCTAATAAAACACAAGTTAGGTACATTTTGCCCAAGTTAATCTCGCAAGCGCGAGAAAAAACAAGTTAACTCGATTGAATGGGACAAGTTAGCCTGACAAGTTACTTTGTTCACACTCGAAAAGAACAAGACCTCGAATCTATTGATATGTACGGGTACTTTAACGCGCCAAGAGGAAACTAGAGCTACGGCAGTACGTAGTACCAAGATTCAAGACTGTTGTAACGTCCTCAGTACCTCGTCTACATTGGCCATATATTGTACCCAATCCTCTCCACTACAGGTTTAGCATGAATTTGAATATTTTATTTTGAGAAAGAGCGTACAACGTATGCTCACCTAGTGTCCATGCCATCCAACGTTCCGGAAGGCTGTAGTGGTTCGTCCAACTTGGAAAAATATGCGTCAAAGGCGGAGCTTGGCGAAGATGAATTCGAGCCAAAAGAGAGTGGATATTGCAAATCAGGACTTGCCAAGGCAGTTGGAGCCATAGATTTATCCGTGGGTACCACCTGGATATCGGGAAGCGAAGAGCCGTAACCTTGCAAGTACTGTTCCAGTGTCCAATTTTGACTTGGAGGAGAAGCTGCTCCAAGATCTGGGTCTATGTTGATAGTCGTTGTTGGGCCGACAGGGAGTGCTGTTAAGCGAGAATGGGAGTCGGCTTCTGTGCTAGTGGAGCAAGTTTCTTTGGCATTAGTGTAAGCGTCGGTCAAGTCGCTGATGGATATAATGTTTAGAACCGTATCCCTGCATTGAATTAATTTAGGAGTGACTCCTCGAGCCCATATGCATTTGAAGCTTATTTACGCACCATAATTGACCTGCGACCTGGACTCTACAAGAATTTTAGTGTGTTTTATTGAGCAGGAGAGAAGCAAAAAACATACCTTTTTTCGAATCTCTCTAGTTGGTTCATACATCTCACAACATCCACCATCTCAGCTTCGATATTTATCTCCACTTTGAGTCGTTTAGATCTCCATATATTAATCAGGAGTATTATCACAGAGTTAGCAATTGCAGCCTGGGGAGTTTTAAGCTGGTCAATTCGAAACAAGATAGGATAGACTTGCCAGCATTTGTGGTCCAATTGAAACGTACTCGCGTTTACGATGTACTTCCATAATATGTACACAGGAGTGCGCTGCGTTGAGACAGGTTTCCAGCGAAGAGGAGAATGTTGAACCTAGCCGGGTAATGCTATATCGATGTGTCTCAATGCGCAGGGAAAAGTACATGAGATAGAGCGATGACGATTGATGGAATAAAATAGAGTCCGGTCGATGTGGATCCCATTTCACTGGATTTATATGTTATTGCCGCATTATATTGGGATTGAGAACATGACATACAATTCTCCGGTATAGCCTTTAACCAATTATCCAATGCTTTGTCGATTTCAATCAGAACTCGCTGCTTTTGAGCCAATACACCAGTATCAGGTTTGCGCCAAGAACGGACAAAGCCCTTATTCCAGCAAAATATCATAAGTAGAGAGTGCCGTACGACACAAAAAAACATTACCACTGCACGTTGGAGACTTTCTAAAATACGGACGAGCTTCAGCATTTGTATCCAATATGCCAATTGGGAAGGTTCTCCAGGAGGTTGTTTGAAGGCTAGTTCACCAGGCTGTTCCCAGTATTCATCGTCGACCTCCACTGGGAATTCCACGTCGTAACTAACAGAAGATAATATGTCATAATGTTTAGGGAACGTTCAGCTAGAACTAACTTATCAGATGTTATAGCGCGTGGCCGGCCCATGTTAACGCTCCAAGCTAAATCCATGATAGACAAGGATCCAGAAGGCGCGTTTCCAAAGCTCTCCGGACATAGATGGCGGAGAAGCATTTTTACGGTGAACACCTACGTCTTGAAGTAACCGAATGCCTAGCCCGGTCAACACCCAGCTGGGATAAGGCGTAGAGGTGCCTTTCATAAACATGACATAGAGCTATCAATAATAAAATCACGTCGTAAAAAAGCACCAAGAAAGCTATTAGGGCTCTTACAACAAGTCTCTGCAACTGGAAAAGTGATGGAGCCTCTATGAACGAAGCTGGGACAGGGTTCACTTGGCGCATCCACACAAAGCCTGCAGAAAGTTGCGATTCGTACAAGCAGTTTCGAGGGTCATCCGAGTGCCGAGAAGCAAGAGCACAAATAGCCAACAAAGTCTCGCCGAAATCTCGGTCATGGTAATGAAGACCAGAAGCTATGGATTTCTCAAGCAGCGGGCGGTGTAGAAGGGGGAAAAATGGCTGAAAAGAATAGATTGTTAATACAGAATTTTTGAGGAGACTACTAAACCATACATTACATTTTGCAAACCAAAGGTCTACAAGCTCAACAAGGAGATCTTGCGGAGGAAAGATGAGTGGTTCAAGTCGAGGTTCGCGGGTGAATTGCCACTGCAAAGAAGTTGGTGTTTGAAAGAAAGATTAGAGAATTTCCGAATGTCACGCACGGGCTGTATTTCCCAGAACAATGGTCGCTTGCATATGTGAACCGCCTCCTGGTTGAATGGTTGGTCGGTATCGATAGCAGATTTAATGAACTGGAGCCTATAGGACAGCTTCCCGTAGTATCGCTCATGAGAGTGGTTGAAATGAAGTTGTTTCAATTGTTCAGAAAGTTCATCGGCTTCGTTATATTCTTCCCTCGATGTGGCTGGCTCTGAACTTTCTTGTCTGGCATGAACCGGTTTTCCTGCGCATTTAAGTAAGGATTTGTGCGAGAAGGTCAAACGATAGTCGTTACCAAGATCTGGATTCCGTGAAGCGGCCAGCTCATTTTCGAGCGTTCGAATGTAACTTGCTAGCTTTTTGAGAATACTTCGAAGTTCCATTTCATCTTGCGGAATGCTGTAAGGAACCGAGGATAATATCGAAGCAGTTCAAAGCTTGAATGCTGGCGGTCTTAAACTGTGCGGAGCGGCTATAGAGCAAGCCGATGAATGGCAGCAAAGCAAATCGGGGCGTAAACTCACCCGGCGGGAGGTCCTCTTTTCTACAGGAAATGGTCTTGAGTGGTACTCTTTACACTGAGGGATGAAGGTACCTTTTTCTCTACCGTATGAAGGCACTCAATCTAAAATCTTTCTCAGTGAAAGGCATGATCAAAGGGTGCAACAGTAGCGCACATTTAAAGACACACAATTGAGAGCATGCGCTCCCCCCGCGAGCTGCATTGTCACCTGGGAGATTCCGTCGTCCGTAGTTCTGTCACGAAGAGATCGACTTACATCGAACTACATAGCACGAGCAGGGTAAGTTGGATAATTACCCCAGCAATTAAGAATCGACCTACTCTTGCGTTTTTTGCAATTATCACAGCTGTTTTGAAGTCTCTGTCGCTTTGGTTTGGTACCTCTCGCAGAGCTTGAAGGTAAAGAATCGGCGAGATCACTATCCGACATGGTGAGAGTTCAAAGTAAGGTGTGCGAGAGGCTGTTCGGCAAATTCGTCATTATGTACAAGAGCGCCGATGATATTGAGAAGCAAGCCAAAGCACCATGATAAGTATAAGGAAAGTGGATGGATCGGCGGTATAAGAATCCGACATATACATATACATATGTACATTGTAGACCTAGCTGAAAGAATCGGACTGAGATGAATAGCATTTAGAATAGCCGGCAAGCTGTATGAGGGGAGGTTGACAGCGTGCTTGCCAAGGGCTCTCGCTTTACAGTGTTTTCGGAAAACCTTGGCATATTCAGCCGACGGAGCCAAGATCGCAAACAAGTACAAATAACACTCCCGTCCCAGCATAACTCAGTAAGCGCTTATGTTAAGGCGCTTATTTCTTGGCGCTTAGACTTCGTTTCTAAAAAGTCTCCCTAGAGTCCCACGATTCCACTTTTTTTTTCAAGAAGTTTTTTTTTTGACCTCCCGGCGAAATTGCGAGCCCAAATTAAATTCCTAAATTAAAATCCTCTGCAAGCACCAATGATGTTCTTGAGACTTGAGAGGGTAAAATTCCAAGTCTCAAGATGGTGTTACTATGCTCTTGGGTTCAACATTCCGAGATTGCGCCATGTAATTATCTATCTATCTCAATGAATGTGATTGTTTCCTGCCTGCGATCCGCCCTTCAGAAAAAACCTGAACTGGCTATTCATCAACATCTCCTTGCAGGATTGCTTTTCTCATCATCAATAACCAATCCTTCATGCTTTGAACCTGTTCTTGTCAATCTCAAAAATCCTCCCTTGACAAAATTCCCTTGTGAATTCTTTACCTTCTCATGCACCACCACTTCTGATGATGCATATATCCAACCACAGTCAAGAATGGCCCTGGCTCCCCTCAAGTTCAACAACTATGCATCTAGTCTCTTATAAACAGACAACTACACAATCATAAACAATGTGTAGAGACCAGCATGGATATGTTCACTCCATCACAATTATCTTTTTTCTTTCTTTCCAACTAATCATCAGCACAAATTACACTTTTGTCATGCAGTCAAAGGCATCACAAGAGCCATGTCTAGTTTCCACAATGAAACTCTCCTTGCCCTCAATGAATGACATATCCACTTGCAAGCCAAGGCCAAGTTGTGCTAAAGTTGTGCAGTGTTATGCAGAGCTATGGAGTCTTGCCAGGTGTGAAAGGTTATATTGAGTGTAATAAAGTATATTCATAATATCTGGTACGGAGCAAGCAAGCTGAAGTGAGGAAAGTAAAGTGAGGTAAAATAGTCTGACATACCTGGTATGGAGCAAGCAAGCTAAAGGGGCTTGCTCTATCCCAGGATGGTAAGTATGCCCAATCCAGAACCTAATCAGTTACAATGTGACGCACAGTCATCAACTGCTGACACCCCCCCTTGACCAGCATTGAGTCTGAGCATACTGACCCAGCATGTATGTAGGGTCCTGTGTAACGGTTTGGTGAGTATGTCTGCAAAGTTTTCTTTGTTGGAAATATAGATGATGTCGATTTGTTGTTTAAGGATGCAGTCTTGGATAAAGTGTTCTTGAATTGATATGTGCTTCATTTTGCTATGAGCATGAGGGTCATGAGTGCACGCGATTGTACCCTGGTTGTCGCAGAAGATGGTGGTTGGGGAATATTGAGGAAAGCCTAGTTCAGCGAGGAGGTTTTGAAACCAAAGTACCTCTCGAGTGCAATGCGTTGATACCAGATACTCAGCCTTGCAAGATGATAATGCAATGTCACCTTGTTGCTTCAAGCTCCATGATAGAGGTGAGTTACCCATCATGATAATGAAACTGGATATAGATTTCCTTCTGTCGCCCATTCCCCAGTCTAAATCTGAGAGCGCTCATATCATTGGGTATATGATGTTGGATGACCCTAAAACTGTCCTGTGTGATTCTGTGCCCTTTAGGTATCAAAGGAGGTGTTTCACAGCGGCGATGTGAGATGGTCCTGGGTTCACCATGTAACCTGCTAGTTCTCGGATGGTGTAGCTTATGTCTGAGTGAGAACATGTTCCCAGATACATACATTTCCTGACCACAGCTCCGTAAGGGAATTTGTCGACCACTTTCTGCTCCTCAGGTGTGAGTGGAGTTGTCTGTGGTGATAGGTGTTTGCCTGGATCCATGGGAGTGTGTACAGGGTTGCAATTGTCAAATCCAAATTCTTGGAGTATTGATTGGACGTAGGTGTGCTGGTCAATCTTTAGAGTGTGTGCTTGTCTGTTTTGTGTAATGCTGCATCCAAGGTGGAAGTTTGGGCTGCCGTTGTTGGTGATTTTGAAGAGAGAGGCAAGGGCGTTGATGACTGCATCAGATTCCTTCTTGGAGGTCGATGCAATGAGCATGGCATCAGCAAAAAGGGGTTAAACCTATGATGACACCTAGGGAGCCTAGGCTACCCTGATCACCTTGGTCACCCTGGTAACCTTGGGTCTTCCAGGCTACCCCAGGCTACCTTAGGCTACCTCAGGTTTCCTCAGGTTCCTCAGGTTAGCTCAGGTTTACTCAGGTTTACTCAGGTTTACTCAGATTGCCTCAAATTCCCAAGGTTTATCACTAAATCCTAGGCAACCTAGGTGACCTCAAAGAAACTGAGGCAGTCTAGGCAACCTAGGTGGCCTAGGAGACCTAGGTATCCTTAGATTCCCTTAAGTCTCTTTAGGTCATTGTGGGTCAACCTAAAGTCAGCCCTGGGCCCAGACCATTTTTCCTGATGTGTCATCTACGCCCAGACTGTTTTAGTACGTACAGTCCCTTTCGAAGCCTCCAATAACCAGATCCAGCAATGGAGGGTTTTTGCATATATATTTCTTTGTCTAGAGGACCGTTCAGGTAAGCTGTTTTGACATTGACTTGTCATAGCTCCATGTCATGTTCGGCGGCTAGGGCAAGGATGGTTCGCATTGATTCCCAATGGGCAACCAGCATGGAAGTGTAAGTGAAGTCTTGACCAGGGATTCGTGTGAATCCCTTTGCGACCAATCTGGCCTTGAACTGGGCTATGAGGCCATCCTTGTCGTGTTTGATTCATAGGACCCATTTTGAGCCTACCGCTTTCCTTCCCTGAGGTAGTTCATCTACTTCCTCATAGACACCCTTTTCCTTTAATGACTTGAGTTCCTCATATATTGCCACCAACCAATATGTCCAGTATATGGATGATTGGGCTTCCTGTACTGATTGTGGGTCTTTCTCCTCTGAATTGTCAATTGGTTCAGTGAGGGCAGCACCAGCGTAATTTATTTTGGTTTTGACAAAGCTTTGAGCAAGTGAGGGAAAGTCTGACTCGTCGCATTCAATACTGAGCTCTTCGTTGGTACTGAGGATGTGTTTGAGTAGGTCTGAGTGCCCCCCCTCATCCGCTGTACCAACATGATTCACAACGTAACAAGCTGGGAGTCTTTGCACATGACCACTGCGCCTGGGTTCAAGCAATTCATTTGAAGGATCCTCCATTTTAATGTCTTCATCTGTGGAGGACCTGCATTAAATCGGAAGTTAATTTATAACTCGTGTTTGAGTACGTTGTTGTGTACTTACACAGTTGACGGGACACCATCTTGTGGCTTGGGAGGTAACAATATGCCATCTTGTGGCTTTAATCTGTAGTTACAGAATAAGTAAAATTATTTTGGGATCGGGAGTCATTACTCATGGATCCAAATTGCCATCTTGTGGACTTTGGGGGTCAGCTTGTGGCCTTGGGGTCTTGGACGGGAACCGTTCACTACTGCGTTCAGCATCTTGATAGCAATGTTCTACCTCAAATGGGATATTGTCCCATAGGAGTTCTGATGGTGGTGGAGTAGGTAAGGAAGTGGGAAAGCCATGGAATGTAACGTCACATTGAGCCTGCACTGTGCGGGAGTGGGGCAAATAAATTAGGTACCCTTTTGAATCCCTTGCGTAGCCGACGAAACGTCCCTCCTCCCCTCGTTCTGTAACCTTGTTTAGGCTGTCAGATTTGGACTTCCTCAATGTGACCAAGGATCCGAATGGACGGATGTGGGATAAATCCGCGCATTTCTTGAGGATGCTTTTGAAAGGCGTTTTATCTGGTGGTAAGGCTGAGTGAGGGATACGGTTCTTTATGTGTACACTGGCTTGGGTGGAAAGAGGCCAGAACCAGTGGGATAGATTGCCATTGACAAGCATGGACCACATCATGAATTTGATGGTTTGAATGGTTTGCTCAGCAATGCCATTCTGCTGGTGAGCGTTGGGTATTGGTTTCTTGTAAGAGATGCTAACTTTCTTGCAATAAGATTCGAAGGCACCAGATACAAGTTCTGGGACATTATCTACCCTTAGGACACATACAGGGTATCCAAGGTATTGTTCTGCAGCCAGGTGGAATTCATCGAAGCATTTAATGGTGTTGTCTCTGGTCTTCAAGAAGAAGATCCATATATAGCATGAGTGGTCATCAACAAAGATTATGAAGTAGCAAAATGAACCTTAGCCAAGGGGAAGGGTACCGCAAATATCAGAATGAATTCGAAAGAGAGGGCAATCAGCTCGTGTATAGGATTGCTTGGGGAAGGGAAGCCATTTGATATTGGCCAACATGCATATACAGCAATTCCTGACCTCCACCGCATTGATGGGTAGGGCAGTTGTGGCGCGCTTGAGGTCTTTAACATCTACATGGCCCATTAGACGGTGGTAAAACCCAACCATTTGGCCATTTCGGACTCTGAACCCGGACCAAACAATGCTGTAACATCAGGTACCATTCCCACAATCACTACTGATTGTGAGGAAGCTGCTGGAGTACTCAGATTGGGTTCCAGTGCTTGTATCAGAGTTACATCCATCTGGTACAAGTCTCATACAATGGACCCAAGAGCAAAAGGCACGCTCTTTGCATTGTAGTAGGTGATTTTGCCATCTCTGGTTTGAATACTGACACCTTTCCTATTGAGGTTGCAGTGGGCTGAAGGGATATGGAGGACATTGGACAACGAGAAGTTCCTGTGAGATCCACCAAACTTTGCTTTCAACACAATGGTTCCCTTTCCGATCGCTACAGCGGACAGTTTCGAGCCAAAACTGTGCAAATTGAGTGGTGATTCCAGTTTGGCGTAGTCATGGAAGAGTCTTCTGTCTTGAAATATGTGCCTAGTCACGCCTGTGTTGTGATTGATGGAGTTGTCCTGTGGGATATCAACATTCAATGCTGCTGCATTGATATGGACTTCCTCGTTGGGTCTGATTTCGTCTTCCTTGTTGACCATTCCACCCTTGACTTCCATCATGAATGCAAAGCTATCTGCAACTTGCCCTAGAACTTCATTCACTTCTTCCTCAGTAGCCTGTCCATAGTTAGCAGACACTACATGTTGACTCGGATCTCCTTCCTCAGCCATTCCCACTCGCTCTTGCTGTCCATCCTGGTCAGCCTTTGCCTTTTCTATGGCCAATTTCCTTTGCGACGCCGCTCTAGCCTCAGGTGAAAGGTGCAGGTCCTTCTGGCCCCTGAAGTTTAGAGGGTATTGACCAACTTTACCCCCACCATATACAAAGCACTCCATTTTTGTGTGGCCGACTGGGAATAGGCAGTATGTGTTGTTGCATATGAGGTTGGGATTGGAACAATTTCTGGAAGGGTATGGTTTCCCTTTTTGGTCATTCCTGGCTGATTGTTGTTTGGAGGTAGTAGGAGCAGCATTGGGCATGAATTTGGGGTTTGCTGCATAGACACCTGCTACAGTATGTTCCTTCCCTTTCCCTTTCCCTGTCACTACTATAGCGTTGATGGATGCCATGGATGGGGCGATCCCTTGTTCAATTTCTTCTGTCTGCAATTGCTGGATAACTTGTCCAGAAGTTAGTGGTCTTCCGGATGCCTCTCCTTCTCTCATTTGCTTTTGTAGATCATCTCGACAGTATCTCCAGGAGTCTTGTGTTGACATGAGCACAATAAGGTGTTTCGCAAATTCCGAGTCAGGCATCATGCCCGGATCTGCATTGTGAAGCCTCCCATATAACTGGATCATCATTTGAAGCCAGAGTACTGGGTCATCTCCATTGCAGCTATTGCCAATGATCTACTGTTTTATGGCAATTGCGGTGAGACTGTTGGCAGGCTCGTACTTGTTCTTAAGGGCAAACCATGCTGCATGGGCACTCGTACATCCTTAGACAATGATGAGTTAGATTTGTGCTAGGTATGAAAACCAACCAAACAATAATCACCCCAATCAGATATAATCCAAAAGGTTTAATTTAATGCGAGGAAGGAGGTTGTCAAAGGTTCCCTTGACTACTAATTGATTCAAAGAGAAAAAGCACTTGACAGTTGACACAGATAGTGCACAATGAACAAGGTTTTATATTTGGAGGGAGGTTTTGAAAAGCCAACCAACGTACAACGATGTGCTGAACTAATCGAGGGGAAAGCAAACACCAAAGCATGGGTCAAGTACGCCGACTCAACAAACAACTTTGCGTATCTCAGGAGCCTTTACATTGCCGTGCAATGATACTCCAACTCTCAGGGATTCCTGCGAGTTACCTAACAAGCTTATACGACCGCCGCGCAAGTCACTCGAGTAGGCATTTTTAACACACTCAGCGAAGAGCGGGCAAGGGGTAGAATCTGTTGGTAAAGCTAGGTAACACTCCGAGAAGCTTCCTCCCTAAAACTAGACCAAGCCAACACTTGGGTCCAAGACCTTTCCTAATCAACAACGGGCTCGTCAAGGTGTGCACGTTAGGCTCCACCTGCGGTCCTAAGACTGATGTGACCTCTCTTTGAGATGAAAATCAGGAATGCTCGACTTAATAGCCGGGAAGTAGAATGAATTGCCTCAGTATTATCGAGGTTACAAGAAGGCCACCCGTTTCAAAGGTTGCAGAGGACGATGCAGACGCGTCTGAGCATGTACGAATCACTACAGGTCCTAAGATAGAACTGCATTTCAGGTATCAAGTCTAACTTTTTATTCCAAGATAGAATAGCTACCCTTATATACTGAGCAAGATATATGAAAATAGGAAAATGAGAGAAACTGAGCGAGATAGGATGAAACAGAGTAAGTAAAATAGAAAAAGATAAATAATGTCCATATATGCGTGTATACTATGGTTTTGCCTCGACGTTTTCCTGCCTCGTTTGTTTGTCTTCCTTGATTGGGTCGACTTTTGGGATTTTGGTCCGAATCGACTCAAGTCATTTGCCTTTTTACAAGGCTCGCCAGTTCCTTTAGCAGAACAGCCCTCGGAAGTATTTCTATGTTTTTCCTTGCCAATGGGAGACTGGTTATCATCCCTAGTTCCGCGCGGTCTCGAGTCTAGATGTCTGGTAGCATATGGATCTTGGTAAAACGCTGAGGCTTGGATAGAAATACTCCTTGGTCCTTCCGTACTCTAGAAGTAGCTACAGCAAGTGGGTCATGTGGCCGCGTTGGACTGCCGCGGCTATCTGCCTGGGCGCTTTCCAGCGAGTGTCAACTTTGAGGACACCCGTTAGGGTACTTCCTCATCTCGGTCCACCTTGCTTTGTTTAATAAACTTGAGCGTCGTTTAGACTCCTCGTTGAGCTGATCGCGGAAGCGATGCCTCATTAAGACTTCGATCCCTTGGGTATATCCTTTGATGACCTAGCCTAGTATAACTGGTATGTGGGCTTGTTTATCTGCCTCGGTCAGCAACTTGTTATCCAACAAGCTTGCCTCGCTACACCATACCGCGCATAGGACTTTGATCGAGGCGCATTTACAAAGTTAAGTATGGTACCATTGCACGTACCGTTACTCTGCAACCTCTTGGGTAGAATAGGTCCTCGGTAGATTTTAACTATCAGCTCGGGCTCACTATAGTTCTCTTATTGACCGTGTTTTGTTACAAACAGAACCTAGGATTATTGGTTCTGCGCAGTTCTAGCCTTAGCTGAAAAATCAGTGTATCAACGACATATAACTTCTGAACAGGGATGGCTTTGACAATAGCGGATAGTGTTTTCTTGTTGCTGTCAAGCCAGGTTTTCACTTCCTCTTTTGCAGCTTGGACTAGTATCTCGTTGCCAGGGATTCGGATTGTCACTTTCTGACCTTGATTGTTTATCCCCTCAACCTGTTTGCTGGTTTGGAGTTCGGGAATCATGGGAGGATTATATTCTGGACCGTCAATGAACTTCCAGTAACCGGTGGCATCGAGTTCAAGGGTTGACTTCATCCTGAACTCATTGTAGTTGTTTGAGCCATCTTTGTTATCCTTTATAGGGGTAAGAGTGAGTCGTCTCCAATCCAATTTCTCTTTGTCGTTGCTAATTTTGGACATGGTGAAGTTATTGGATTGTGGAGATGAGCTTTTGAGTGGAGGCAAGAGAGTTTAAGGTTCGAGGTATTCTGGTAGGGATTTTTACTCCTATAGATATTGTGTATGCAGATTGTTTAGAGCTCGGGGCCCATAACCTGTGAAAGGTTATATTGAGCGTAATAAAGTATATTCGTAATATCTGGTATGGAGCAAGCAAGCTGAAGTGAGTAAAGTAAAGTGAGGTAAAATAGTCCGACATACCTGGTACGGAGCAAGCAAGCTAAAGGGGCTTGCTCCGTCCCAGGATGGTAAGTATGCCCAATCCGGAACCTAATCAGTTGCAATGTGACGCATGGTCATCAACCGCTGACACCAGGCTTTGAATTTACAGCCTATATCCCTATATGAGCTAGTTTACAATCCATTGGAATCCTTCGGTTAGTTATTTGGACTACAAGACTCAGTTTTCTCTTTATTCTTTTTCATCTTTTCCATTGCTTTTGTGCTCAGTCTCAATGAACTAGACCATGCTTGAGCCCAGAACACAGATTTTGTATACAAAAACTATTACAATTGTAGGGAATGTCAATGTCTACAAATTATTTACAACTGTAGGTACAATCAATTTTGATATGGTAATACAGTCTGGTGCACAAATTTTGGGCTCTAAAGCCTCATTTGTGCTTATTTCAAGAGGCAGCAGCCCTAACCCTAACCCCAACCCCTAACTGCTAACCCAGTATGTTTGGCAATGCCAGACTAGCTCTCTGATGTTAGGGTTCACCCTTCAGGTGAACCTTACTGAGAGCTAGCCACGGCATTGCAGAGAAAGAAAAAAGAAAAAAGAAATTAAACTGAGACCTGATATATCAGAGGTTCGAACACCCATTGCCAGGTAGCGCATAATTCCCTTCAGATGAGCTGACTGAGAATACCATTATGCCATTAGGCACATGTACGGTAATAATCTAATTGAAATATACTACATTGGCACTGCTACATTGTAAGTAATTTGTTGACATTGGTATTATTTACACTTGTAAGTGATTGTAAACAAATCCAATGCCATAGGTTGCATGCTTACATTGATCTAATACAACAATATATGGACTGTATTCCAATTCTTTTCACTTCTGAGTTGAACTTCTATTCAGTGGGTTTCATCAGAACAAATTAATCACACCAGCTGTAATGACTCCTGGGGATTTGAGAGCCTTAGGAATCATGCACACAAGTACTACTGGATTGTATTCAGTTGTACCCCAAGGTGATAGTTAAAAGCTAAGGTAATTATACTATATAATTACTATAATGTAGAATATTGGCAGGCAGGGGAACACACTGCTGCAGCCTGCCTATAAAGGCTGAGGTCCTGCTGATCAGGGATCAGGGGCATTACACCAACCCATGACAGAACAGGTAAGAGATTTAATTGACAAATTGCATCAGGCTCACACCACCACCAGGCTGAAGCATATTGGGAAATAAATTATTCCAATACCTATGTGAAACATACTTTTTTCAGAAAAATATAGAAAATAAATATTTCAATGGACTGATGAATAAATTAAATCCAACCTTCTGAATTTAGAACTTTTTACAGACATGCAAAAGAAAAACTTTCAATTGGACTCTGGAAAAAATAATGTCAATGTGGACTTGAAAGCCCTGTTTTTACAATAAGAGCGAAATTAATTATTTCAAAGAACAATTCAATTTTCCACTGAAAGATTACCTTTCGCTGCCCGGTTTGGCAGCGGACCGTCCCGCCGAGAACTGAAGTATTGTCTTCCGGGAACCAGCTGAAAGGTCCTTTGAGACAGTTACCTTCACTCTTGTTGCAAGTGAAAGCATTCAGTCCAACAATGAAACCATTCTTTTCAGAGATCAATTGAAAATGTTCTTTTGGAAGTCTATCTAAAATTCAAAATTCAGAGGGCCTGAATATGATTCCTTCATAAATTCATTGAAATATTTTTTTAATGAAAAAGTACATTTACCTGATGTACTGAAATAATTCATTTCTCTCGCAGTGCTTCAGTATGGCTGAAGTATAATCATTGGCAGTGTGTTCACAAACTTTATATACAGAAGTGGATATGGAGGTAACATGATGTGTGGAGCGGCCGGACAACCGACGGCCAAGGACTTTCTAACATAGCTGATGAATAGATTAGTCGTTAGTCAGTGAGGGTTGCAGTGTCACCGATCACTCAGATGCACGGCGTACTCTACTAGAAAAGAAAAATATTATTGTAGTTCAGTATACAGCTCACGGACAGTTAGAGCCGGGCCAAGAGGTCTGGACTTCTGTGATACCTAGTTAAAGTGATAACATCAGGAATCTGAGTCGAACAGTCAGTCTCTCATCTGATCCACCGGAATGATCCTTAATCCCTGATGCGCATATGGTAGTTCTCTGGATTCACCGGCTAGTTCGGCTCTTGGATCCATGCCGTGTAATATACTTCCTTCCTTCCTTCCGTGTGGCTGTATTTACCCGCACCCGACTTCCGGAACTCAATCGTGCACTCTTACAGTTACTCTCCGGGCCTCTTAACAGGGCCAATCCCTATTTATACTTTCTTTCTCTCGAGATCAGAGCTGCCATAAATTTCAGGTTACAATTTTTTAATTTGGAGCTCAACTCCTCTCCAAAATGATGAAATCCCGCATACTCTGATGAGCTGTAGAGCTCTTGGATGGAATCTGAAACTGATATCTGCATTGGTTGGTAAACACTCTGAGGAATAAGCAAATTTATTACTGACTCATGTAGCATTACAATTATTCTCCTGCGACGCCCTCTGACCTCTTTGCGATGGATTGAACTCGCATCTGCAGAGTGATTGTTTGGGCCGGCTGTTCCCTCGTGGGACCCGCGACAGGGCGGAACCGAGTATCCATCTATCTATCTATCTATCTATCTATCTCTGATCACATCTTGCAGGCTGCCATTGCCCTGCTAAACCCCCACCCACGTATATATATCTGAAGGAAGGATAAGGACAACCAACAACTTTTCATATCAGCTTCGTCCAGAAATTATGGAAGCTTCTGTACCCCCTCTTGACCGGATATTCTTGATCGGAATATGGGTTGAGACTCTCATATATGGTAAGCAGTCGTGCTGCTCTACCTCTCACTGTTTGCTTGGCTGACAGATTATGTGTCACAGGAATGAAGTCAGTCTCAAATCATGTTTTATGGCAGTATAACAATGACTGATCTTAAATTTATTGCGTAGCATCATTGTATTTACAGCCGCAATTTTCGTGCTGGCTAGACTGCAAAAAGCTAGGCAAGCATCCATAAGGTATGTTTCTTCTTTTGGTACTATATAAGTTCATTAGATGCTTTTCTCTTTTCTAGATTTCTCACAGGGACTTCTATTTTCCTGATCATGTTGTCGACCGCATATGTTGGTCTTAGTCTTCGGGAACTCATCCAAGCCTTTATTTTGGGCCCACCAGGTGGTGCCAGCCTATTTTTTGCAGATACAGCTGGGCATCTCCTCTGTTGCAAAGTTCAGTTTGCTTTGAAGTTAATGTTAGCTTATCTCATACAATCTCTCAGTGTCTACCAACACATTTTGAACAATAATTTTGCCATAGCTTTTTGCTCAAGACATCATTCTGGTAGGTCGCTTTGAAAGTTTAAATGGATTACCTAGAATCTTCATTCACGAGGCATCATGAAAGATCTGGCGCATGTGGGTAGTATACCAGCATCGGTGGATGGTCATTGTCCTTCCAGTCAGTTTTTTATTTGTTTTTCCTAAGGATTTCATAGTATCTCACTTTATATTTCTCAGTTTATCTTTGAGCTTGCTGGTGTTGGTAAGCTCTGAGGAAGTCGTTATCATTTGAACATCACATTCTAACCCATATAACAGCAGCAGATATTTTTGCCCTATATCAAATACGCCATCCCAGCATCACTATTTTTGATCCTATGATACACAACACAGTAATCGCATACATGAGTCTCCACCTTATGATTAATGTCGGGGTCACTTCCAGTATTGCATATACGTTGTGGAAAGCAGGACGGTCCGTTCCAGAGCCTTGGCATATCCAGCCAAAGGACACATCCATATATGGGTTAATACTCACCATTGTGGAGTCTGGTGGAGTTTATACAGCAGCCATAATAGTTGCAGCCAGCCTATATTTTTCTGGAAATGTAGCTGCACTTGCTGCAATTGATTCTCTCATGCAACTTGCTGTACGTTCTCAATATTTTAACTCCTGATAAATTGGTAATTACCTTAAACTCGCCAGACAATCACCCCGCTGCTCATTAATTGTTCGAGTGGGTTTTGGTATTCAGCATGGAGGTTCTGTCAACACCACCATCTATAGTTCACCTGCTATTCATACCAATGCAACGAAGACTCAGTTACAGAGCGGACTACGTTTTAACACCTCCGACCTGGAGAACCAAAGCACATTTGGGGATAGCACACGGGAAATGAATACCTCGAATGTTGAAGTATGGGCTCAAGAGGAAAGGTGACCGTACCACGGGCTTGAAAGCACCTGCTCCGTATCCTCCTCAGAAACGGCACAGTCCATAGCATGGACTTATTACCCATGTGTCACTGTGCCGTGGACTGGTGGACTGTTATGGCTGCATCACGGATAGTTGTTCTCCTTCCAGCTAGTTCAAACCTTCAATACAACCCTCCTTTCAATGTTACAATGCCACACTCGACTGAACAATATTTTTGTCAGGTTTGGCTACTTTTCATGGTTCAATAATTAAATTTACATATCACATTCACTTTTCGCACCAAGATGTAGTCAGAAATCATATCTATTATTGTTGGATTAGCGCCCTTTATTCGCATTCCTTATTTTGGTACAGTTTTTTCATTGGATGTCAAGCCATCACCCTGTTTGGGTGTCCGCCCGTTGGGACGTGGGTTCAGACTCCTCTGGCTCTGTCTGGGATGACATGTCCATGGGTATGCGGGGCCAAGCCCAACCAAACCCCGTTGACTAGTATTCCACATTGATTGTATTATTCCATAGTATACTCTAGCACACTTATCTCCTCTTATTCTGGGATAATATAAGCAGGCGTAAAAGTCAGCATTGTGCCGATATGCGCTCATACTTCTTATTCCCAACTCTCACTGCCGTTCGCCTGGATAGCTCGATATACAGCAATTCTCTCATCACCCACCTTCCCATCCCTGGACTCGAATGTTTACCAGCATCAATCAGATGTCCCGGCTTTGGTTATCTGCGTGTCTAGATAGTGTGAGGGTTTTTTAAAGATTCATTCATGTCAAACAATGGTGTCAGAATTGTTAAGTCTACGGTCAAAAAGTTCATTCTGAAGTGGAAGAATAGTTTATGCAAGTTACAGTTCATTGAGCCAACTTGGGTACTTGTTGCAAGAATTGGTGTTTCTGGTGCAACATCCCATGCAAATTTGTGATTTCTGGTTCATTTCTGGAGTAGTATTTATCCATCAAAGATTAATGAAGTGAAATGAAGAATTTTATTGAGATATATGATGAAATTAGTGCCAGGTGAAATACCTATTGTGATAGAAGTCTGAGTAAGGACAACATCAGCAAAACCTGGGTGATGGTCATAGAAACTATAGCAAGCCATAGCAGCCATACTATGGTTGATATGGATAGTCTGAACATCACATTGTGGAACAACCAGTGAAGAAATAAAAATTTGAGTAGACCATTCAATTTGTAATGATTTAAAACCCCCAGAATACAATCCTTACATTTTTCCTGAATTTTCTCGTTGCGTCGGGCGTCGCCCGAGCAGAAACTAGGATAGTCTGAATTTATTCCCTGTATGAGGGGAGTAAACATAACTGTACTTGAGCCCAGCATCTCCTGGCTTATATCGGTGCAGATTCGTGACTTAAGTAGTCGCGTCGGGTCAAAATTTTACGCTTTGACATCAGCTGTTCTGGCTGTTCCTCCATACTAATTCCGCCTTGTGATTGCGCCCCAACTCGCATTTCACCTTTGGAGATGGTACAGCAGGCTGATTACTTAGTTCATTGGTTCAGGTGTCCATGAACACGTCTTCAATACAGTGCTGGGTGCTGTACGTGCGACCTCAGAGTTTATGACACCAGTCACCGTTAACCGTAAACTTGGATGATTTCTTCTTTTTTTGACTCGCTCCATAAATCATATGTATGTAGATATGTAAATCATGGATGTTTTTGCAGCACTAAACCGTAAACGCCAATTGAAGTAACCTCAAAAAGTTAAATTCTGTTATTCTGTGTTTGTATCGCCAAGGATACTTGGAACTGGATGCAGTTGACCTGGCATATGAGCTTTGAGCCACTACGGCGGGAGATCGATTGTCGTTGATACAAGGACGGCAATACGAGTACAGCAAGACGGTAAGTGACGTTGCGTTGTTACATGATGGATCATTATGAGATCAGCGTCCCGAGGTAGAGAAAAGAGAAAAATACGTCGTGAATTCTTTGAGAAGGCCTGGTGATCAAACCTTTGAGAATCGTGCGAGGCAGTGGGGGCTATGGTCACGGCGTTGAGTGAGGAGGCTGCCAAGCCCTTTCATGTCGAACAGACATGTGTCCAGCACACGGGCTTTGTCAGCACGCCGTAAACAATCGCCTTTCATCCGACTCTGACGACCAGTCCCGCAACTCTTTTTCCTTGTTATTAACTGTCTAAACGACTCTTCACACTCGTTTGCCTTGCGGTCCCCTTTCCACAAAAACCACCATGTTCAAATCTCTTGCCGTAATTTCCCTGTTATCTACCGCAGTTTTTGCGCAGTCTTCGGTAATTTCGTCCCTTTGATTTTCGATAAAATCGATTTTTCCTCATTTAGTTTTTTAGAACTCGAGCTCCTTGATTCCTTCAGGCATTAGCAGCTCATGCGAGGCATTCCTCACGGATTTGGATAATAATGGACGATATCGACATGCGTTTCCCCTATGCTCCAAGCGACTAATGCATATGCTCCTGGCAGCAGCTCATCTACGCCCTCTGCTTCGAGCATGGCTACAATTTGTGGCGCCAGCACTTGTCCTGCTGCGACTCTCCGCGCACTTCTCTCAAACTTCTCCAGCCAATGCTCCGACGAGCTCACGACCAGTCCCAATTCTAATGTCGTGATGCTTTACGATATCCTCTATCTCAATAACCCGATGTACACTGCTCTTTGTTCAAAGAGCGACAGCGGCAGCTACTGTGCTCTTGCCTCCACAACGACAACCAGCAGCTCTGCGGCTGCTGCTTCAGTTGTTGCCGCTGCTGAAGACGCACAGAAATACATTTCCGACAACGGAGCTTTGAACCGAACTGCATTCACAAACGACAGTGTCCCATTCATGTTCCTCTCGTCGTCAGGTCTTACTTCGGCTCAGTGTACTACCTGCACTCGTAACATCATGACTTCCTACATTAACTGGGAGTCCGACAGCCCCTATGCCCCAGGTCTTGCCAACAGTCAGCTGCTCAGTGGGCAGACTGCTCTGTACAACGCTATGACTACTACTTGTGGTTCTGGCTTCCTGAGCGGTGCCGTACAGGCCGCTGGTGGTCTCGGTACCGGCTCAAAAGATAACGGCTCATTCAAATCCACGGGCTTCGACATTCGGACTATTGCTGTTGCTCTCGTCAGTATGCTCATGGCTTCCATGCTCTGAGCGACGACTAGCACAGCACAGCGATAATGGATATTGGCTCTAGTTTTGGTTCATCGATTTATCACAGTAGCATTATTATGTTCCTATAGTGGCGTTTTATTCTTTCCTCTCTCTAGATACCCCCGGGAGCTCTGTTTAAGTAGCTTTGTTGTGTTTTGCGCCAAGTGGTACACGTAGCAGACAATGCAAGCTTTAGGACATGACAGATGGGACCGAAGCGTACCGATCTTATTTATTTTATGTGCCACCTTAGACTCTAATCTATCTATTGACGCTTTGCGCCAACGAACTGAATGAAACCGTTACGGTGAGTTAGGGTACTCTAGATTACTTTTTCATTACAGCAAAACATCGTACTTGTTCACAGTCGCCGTCTGGGCGGTCCTTTACGACTTGCTTCTTCCTGTCGCCGCTGCACATCGCTGTACTGCTCTTTGGCTTTGTTCTTAAGCCATAGCCAAGTATCTTTGAATGACGGAAGACCTGTCCGTCCCGTCTTCTCTGGTATAGGAAGAATATTGAAATAACTTCGAACAGCGGGGACGCGGAGTAGCATGGATTGTAAACCAGTGGCTACAGCTGCGACTAGGAGCGATACAACGAGACCCTGGCGAGAGTTTAGCTGGCAGTCAGAAAATGAGAGGGCATGGCACTCACAGAGGGTAAATAGTACATGTACACAGCGAAGATGGGGGCTCCAGGGAACCGCATGAGGTTCATAAAATGGGCCATTCCTGGTTGGCTTTTAATGTCCATATCACGAGCAGCTACCTAATTCTTCCATCAGTCGAGAAAACAAAACACATCGAGCGTAGAAAAACGCACCGTCATCTGCCAGAACAGCGTCACAGCGAATGCAGGAGCCATAATACCCGTAGGATCAGTCGCCGTCAAATCAGGCAAGAAATCTACCCCGCTGTACGCCAGCTGGGGAACAGGAAGCTCGCACATTTTCTTGAGACCGATGAATATGCCTGCGGCTACAGGGATTTGTACCAATGGACCCAGTATTATCTGACCAGGCGATACCCCAGCCGAAGTATACAGCTTGAGCATCTCATTCCTGCTGCTCATTAAATCGACAGTATCACCCCTCTCCTTCGACGCCGTCATGCGCTTTGAGAGTTCCTGTAGTTGTGGCTGGATTAGGACCATTCGAGAAGAAGCCCGAGAAGACTTGACCACAACTGGGAAGAGTACGAGACGCCAGAAAAGGGTGCCGGCAACGATGGTCCAGAACCAAGGCAATCCGGTGCTGACGTTTATCAGCTCATAGGACCATCGAGCAAGTCCAGCTGGCGTCCATGAGATGAGCCCGAGAGCTGCAAGGTCACCATATTGAAGCGCTGGGGGAACGAGGCTGGAGACGTTAACTGCAGCGTCAACAATGTCTGGAGATAAAAGCTCTACAGGTGGAGATAGATCTAAACCTTCAGGCAGGGATTGAGCAAGTGCAGAAGCAGGCTCCTTCGGTATTGAATCAGAGAGTGCAGCTGCAGACTCTTTGGGTAATGAAGCAGGAGCCAGAGCCTCGGTGAGGCCGGGGGTTTCGGGAGCAGGGGGGGGGAAGGAGAAGTAGATTTTGAGAATGGCCAAATCGAGAATGCTCTCGCAGTTATTGGGAATGGAGCACCATATGAATTACGACTGCAATGGGAGTACTGACCATGAATTATATCACGTTTTGCAAGGGCATTATTTAGAAACGTTTGAGGCTTACCACTAGATGGGAAGAGAAGTTTCTCGTTCTCTGAGGTAAGTGAGCTGGTATGCTGCTGAATCTAGAGCGAATTAATGTTGGAGTGGAATTTTTTAAATAGAATAATCACATACCTTCGCGCTGAGAACTTTAGGCAGTTCAGCTTCACACCCGTAGCCATTTGAGCCCGAGACCAGATCTTCAATACAAGATGGAAGATGCAAAACAAAAAACGCGTATCGCGTCAGCCGAGTAGCTGGGAGAATCAAATTTTTTTCTCCCGGTTCCGGTCCGACATCTTGTCAATAGACCACGATGAGCCATAGGTATCGGTGAGGACTCTCTACCATACTAGACTTGAATACTCGTTTTTTCAACATATTTCAACAGAGGCCATAGAGCATCATCTTTCTGTGCCTCGGACCTCAATGAGCTGATCGAGCTCCGTGCACGCCAACGCACATTCTACGGAGCCTACTTTCGCACTGCGTTGGGCAACTTGGGCTACTCTTTGACCATCCTCCGTCTCTTTGACTCTAGATTCTATCGAAGTACGTTATCCCATTCATCAATCTGTTCGGTCCTGCTGAACCTCTTATCACCTGCAGTTGGTCTTTTGTTTACAATCCTGGGTGCCCTTCTCTTCGTGCTCTCCTTTATTCGTGATCGTCATTCACGGCATGATTTTGCTGATCCACGGGGCACTGGCACATCATCGTACGACCCTGCAGACGTGATAAAGACGGTAGGTCAGCCAGATTCACGAATTTTCGGAAGACCCTTTGTCACCGCAGGATGGATTGTTATTTCCGTGGCTTGTGTTGTATTAGCTGTGGAAATCGGTCTTCTTGTTCTCATACTACAGATATGATGACACCGCTTCTCTCAAGATCAGACCACTGTATCTCCTATACGCATCTTTGTTGTCAAGCTCGTGTCTATGTATAGCATTATTCTCCTTTCAGACCTTCCCGCTTATTTGCTTCGATTTCATAGTCTCTCGACTCTTGAGGAAAGATCTCTGTATTCAAAGGTACAAAGTCCGTCATCACCGTCATCAAGCTTTATCTGGGTCGAACTTGTTTATTCAACCGTCTGGTGGAGTTCATGGAGCGAAAAGCGGTCTGGTGGGACGAGCGACCTACAGTAGTTGGAGGAATGTGGAGAGTTGAAAGAAGGATTGAAGGCCTACGCATTGAAGTAAACAGCATTCCTAAAGAAGATTTGCATTGCATTGACATTTGAAAAAAACCGCTTGATACCAAGGAGCAGGTCGGTCTTAAGGTCGGTGTCATGACACATTTAAAAAAAACTGCTTGATACCAAGGAGCAGTGAGGTCGGTCTTAAGGTCGGTGTCATGATACATTTGGTTAGCCTACCTTCTCAAACCGACTCCCAACATTCCTGATCTCCATTTTCCTTCTGGCTTGCCTATCTGAATTTGTCAGCGCGACAAATGGCTTCGATACCCAGAGGCTCCGAAACCGAGAGAAACCTCTCACCGGAGGCATTGGCGATGCTTCCGTATCATCGTAAAACTCACTTGAAGCTCACCTGCAGAAATTCCTTTCCTTTGTTGCGACATTAAGATCCTTCCGCAAAGTTCCTTTGTCCCAATTAGATATATTTGAATTGACAACAAGAAGTTTAGTAGGTGAGGCTCAGGTGAGGTTCAGAGTGATATGAATGCAAGGTGCTATGGTCAATGCCTCCGGTGTCTCTGCCTCGCGTCCGCTCGTGACAATAATGATCCTTCTTCATAGGCGATTTCGCTCTTCCGACTTCCTGCTTATCAATGACACTCCGTTCTTCTTTTGACTGCCTGTGAAACAGCCAGAGCTTGACGAGCAAACGTTCAATGTTTCAATCATACTAATTATTAGCGAGGCTTTTTAATCATGGACGGTTCGCATCATCTTTTACCCTTCTATGAGGGTTACGGGTCTATGTGGGTTACGGGTCCAGGCTCATAATCCTTCCTTATCGTATATTCAAGCATTGTTCTCGTGAAAAGAAAAAAAATTTACCGCAGTGGTCATAGGATCTCGAAACCGAAGTACTGTAACTATCTCGAGGCTTGAGACCTGGGTCCTAGTACACGACATTAAATGGGAGTTCTACCAATAAAGTTGTTATTCGAGTTCTTGCTCGCGACCTTCGGGGAGGATCAGACAGACGGTCTGTTTCGCGATCCAATCGTGCGACGCCAAAATATCTTCTTGTTCGAGGGTTCGTCCAGAACCGACGACTGAAATACTGGGGTCTGACGTTCTGGCATGTACATAATAACGCAACCAACACCATTGGCCAAACTTTACTTTAGCTTCAATTTGGGTGTCAAAATCTTTCCAAAAATGTTTTTAGCTTTGCAGCGAGCACTATAAAAATGTTTTCAGCGCTGCAGGGTTTCCGTTTCGGAAGGTAAGTACTAGACAAGTCGCCGGACATAACTTATGCTGGGGTATCCACATTCGCAGATAGTGATAGTAAGGTTTGGATGCACCCGCGATTACTTACGCTTTGACACTTCTAATGATAGACGAGCCAATTTTACCCTTCCATTGGCTGAGAAATTTCCGCCTGTGGCTAGTCAGAATAACCCCTTAGCGTCGTCGTATCGGAGCAGAAAACCCCCGATATCAATTCGAAGTTGGTTAGAAATCCTAACTCTGATAAAAGGAGATGAAATGAAATGTATGCGCAAGCCAGACTTGGCGAAAAATGGCAAAGACCGACATGTACCATTTAAAATATCGAAGCGCACATGTACCTGTTGCGCAGGTGTACCCGACGCCAAGTGCAGAACGGGGATCTTAGACCATTTCGCCAGAGGCTTAAAAATGTGTATATGTACCACCATTGAAAAAATGTCCAAGCATAATACTAAGATAGATATACTGTCGAATGTCGAATGTCAATAATGTATGTAAATTTACAGAAATCAGTGTCCAAGAGCGTAACAGAATAGTGAATGTCCTATTTGGCAGGTAATGCATACCATGAACCAGGTCGTGTAATAAACCTTCCTTCTAGAAAATAGATAAACACCGTGACGGCCCTAGTCATATAAGTCAAACCTCTGGCCTCATCAGTGGACCAGGCCTGGCTAGACTGAATAATCCATGAATACCGCCGGGCAATATGCTCGACCTCCATGTTCCAACAAATGAAGTGCCGTATCGCACATTTCCCTCGAAAATCCACGTACCCAGGTTGGCGTCGGAAACTTTCTTCTGTACATATAGTTGAGACTTTTAGAAGTGAACGGAGACGAATAACCTACCGGTTCTCGCTTCATGACGATAGAGCCGTCTCGCTTCATTCTTCCCGCGAAATTGAAGCCTCCCCAGGCCCGGTCGTGCTCCTCCGTGGTCTATGTCCAGAACATCATCATTAATTCGTCATCTATGATTTGACTTGAGTACTGACCCGGCCAATGACAAGACAATCCAATGCTTGAGAATAATCTCGAGTCGACATTTGACACTTGTTGGCAATGGCAGTGATACATATTTTTCGTAAGATGTTTTATGTCCCGACACCGTGAGGCAGTCCTGAGTTTAACTCGAACTCAATTGCGATTCAAAAAAAACAATTCACCAAAAACTCACCATTTGCGTCGAGAAGTCTCTGGGCGCGGCAGTCCATTTGATAACCTCATCTCCAATACATTCTGGGACAGGGTGGTCTTGGGCACCAAAAGAAAAGTACAACTCGAGTGAACATTGTAGAGAGGTCTTGCAGATGAAATCCGGAGCGTCGGGAAGGGGTGCTTCTTTGCTTGAATGGGAGCAAGAGACCTTAATTACATATCAGCACCCACGCGAATTTAGGACCTTCGAGATTACTAACCATATAAACTCCTTGCCAGAGACCTGTGATAAATTCAGGAAGACGGTGGTATGCATTGGAATCCAGAAGTTTGGGATTGAAGAATTGGGGATCGTGTCTAAACCTGCGCTGTCCGGGATTGGATGTTATCCGAGAAGCTGGCCAGTCGTCACCGAACAAGGGTGTCTGATAGCTTGCCATGATGTAGTAGTCTTCCATCGTGGGTCCGTCTTGCCTACTAGTGGCATTCGTTGCACGGGCCAATGGTAACCGTGGAGGCGCTTTCGTCGTGCCAGCTTCCCGTAGAGCAAAATCCAAGATGACCGCTGCGGAGATGGCGCTTGGGTAGACAAAATCATCAGAGCGCTCGCAGTCGTCCATTGAGGGCATGACATGTGTATTGCCCTGAGTAGATTTGATATCATCCTGAAAGCCATGAACATAAGAGTATGTAAAGATACGCATTGAACTAACACACCCGTGAGGTCATAGCTATCAAAGGTCGTAACAAGAGGAGAAACCTCTCTCGGGTTTCTTCAGAGACGTTAGCGATAGCATCTGCGTCATTGACTATCAGATTTCAATAGATATATATGTATGAATTTAAGTCTCACTGACCTTTGGACCAAGTAAGGACAAGTAGCCAGAGAGCTAAATCAATGTTGTAGCTTGGTGCTGAGGTGGAACGAAGTTGATACTCGTTCAAACACTGTTCCGCATAGCAAAAGATAAAGTCCGGGAATTCCACCGACCGCAGATGAGCTTCATTGGCACCGTTGCTTTCAATGACGACACGCATAGCCACGCATAAATCCTCGCGCATCATCTTGTCTGCGAAATCTCGACGTCGAACGCGTCTCAGCAAGCGATACCGGGAAACCAGCTCAGCAGTTAACCGTGAGTCCGTGAACTGATATACATCGGTATTCCAAGGCTCGCTTGTGTCCAGGTCGAACGTGCTTCGAAAAACGCGAGCATAGAGGTGAGGAGCGGAGGTTGTGCATAGGGAGTAATAGAGAGTTGAACTGCTTAATAGAAGATTTAGCAGCTCCTGGAGAGGCTTGAAGACTGTTTCCGAAGGCGATAAGGCGACGAGAAAGGCGATGTGTTCCAATATATCGCGAGGGACAAGTTCAAGGCGAGCGAACATCGTGAATGTTGCACTGTTTGCCAGCGCGAGGTAGGTTTAAAAGCAATCCAAATTCGGGACACGGGGTCTCTGAGAGATCTGTCTATCGTTGCATTGAAAGGCTATAGAATTGCAGATGCACTATAGAATTGTAGATGCAGGAGCGGGAGTCATAGAATGAACAGTTGAGGTCCCCGTCACTGGATCCTTCAGCTTCATCTCCGAATGAGAGTTGAGATAAACGAACAAACACGTGAACATGAATGGATTTTGCTACGGAGGTGCGTTATTAGACGCCACAGAGACACCGTGTCTCACGGAAACTGGTTGAAATTTGAACTGTACTGCTACTTGATGTGCTAAGAAAATAATCAACAATTTGAGACCGTACCGAACTCCTGTACACTGTACCATCATTGCCAAATTGGACCAGGAACGTGGTTTACGGCTGGAAGACTGTGACTTCCTTCCTTTCATTTCCGAGCTCCCAGATTGTATATTCGAAGTAGCTGAGCGTGATGAAGCGAAGAAAACGTAGATAAGATCAACAACCATTTGATATATTTCATCGGTACCATTGAACAGGCAAATGCATTTCTTCGTCAAGACAACACGACTACAAGGATATACGGATATTAAAACCCTTTGCCACAGATCTAGAGCTCTTTGCAGTGTCAGCCCGGGATTATAGAAAACGTTGTAATAAGACGAACTTTGCATTGCAGCGATATCAGTGCTCTGAACGTAATCTTCGAATTCTGCAATCTCCTCCTGGAGCTCGTCCGTGGAAATCTTCTCATCCTCTGGATCGAGTATCAATTGGGTGAACATTAAACTGTGCGGATGAAAACTCACCGATAACGAGTGTAATCTGCAAGTCCAGCGCTTGAGTCTATAGAAACATGACCATAAATATAGAACGAACCTGGAGTTTTTTGATACCTGTTCAAGGGTTGTAAGCCATCGAAGGAAGCATTTCAGCATGGAGCATAGAAGACGCACCATAACCAATCGCGACCAGTTTACTGGAACCCCATACAAGTCCATCTTTCTCAATGCTACGCACGGACTTCTCCAAAGCTTCCATGTCAGTCTCGTCATCCCAAGGTTTGACTTCAAGAGTAACAACAGACTTGAATAAAGATTAAGTGCACGCTAACATTGACGTTGATCAATTGAGTTTTACCTTCGCGACGGTTTTGGGCTTGTTGGCTTTCTTAGCGTTATAGGCTGCGACTCGTTCTGCCTTGACTCTTTCCGCTTCAGCATCTTCCTCCTCATCTTCTCCGAAGAGATCGATTTCATCATCATCATCATCGGCGGCTGTGGGAGCAGCAGCAGCAGAACCGAGGAAAGCTTCCCCTGCCTTGCTGGATCCAGACAGGGAGGCATGCTCGGAAGCATAAGATTCAATGTGCTTGTACCATCTGGTTACGTTGATGAAGGAAGAGCTGGGTGCAGAGGAAAGCGCCTTGAAAACGTGAACATCCGCCTGAGAAGGAGTATAACTAAGACAAGAAAGGTAAAATGAGCCGGCTATATGGATAATGAGAGGCCAAAAGATTCAGATAGCTATGAGACTCGGTATTTTTTTAGCGGTGTCTATTTGCTTCTGATCATAGCGCTAGATCGAAAGATGGCTACTTACCCTTCAACGTAGGACCTGGTTGCAAGGTGCTGGTCAAGTTTTGCGAGATCAACAGACATCGTAGTGTAGAAGATGGAAGATGGAGAAGAGATGATCGAATAGTGCAAAATAGCTGATCGATGGCTCGGCCACGTGACACTTAAGGGCAGGTTTTTTTTCTGTGGAGTGCGAACGTTGAATGCAGGAAGCTGTGATCAAACTTTCTTTCTCTGTGAGTAAACCCTACTTGAAATCGAACTCTTCCCTCCTCAATGTCGTTTGACGTGTTTTCGCCCCTCATTAGAGTCGTGCCGGACAACGGTGTACAGTAGGCTTCTGAGTTACCCTGCAAATAACTATCCTTCCTGGTGGCCTATAACTTCTTCGGTTCAGACGACGCGCGCAGTGGATTTACGGAAACATCTAGATGTGCCACCCGATTTGTTAACGTATGCATGAAGATATGGCTTAATGCAGCTTTCTACAGGTTAGTAGTATTCCGTCTACGATGGTTTGCTGCCTTTGGACATGCTATGCCGAATGTCACGGGTGTCCGGCTGCAGTTGTGCAATGAATTCCATTCCGTTACATGTACCAAGAGGGGTGAACTCTGCACTCATACCGTCTATCTTATAGCCTTTATCTCGTAATGCCACTGTTAGCAGCTTCTGGTCATGAGCGAGACCCGACTGCTTCCACAAGTTATTCCGTTCAGATCCACACCAAGGGCATTCGCGACTATGCTGCATTTAAATTCTGGTCAGATGTGTCGAGCGTTCATAACCTGTGTCACGAAAGCCATCTGGAGGCCTTTCTCGGCAATTAAGGCATCCTCCAAATAGGTCAACATTATTCACTCTGGTATCGTATTGAACGACCTCCGTGATGTTAATTAATATATGTCAAGACTTACTGTATCTTTCAAGATCCAAACCACAGACGCCTTCGCGGGTACCAAAAACATACACTTCGCTGATCCAACACATTTGCATATCTAGAATCTAGATCTCGGAAAAATCGTGGCGGCCAATTTCAGGTCCTAACAGTTTTTAAATCTTGCAGGAACAAGCAATGGGCATGTACACGTCTTCAAAGCTCCACCACCTTCCACCAATGCTTCCTCTGGTTCAAGTTGAGATTGTATCCTCTTACTCGGTACGTTAGTGATTAATGGGTGTCGGAACTTAATCAGCCTTGTAAGGGCTGCGCTTGGTCTTAACGACGTGCCACAGAAAGCTCCACTTAGTTCTGGTATAGGAATTCGAGGGGTTCGCCCTTAACCAAGGGCCTGGCTCCCGTTCAGATGTGTTCGGTGTCCAATCGTAATTTAACCGTGGATAAGATGTCATTCAGTAAGTACGTCCATCTACGCAATATTCTGTCTAGCGATTCCATAATGCTCAATGCTGCCAAGAAAAGGGTGGATAAAGGTTTCAGCGCTCGGTTCTATTCACTCGATGTAGGGCCGTAGGACTGCCGTAGGCTGGCATCTAATCTTGGCCATTCAGTAAATATATGTCTCAGTCTGTATATGTGCCTACTACACGCCGTCTAGAAATTAATCCTCGATAATGCCAAGACAAAAAACGAATCTTTGGATAAAGTTTACAGCTCTCGATTTATTCGCTGAACGTAGGCTGGCATGAGTGGAGCGAAGTAAAACCTGGTCTGTTGCCATTCATTCCCATTCACTCCTTCAACCTCCACTCTCATCGGTCGATATTATTTTTCCCTAGCCTTCTACCAGCTTCAATGGGTTCGTGAATAAATATGTCGGATATTATCCCTTAGCCCGATCCTACCCGATTCCCGATGTCTAGCATTCCACTGAATTTGAGCTCAAACCCAAAAACCCTAACAAAACCATTTAACTAAATTAGTAAGTTTGCCTTCAAGTTGACTGTCACAGGCTTAAGAATCAAGGTATCCTTGGGCTTTCCTGACTAAGTAACTCAAGAGCTATTCAGTGGTATCTTCGAACGGAGGAAACTAAAATCACGATCAACGGAAAACCAATCCAGCTTCCTTCCTCAAACCTTGGCTACAGAGGCTCCTTTCTGCGTGGTTCATGCTCTTCAACTTCAGTACCGTAAATTTTCGGGCTTGGACTGCTTCGGAGCAATGTCAATTAGGGAGAAAAATTGATGCAGATTGCCAAAGTTGCCGGCGGTATACGACTCGAAGCAGTGGTATCATCATCATTCTTCTAACGACGACTCGGAAGCATTCTGGAAAACCATTCGATCATTCTTGCACGCTTGGAATCATCCCTCAATCAGATTCGCTGTCCCAAGCTTGCTGCATTTTTTCAGATTAGTACGTATACTCACTTATCTCGATGATTTCTTGAAGTTGTGGGAAGTAATTTTGGAAGACTCGACATCGTGCTATCTACGCAGTCCTCTGTATCCGAGAGGCACATGTTCAACTCGAGCACAGTGCGCGTGACCGCTTCTAGGACAATATTCAATACCCGAAGATTACCGGTCGCAGAAACACGCACAAATATCATGATTATTTCAGTAAACAAACCTTGTCTCCTGTCTCTTGACGCTAATGATCCCAATCTGTTCACGGGCAACTATTTCGAGCGGTAAGGGTTTATTTGCTTCGCAAATTTCAAACGTCCCTAAGTGCCACAGGTGTCATCCGGAAGTTTTCTCAGTCGGCCTCCCGCAAAGGTTACGAAGCTACCATCCAAAATCTCCTCATTAATAGAGAAACAAAGGTCATCTGTCAAGGACTCACAGGAAAAGCAGTACGTACGCTGCTGAATCAAATACAGCTAGTGTCGTTGCATAGAGAATCAACTGACACTCTAATCCTTTTATCCGTAGGGAACATTCCATGCACAAGAAGCATTAGATTATGGCACCAAGATGGTAGGTGGTGTTTCCCCGAAGAAGGCGGGACAAATACACCTAGGACTTCCCGTCTTTGGAAGTGTCAAAGAGGTTAGTGAAGGTTTAGAACGGCGATTAGACTTAACTTTTGCTCCAGGCGGTTAGAGAAACTAAGCCAGACGCGTCTGTAATCTATGTTCCCCCAGCAATTGCTGCAGATGCTATTCTTGAAGCCATTGAAAACGAAGTCGGCTTGATCGTTTGTGTTGCTGAAGGTATTCCAGAGGCTGACCAGATCAAGGTATGTATGCATGACGACTGTGCGTTCACGATCAGAAATTCTTTCTGATACAAGTATCCAATAGATAGTTCACGCATTGAAAAGTCAATCAAGATCCCGATTCTTGGGTCCCAACTGTCCAGGCAGTGCGTTTATTCCTCCCTGACATGTTGAAGCTCTAGCATTAATTCACGTTCAGTAATAAATCCACTAGGATGTAAAATCGGTATCCAGCCTGGTCATATCCACACACCGGGAAGCATTGGTGAGTCATGGGATTTTATATGTGGGTATTTGACCGAGGTAGTTACGTTGTGGTATTTCTTTTAGGTATAGTATCTCGCTCTGGGACACTATCTTATGAGTCCGCAGGGCAAATTACTGGTGTAGGACTAGGTCAGTCGATTTGTATTGGCATCGGAGGTGATCCCTTCCCTGGAACACAACATATCGATGCCATAAAGGTCTTCTCGATGATCCTAATACTAAAGGTAGGAACGAGTCAGATGTTGTTTTCTCCCTTTCAAAAAGGTCTTACATCCCAATCAGGAATTGTCTTCATTGGGGAGATAGGCGGCTCAATGGAGGAAGAAGCCGCAGAATACATTTCCGAGTACAACATGCGACACAACAACCCAAAACCTATTGTGGGCTTCATCGCTGGGGTAACAGCTCCTTCTGGACGACGCATGGGACATGCGGGAGCTCTCATCTCAGGTGGCAAAGGTATGTGTTGTCCCATGCTCTTCTCCTAAATTGTAGCTAGTAGTTCGCGTCACAATCATTGACCGTACATTCTAGGGACTGCCTCGGAGAAAATTAAAGCATTGTCGAGAGCTGGGGTACTAATGGTAGATAGTCCTTCCAAAATTGGTTCGGAAATGCTGAGGGCGAGTGGCATGGTTCCAAATTCAAGCCACAGCTAAGAATAGTTGAACTACGCTGTAAAATCTGTTTAGAAGTGAAATATATTCTGATGCGAGAACTTCGGAAGCATTTATGAGATCATAACGCGTGATTGATAGAGCCAGCTTTGACCTCCCAGTTTGGATTATCCCGCCCTGATCGACATTTCCCGCCGGTTCTTCTCTCTTGCCAGGAAAATCAGTATATATTCGAGGTGGGTTAGTGGATGAGAATGCGTGATAGCAGCTTGACTCAGTTGATTATCGCTGATCGACATTTCGCGTTCTCTCTTGCAGAAATCAGTATATATTCGAGGTGGGTTAGTGGATGAGAATGCGTGATTAATTTATTATTATCCAGGTTTTAATATCTTCAAAATACATCACGAAAGTATATACTATAATCTAGGCCGAAACATGCAACAGAAGCGACAGTCATTACAGGGCAAGAAAACCGAGGATGAATTGTAGGGACCGATGACAGTGAGGATGCTAGGAATATGATGCCAGAAAAAATGCTGCAACGAAAAGTGATCAGTTTGAACCACTACGACGGAGGATTTTACACTCTGCCTACCTATGCAGATCTAATCCAAACAATTCTTGATGATAATGAAAATTAAAGATAAAATGCAGCCGACACGAATTATTAGAGCAATAAGATGAAAATGAAAGTGCCGAATGAGAAGGGGACAAGAAAAAGGTCCTTTGCAGATGTTTTAGACTGACGATGTAGTATTAGTCTATGCAGAGACGGAATGTACGAAAGGCTTTACTTAATACTGACTGATTAATGTCAGCGAGGGCACCTAACGCACGAAGCAGCTTGTTGTACAGGTGCCGGTATACTCGCTGCGCATCCCGGTCGGCCGCAGGGTGCTTTGACCGCAAATGTCGAGCCGCAAGCCCGACATATAGTTTTGACTAGCGTACACATTGGGGAAGATCGATCAAGGACTGGGTGGTGTAGCATAGTCATAGCTCACCGAGATTTTAAAGAAGTAGTCTCAGATATGTGGGTGCACATTTCGCGGCCCAGAAAAACACATCGGGTGTATACGTTCGTCCTGTTTCAACAAACAGCTCAGAAGCGGATAAAAATTTCGATCCTATCGATTTGACCGTTGCTTGGACCTGGTCAAACAAACGACGTTATGACTACTTTGAGGGTGCCGATAGATGGGTGTGGGCGCCAAGAAGCGCGCAGAATATGTGTTTTGTGTGGTAGCAAGGGGATGGGGACATTTGGAGATAAGGGTAGTAGCCACAGCTGGACGGAATTGGACCTCTAACGGTCGATTTTCCATAAGGATACGCGTGAACGTTCAAGGCCCCCATATCGATTCCAGAAAAGGGCAAAGCAACGCCGGAGAAAATCCATCCGTCGTGCGATATTCGACATGGTACTTCAGGCTCAAAGAAGCATTTGAGACCTAGAGCGATGTGAAATCATGGCTCGAAAAGATAGGAAGTAAGAGATGGGCAGATACTTACACTATCGGTACTGTAACCGGAATGGCCGGCGATGGCCAGGATTGGCAGCTCTCCGAAGCTCCGGCCGGCATTTCCGAAAAGTGTCACTGTGGGTCGAAAACGTGTCACCAGAACAGCAGGACCCACAACATCTCGAGAAATGGATCCAAGGCATTGCTCCATTCCTCGGAATGTTGTTGCGGCAGTAAGTAAGTAACCGGCGTCTATCTCTGCTTCCGATCTCCCTGCTCAAGATTTGCTTCTAGGTGTCAGTGGAGTTCATGACTTTGGCCTACCCGAAGCGCCACTAGAGAAATCTAAACAATACATTGTGTGCATTCTAATGAAGAATGGCCGCTCACTCATTGTACAGAGCGAAGACATCCCGCCTACACCGCCGGAGATATGGGAGAAAATGGACTACGATGACAAGATACGAGACCTTTATAGATTCGAAAATCTCCTCTCACATCGAGTGTCACTTATTGTGCGTTTAGTGTCACATTTGTTTGCATGTTAAGCTAACTCTTGAAATTGGCTTTAGGCTTCAGTTATTGACACGATTGATTTCGACAACTATCAGTATGCATTCTTGGTCTCCGATGGCATATCTTCGCAACATCGTCTTGTATGTCAGAATCCGGCCAATATAACTCCATTTTCTGCCTCACTAGGATGGCTTCCTCGGGTTCAAGAATCCGATATCGAAGTCATTCAGTGGATGAACGATAGAGTGCGATGTATCTGGAATTATCGACATGTCGGTGAGTGCAGTATACCACTGTCAAGAACGTGTTGGAATACTCATTGCCCTTAGAGGTTTTCGTACCCTATTCCTTTAGCAAACGATTTTGGATTCAACAAATGATCGACATGCTGTATCTTTTTGAAAAGCACAAACTTGACATCACATTCGAGCCACTAGCTCTCGTCACTCGAGGGAGCGAAATCAGAGGGATTATGATGGCGCAAACCGAGGGTCAGACCGGTGGAAATGCGAGATCGCAAATTGGTAAGTTAAATGGACTTTAATGGATAGTGAATGGTTAATTATCTCCTCAGTTATATGAGGTGGTGTCCAAGATGCACGAAGCCAACATTGTTTACCAAAATCTTATCGGTCCAGATTTTGTGTTGATTCACAACAACAAGCTACGTTTCACCCAGTGTATTCATTCATTTGTTCATTACAATGGCGACAAGGACGAAGATAGACTACGCTGGGAAAATACCAACTGGGAGGACCTTGATCAACTTTTCAAAATAATCCCTCGGGACAACGATTTCCCAATTCATGTAGCCACTCATGGCCGTAAACCTACCCTACTCAACTACATCTCCTCCCCAGAGCACTTCTTCCTCTCGCCCTCCACCTTCGTGAGTATACTTGAATACATGGCCCAAAACCGCACGCAAAAAAGCAGGAAATCAATCACAGTCACACCCGAGTCCCGATCTTCTACGATCAAGCTGGCCGATGTATCGTCCAATACCTGCATTACTCGCAGAAAGCTATCATACCATCCCTATCACAGCGTAATTAAGAGCAAGACTTTGCTTCTTACTGTCACCGACGATGATATCCCTTCGACCCTTGTCATTACGAGGAGAAAGAATATCTCGGGTTCTAGAGTCACTGGCAGAGCGGGCTCTACCGAAAGCGACCGGACCCTTGTGGATGCGGATGATGCCACTATTGTCGGCGACAATGACAAGTGGATGGACGACTCGAAACCCTTCTGGCAATCTCAGTAACTTGTATTTTCCTATCGGTAATTTATTGTTTTCTTTATGTTGTGGTTTCTGCTATTACGAATTGTTGTTGTCTGTATAATATCCATACATCTGTATGATTCACTATGTGCTCTTGCATTCGTTTATATTTCCCAAGTACTCTTTGCTCCTTAACCTCCTGTTTTCGCTTCGTTATTTAGATGTAGCCTATTGATCATTTGCTTACTTACTGTTTGGATTTGCTGTAGAATTCCATTACTACCTTGACTTATCATACATTTATCAATTGACTTTTACGATGGAAGGTGATGAACTATTAGTACTGGTGAGTTTTTTTCAACCGTTTTTACTTTTCGCGCCCTGTGAGCCGTAGAACACTCCCAAAAAATTGGCAGGCCGGGTCCGCAATGATGGGACCCACAAGTGTTGGACATCTCTCTTTTTCCTTCTCACTCCCTGCTCTTTCATCTGAGGTGAATCGCAGATCCATTTTGCAACCTACGACCCGTACGAACAGATATTCTGTAGCTGCTTCTTCCTTAGGTACTATCCTATGGGCTGATCCGTCTATATCATTTCTCTGATCTTCAGACGCACGCCAACAGAATGGATCCGAGGCGCTGCTCTATTCCCCGAAATGTTGTTGCGGCAGTAAGTAAGTAACCCGGTCGATGACTACGTACTCGTAGATTGCGCTCACGATTTGCTTCATTAGGCGTCAGTGGAGTACATGAGTTTGGCCTACCCGGAGTGCCACTAGAGAAATCTAAACAATACATCGTATGCATTCTAATGAAGAATGGCCGCTCACTCATTATACAGAGCGAAGACATTCCGCCTACACCACTGGAGATATGGGAGAAAATGGACTACGATGACAAAATACGAGACCTTTACAGATTCGAATCTCTCCTCTCACAACGAGTGTCACTTATTGTGCGTTCTAATACTTGAATATTTCTCTGTTGATTACTAGCGCTCATCGTTCAGTCGTTGCAGGCTTCCGTTATTGACACAATCGACTTTGAGAGCGCTGAGTATGCGTTTTTAGAGTCTAGCAGCGATGGGACTTCACAAGAGCTCATATGCCAGAATCCGGCCAATATAACTCCGTTTTCTGCTTCGCTAGGATGGCTTCCTCGGGTTCAAGAATCCGATATAGAAGTCATTCAGTGGATGCACGATAGAGTGCGATGTATTTGGAATTATCGACATGTCGGTGAGTACGGGATACCACTGTCAAGAACTTGTTGGAATACTCATTGCCCTTAGAGGTTTTCGTACCCTATTCCTTTAGCAAACGATGTTGGATTCAGCAAATGATCGACATGCTGTGTCTTTTTGAAAAGCACAAACTTGACATCACGTTCGAGCCACTAGCTCTCGTCATTCGAGGGAATGAAATCAGAGGGATTATGATGGCGCAAACCGAGGGTAGACCGGTGGAAATGCGAGATCGAAAATTGGTGAGTTAAATGGATTCTGATGGATGGTAAATGGTGAATTATCTCTTCAGCTGTATGAAGTTGTGCTAAAGATGCACGAAGCCAATATTGTTTACCAAAATTTTATCGGTCCAGATTTTGTGTTGATTCACAACAGCAAACTACGTTTCACCCAGTGTATTCATTCATTTGTTCACTACACTGGCAACGACGAAGATAGACTACGCTGGGAAAATACCAACTGGGAGGACCTTGATCAACTCTTCAAGATAATTCCTCGAGACAACGATTTCCCAATTCATGTAGCCACTCATGGCCGTAAACCTACCCTACTCAACTACATCTCCTCCCCAGAGCACTTCTTCCTCTCGCCCTCCACCTTCGTGAGTATACTTGAATACATGGCTCAAAATCGCACCTCAAAAAATAGGAAACCATTCATTGACAATAAACCTGCCTCTCGTTCTCCCATGCTCCAGCTGGCCAATGATTCACCCACTTCCAGCGGAACGTCGTCGTACCACCCATATCGTGGCGTTAGTTCGACCAAGGTCTTGCTTCTAGCGCTCTGTGTGCACACAGAACATGAGTGCCTGGTCATTTCGCGTCAACCGGACATTTCGAATGGTGGAATCAGAGCGATCTCTGTGGAGAGCGATCGGACCCTCACGGATGGCCACAATGATGAGTAGACGAATGTCATCCAGATTTTCCTTGATGTATGCACTCTATCCAGCTTCTTACTACTTCCTCTATGTTGTAAAATAAAATGGGATATATAAACGGCCCATGTTGATTGTGAGATCAAACTCACATTAGACTGTAGCACTAATAATAAGTAAAGCAGCTCGCATCTCAACCCGTAGTACTTCTGCCTTCTTTCACCGAGTCGACCGAAAGACGTTAACACTCGGTGCCAATACACAAACTATCATCAAATGCTTTTCCTCAGAATCGGGATCAGCGAACTTGTGTACACAGACCCGATCGAAAAGGAACGGGTTCGCGAATCACTGGCGTCTAATTAGCGCTATCAAACCTAAAAGGGCTTATGAGACAATCTGACATACTGGAGAAATACAGCTTTCTACTTGCTACTTGTGTGTTGTCGCTGGAAGACGGCGCCTGCGGGGCGCTGTTCCGGTCCCGACGTTACCTTACTTATTGCCGACAGTAATAGTTCTTACAGCAAGTCTCAGAGATCGTTGAAGAAATGCCGCAGAAATGACCAATCGTAGGAGAGTGAGAAAGCTTGACTTGAGCCAACCGTGGCAGCTACTGCCCTACACGGAATGTAGTTGATGATCATTCTGTAGCTGGTTGGGACCGGGAGTCGAACAGCAAGTCGGGAAAAATCCGTTTGCTATGGAGGGCGCGACGCCCGTCGAAATAGCTACCAGTATTGCCGTGGGCTGTAGCATGTAGCATATAGAGGATGCCATGGCCAGAGGTCAATCAACTTGAATGCGTGCAAACTAACACATCGAAAACCCAACCAGACCAGTGGTTGATTACGCCCACGGGGACACCTGAAGGGCACCACTAAACCCCTCCCCGCGTACATCGCTTTTGCGCAACAGGCGTAGCGTAGCGTTATGCAGACCGAAGACAGCTGAAAGAGAATGAATACCAACAACGGATCGTTGATCAAAGCGGTGTCCAAATGGGCATTGTCCCGACGTTCGATATAAAGGATAGACGTGCCCCACATAGAAAATGCCCTAGTAGGGGATATCGCAGCGGGATTGAAGTGTTTCCGATCCTATGACCATTGGGAAGAATACAAAGCGAGAAAACAGGAACTGTAGCTTGACTTGAGCTTTTAGTTTGTCGGCCGATGTCACCAAGCGATGATTTTGCGCGTACCGAGATCGCAAAGCAGCTTAAGGAACTGAGGAAAGCGCACTGCAAATATAACACATAGTATCAACATTAATTAATCTTTCATAAGTCGTGAAAGCATCGTGACAAGTCATTATGTGTTGTCGGAAGATTAAATAATAAAGATAATCTTCATGATGCAAACCAGATCCACTCCAAATTCCACCTCCGCACTACAACAATACGTGACTGAACTCGGCGATAGTCACCACTGCGGAGGTCATGTACATCCAAATCATCGATAGCATTATGTCCCTCGCTTGAGAGCTAGTGGAAGCCGTAGCTGCAGCGGTGGCCGTACTGATATTTCCTCATCAGCGGACGCACGTAGCAGCGTACTTACTAGAGCACAAATGTTCCTCATTCTCTGCACAACGCTGTCCAGGTTTCGTGCTGCGAGAACGCCCGTTTGATTCATTTTCTCAGAGCTATTGATTACCTTTAGTTCGGAAGAGTGACTGGATCTGGATGGACGCACCAGTCGACGCATTGAGGAAGGACGGATTGGAAGGTTTCCGTGCAGACACATTCAATTAATTCGATGATGTCAATGAATGTTCCGAGATTGAAGATGGTTTATTCCGACGGATCTGGGATGCTACTACTGTTGCCCCTGCGGGATCACAGTGGTTATGTCCATTCAGTTGCCTTTTCACCTTGGAAGCGTATTGTACAAAGATGATTCAAGTTGATAGGGCCTACGTTCGCCAGGCGTTCTTAAATCTGCGATGCAACGAGGATTCTTAGCACATACATAATCTGACACTTGGCATACTGTAAAGCAAGTTGTAACCGAGATCGATTTCTCAATCGCGGGAAAGATCAAAGCTGGGTTTATCAGCCCAGAAAGGAAAATGGTATCAAAAGATTTCCATAATTTCCTCACACTGGCAGCTCCGACGCATCATACGTAAAAGTAGGAGGGTTCTTGTAAAACTCTTTAGCCAACTCTTCTATCGACGGAGGCTGATAATCGGGGTACAGCTCCCTCGCATCCAACGCACCGTCCTTGACAGCATTCTCGACGGTGTTATCTCCACGAACATACAGTGATTTGGCATAACCGTAGACGAGTGCGTCAAGAGTGCTTCGACCAATTCTGGACTCGAGCTCTTCAGCAGAAACCTGTAAATCCAGAATAAAGTTAGATCATCATATCATGAAGGCCATTGCAAGTACATACCTTTGGATAGTCATCGAAATTCTCTCCAGAAACCTTCGTACCCAGCGCCCACCCCTCTTCAAGAGTGATCTCCCCGTCATATGCTTGCACAGTCTTATTGAGGGTTCTCGGATCCACTACAATACGCTTGACGAATTCGCCTAGGCTCTGGTACGCAGTATGTGCGACTTTGACGTTACCTGCGCCAATAAACTCTTTGCCGTTGTCCTCGAATGGGCTGGATTTGACGCCGTGGGGGTAGGGAAACATGAAGTTTGTCCACCATCCGACTTGGATGAATGTGTGTGGGATGTTATTCTCGATGATGAAGTCCCGGGTGGCAAGTTTCTGTTGACGGTCATAATAGACATCAGATATGTATGCGAATTGTAGAAGGAGTACTTAAAAGGGACTCGCACTCACAAGGTCTTGCATGACAAATACCCCGCGAGGGATTCGTGGACCAAAGTCACTAGGCACCACACGTTTAACGCCAGCCCGCTTGGCAGCGAGGAGAAGAGGCTTTTGGTCGACGAAAGCGAGCACAGTACAGATTACGATATCGATACCTTGAAGGGCCTTTTCCAAATCTTGTGCCGTGCTTGTGACGATGTCACCGGGGATGATTTCAACTCCTAGTGCTTCGAGTTGTTTCGTTTCGGGTTTGGATAGGGATGTAGGACGAACGAGGGCCTTTACTGCCTGTTGTAAATAGTAAAGGGCGTCAGCGTACTCTGGCGATAAAGGAATGAGGAAATGTAAATCAAGTACTCACGAGTTGCTCAGAGGTAACCAGGGCTTTCGCAATCATCAGACCGGTGTAGCCAGTCGCTCCAACTTGGAGGACAGTTTGTTTCGAAGGCATAGTAGATAGGTAGGTAGGCTAGGGATGGGAGATTTCGAGGGATAATTCTTCTCCTTAAATAAATGTAATAAGCGGCCTGGAGAGGGTGACTTTGTCACTTGCCCGAAGGATATACGCCAAACTAAAATAAAATAATGCCCGTGAAATCGGAAATCGGGTATTACTTACCACTGGTGACTGTATCAGTAATATTCCGCATTTCGGGTATCCCGACGGTTGACCCGGGCCTTTCCGCCCAGTGTAGTTGTCCTATCGTTGGGTAATTAGCACGAAGTAATCAGCATGAAAAAGTGAAGTCTTGGTCAAGTATTGACAATAAAGCGCTTGCTTATTACTTAGCGTCGCTCGTGTTTTCGGTTTCCTCGCGTCCCACGTGAATCAGTCTCCATGATTCTACTATACCACTTTGATGGGTCAATAGGTCACAATCGTCAGCATTTCAGTTTTCGCCACAACACGTCCTGTCTAACGGACCCATTGCAATTGCTACTCCGCCTTTGAAGGCAATTCCTCTCACTCGGGCGGACTTGGCATGCGAAGCTAGACAGTACAGCTCCCAGCGTCAGCAGAGATTCCAGGTCCAGGTCCAGGCCCACATCTATATCCTGCTACTGCGATAACTGGTCAGTAATAGTTTCTGTTTCGTTTTGTCTTACTATTCTTGAGTGTTGAGTTTACGGACGGATAAACATACATTACGTTTGCTGAGAGATTCAGAGAACGTGAACGATTCTAACTGATTCCTGAAACGACCTCCCTTCACAGGCTCATTACCATTAAAAATAGTAATACTACTATGCCAGGTCGAGAACACTCATTGCCCTTGCTAGGCCATGAACTCGAGCAATAGTATAACAGGGACCCCATATCTCCCTCTTACGACCACAAATGACCGTGAACCATGTCTCATAATTCATTTCACCCAACATGTTCTCACTCATCCTCCTCTCGTTAACCCTCTTTGTCTTTCCCAATTTGAGAACGACGAGCTGTCATCGCCGGAAAAAATAGTCAGGAACATCCGTCATGCACGATGTAGGTCTTATGCAAACCTTCATGACCTCCTGCGGCTCCCAACCCTGCAACTCCGCCTCCTTCAACACTACCTCCGCCTCTTGGTTTGAAATCCAAGAACAAGGTCGTGTCCTAGGAAGTACTGACAACACTTGATTTATGTCTTTCATGAATTCTGGTGCTCCAACCAATGTCACTATTCCTTCGAACATCGCGCCAGGGAACTATATCATCCGACATGAGCTCATTGCGTTGCAGATCGCGAGCGGAAGGAGGACCAGAGGGCGGAATTGGGAATGATGTTAGAGAATGAAACGGTGACGCTTCCTGGGGTGTAGATCCGGGTATTCTTATCAATGGTGCATGTCCTGTTTCTGCTTTGGCTCTGATATAATAAACTAATTGCAATCTCTACTATATATTATACAGGTCTACGACGATGTTACTGCCGCTTATGTGTTTCCTGGTCCTGCTATAGTTGCGTTCAGGTCTGGTAACAGGAATTCTGTACACCACATCGTCGTTTGGATTTGGCGCTGCTGGTCCTAGTTTTACTCCAGCGCTATCGCCAACTCAAACACTGCTCACGGCTCTACGGATACTAGTGCAGGTCCAGCACTTTCTGCTTTACCTCATGGACTAGCCGATTAGGTATTTTGGAGGCCTGTCAAACCCCTTTGACGCTTCATCCAGCAACCCGCCCTCAGCTTCTTGAACCCTAGTACCTATTGGTCCTCCGTCAATGTCTCTGTCCCCGCCGATGCCAATATATCCAGGATATTCCCTGCTCAGGTTGGAATGGGTGTGAGTAGTATGAAATCCAGAGTCCCAGGTCTCATCATGCGCCTGCCAAGCCAAATATTGTCCCTTCTACTACTTCGACTGTGCCTCTTGATACGATGCCTACTCCCATTGGTGGTACTAAGCCCATAATTGTGTGAAGTGCGTCGGAGCCTGTGGACATCGATTCCAGTGCCAGTAGCTAATCTTTCCAACCGCAATGCCAACTCCCTTGGAAACCTGACCGACAAGCTCATCGTCATCTGCAGCCGACACAGGCGAACCCAACATCAACGCCGTTAGGACTAGGACTGCGTTTCGATGGGGCGTGTGGACGGGCGCGTGGTTGTTCAGCCAGTGTTCCAGAGACAACTGCAGTGTCGGTATTGGCGCCTGCTGGGTCTCTTTGGGTAGCCTTTGGTGGATGCGGAGCGCATTCATACACATATCCCCATCCTGGATACCGAATTCAATCCCGAAGAGTCAAGTTGGTGGTTGGAACTTTGAGAGTTGAGGTGTGCAGGAGTGAGAATCGGTTAGTGGCGAGCGACTCAAGGCCTAGACACAGACACGAGATTTAGATTGCGCCTTGGGGGACCGTTGGTATATGGGCGGTGAACCGTAACGGGATTTAGGATTAGGATTTAGATACCGACTTATGCCTCGGTTTGACGCGTACAGTTGATCATTGATCATGAGCGTTATGCTTATATATGGGCTTGTGCACAGCGTTTTTGTCGTATTGGTTAACGCGGTTAGGGTGCGTGCAAAGCAGCTAGACGTCGAAGGATCCCCATGTTACTAACATGAAGTAATTGGAGGCTAGGGATGAGTATAGGAGAACGAGAAAGCTTGACTCGAACCAACAGTCGGCAGCAGCTACTGCCCCTGGAGTATAGTTGATGGTCGTTCTGTAGGCTGGCGGGGGGCGGGAGTCGGGCGGCAAGTCGGGAAAATCCGTTGATATAGAGGCGCGACGCCCGTCGAAATAGCTGCCAGTATCGCCGTGGGCTGTAGCATGTAGCATATAGGGTGATACCATGGCTAGAAGTCACAGAGTCGGTCAACTTGAATGCGTGCAAACAAATATCTCCAGAAACCAACCAGACCAGTGGATAGTTACACGGGGACACTTGAAGGGCACGATTTACATCCCCGTACATCGTTTCTGCATGACAGGCGTATCGTGAGCTAGAATAGTAAAAATCAGAGCTCCTGCTCCCCCTGTCCCCACATCCTTTTGGCTCCTAATGCCTTTGAGTCGGCGGGTATGGCAAAAGTGAAATGGTAGAATTATGCAGACTAAAGACAGCTGAAAGAGAATGAAGACCAGCGTCGAATCGTTGATCAGAGCGGTGTCTACCGGGTCTTGTCCCGATCTTCGATATCAAGGACAGACGTGCCCCACATAGAAAAGCGCCTAGTAGGGGATATCGCAGCGGGATTGAAGTGTTTCCGATCTTGAGCCGTTCTGACTATGACCATGGAAAAGCGAGGAAACAAGGAATTGTAGCTTCGCTTGGGCTTTGAGTTTGTCGACCGATGCCACCAAGCGCGTACCGAACGGGATCGCAAAGCAGCTTTAGGAACTGAAGAAAGTGCACTGCAAAAGTAACATATAGTATCAACATTAATCATTCGTTCGTAAGTCGTGAAAGCATCGTGACAAGTCATTAGGTATCGTTGAAAAAAATTAATAAAGATAATCCTCATGATGCAAGCCAGATCCACTCCAAATCCCAAATCCCACCACCGCACTACAACAATACGTGACTGAACCCGGCGATAGTCATCACCGCGGAAATCATGTACATCCAAGTCATCGATAGCACCATGTCCCTCGGTTGAGAGCTAGTTGAAGCCGTAGATGTAGCGATGGCCGCACTGCTGGTAGATGATACTTCCCCATCAGCGGAAGCTGCTCCACCTAGCAGCGTACTTTCTAGAGCACAAATGTTCCTCATTCCTTGCACAACGCTGTCAAGGTCTGGTGCCGCGAGAACGTCCGTTTGATTAGTTTGCTCGAAGCTATGGATTGCCTTTTAGTTCGGAAGAGTGAGTCGATCTGGATGGACGCACCAGTCAACACATTGGGGAAAGACGGATTGGAAGGTTTCCGTGCAGGCACATTCGATGATGTTAATGAACGCTCCGGGATTGAAGATGATCTATTCCGACAGTGGTTCAGCTGACCATCTGTAAGTATCATAGCGGTGACCCACGCACCTCAGTAAAGTTGGCTAGAACTGGAGAGGCTTCAGCACAGTTTTGTATCGAGGAGTAGTTCTACGGAGGAGAGCATGTCAGGATCCTACGAAATTGTAAGCCTTCAACGAAAGGAGCCAAACAAACAGGATACTTACTGTTTAGGGGACGTAAGCTTTCTGAACACAGTTACACACCTGTTGACAGATGGGACAAGAGCTTGGAGAAGATGGAAATGTAGGTTCAACCGTCCGATGTTTCAAGGAGAGAGAATTGACACCAAATGAAGCCGAAGTAGGTTGGGGGAAAGGAGAGGCCCGCACAAAAGCACCGATAACGAGTGAAAGGATAACAGAGAAGATCATAGCGTCGTAAACCATAATGAGCAGGTACAGGCTTGAGCAGATCAAGGGGAATTAGGAGCAAGATCTGGTGTACTGCTGAACGATGAACGAATGGGTCGACGTAGAATTGATTTCAAATTCTCACAATTATCAGAGCGAGCGGAGTTTGCCGGATCATGGGGATGTCAATAAAACTCGCTTGACTCGGACCGCCGCGCCGTCGAAAACGCACGTGATGAGACGCTAGCGCAGGTCAGCGATCCCAGGTCCACAGCCCACATTACATCCATATCCTGCTGCTGCGATACCTGGTGAGTAACAGTTTCTGTTTCGTTTTGTTTTACTATTCTCGGCTGGAGAACGATTCTTACTGACACGACTTTCCCTTCACAGGCGAACACTGGACTCGAGTGACAGGCTATTCAGTTTAGCTTTTTGGCCCCATCTCTCTCTCTTATGGCCACGAACGACCGCGAACCACGCCACTCGCTAATCTTTTCTCTGCGCGAATAATTCTACCCAACACGTTCTCCCTCGTCCCCGACGAGTTGTCATTGCCGGCACCGAAACAATACTCGGAAGGTCCGAGCAAGTCTACATGACCTCCTGCGCTCCCACCCTGCAACTTCCGACCCTACCTCCTCCGCCTCTTGGTTGAACAAGGTCATGTCCCGGGAAGCGCTGACAACACCGTTCATGTCTTTCGTGAATTCTGGTCACTATTCCTTCAAACATCGCACCAGGGAATACATGAGCTGTTGGCATTGCAAATCGGAGTCCCGCATGTGTGCAAGTGGGAATGGGATTGGTGCGCTGTTGGAGAATGAGACAGTGACGCTTCCTAGACGATACCGATTCGGGTATTCTTTATCGGTGTGCGTGTTCTGTTTCTGCTCTCGCGCTATGCTAATTGCAATCTCTATTACATGTTATACAGGTCTACGACGATGTTACTGCAACTTATCTGTTCTCTGGTCCTGCTGTACCTGCTGTCGTGTCTAACGAACGTTATCTCCACCACGTCAACTAACACTTCTTCTGCAACCACTGGAGCCCTCGATGTCGACCTCTTCTTCTGGCACTAGCGCTACTACCACTACCAGTTTCGCCAACACTACTGCCACCGCGAGCGGTTCTTCTGGCTTGTGCGTAGTTGACAATATGAGTGCCAGAGACTCAGTCAATGCGATAGAGAGCGAATGGAAGACCAGCTGTTTGGAGGAGCTCGAAAACGATAGCATGGCTCCTGCGACTTCAGCTAGAAGAGCTCTCGCTTAGCAACAGGTCGCGATGAAATATCTACTCCTCCGTCTTCTGGATGTCGGTTAACTGACGCCTCAGCAGACATAGTCGCAGTAGTCCTCTTCTCAAGCTCGAGCTTCTTCGTCTTTGCAACGAGCTCCTCGATCCTATCATCACTCCTAATTATCCTCATGCTCACCCTCACCCTCGTTCTCACCACATGCTCAAGGATAGGCTTCCGGGTCTGGTCGTTCCGCCTCTACACCAGCATCGGCATCAGAATATGCTTCCCCTTCCTCCTCCGATATTTGACGTTGCTCAGTGCTCAGCGTTAGCAACACCAACAGAGACCGCCTTATCCGCTTCATCATCAGTTTCGACATTGTCGTTTGGGTTTGACGCTGCTGGTCCTAGTTTTGCTCCTCCCGAAAATACTCGAACGCCGCTCACGCTAATGGCTCTATGGGTACCACCTTGCCACTTTACCTTCACGGATCCCTAGCCGATTAAGTCCTAGTCGTCTCAGTGGAGGATTATCGAGCCAATAATCCACCTTCAACTTCTCGACCCCAGCACCCCCGTCGAAGTCTTCCTCGACCCCGATGCCCTTTGTCGATGTTTCCGGTGTACACGCAGATTGCGATGATGTCGCAGAGTGGTGTGGATGCGGGAGTTGGATCAGCATCGGGGTGGGCCTAGGTCCTATCGCTTGTCCTTCCGTGTCTGTGACCAACGTCGTCCTTCGACTATGCCTACTACTACTACGACTGCTGTTGGCACCACGCCCGTTGTTCCGAGTACGTTGGAATCTATTAGCATCGAAGCTGGTACCAGCGTGAACGTCGTAGGCGGACCTTTCTTGAACTCCAACTCCAATAAAGCCGACGTTGCCACTTCAGGCTTGAACAAGCACTCACCCACCCACGCACCCCATCGAAAACGTAGCCCAAATCTATGCTAGTTTCGTCGTGGCCTACGGATAATGATGAGTTGGAGGGGAGTACGTGCTGGGAGATCTGTTGCACAACCATTGGGTGGTGTCTTGGGAGCTCTCCCGAATAGTCCGGTTGAGTAGGGATTGGAGTCGGAGTAGGAGAGATGAGAAGTGCGAGAGTCGAGAATGGTGCGATTCGGGCCTTGGGAGCCTCCTGGTCCTGTTGGTATGTATCATGGTCAGATGATGATGTCATCACGTGCACCAGGATTCTGAGCCTGGTGCACCGGGACTGTACCGTTGATCGCTATGGCTAGTAATGGGCTGCCGTTGGCTGTTGGTGAGTGCTGTTCTGCTCCTCCTTCATCTTGTGGATCATCGATTGGCCGAACAGACGCTTCAGTCGCTCTTCTCAAGCCAACAGTTCTTTCCCAGCAGTAAAGAGACGATCACTATCCATGGATCCAGGTCTGCTCCGCCTCCGCCCAGGTCTAATCCTCATCCACACTCAAACTCCAGTGCGTTCTGCCCTGCGTGCACGCACACAACACCTTCAACTCGATCATCGTGCATTCCTTCCTCTCGTCACATCATTTACTGCAGACACAAACAACAGTGATAACAAAGCTATACTATTCCGGTAGCGTGATGAAATATCAGTTTCACGAAAGCGGTGGTTGCTGTACCTGCGGAGGGCAGGTTGAAGGTGTTTGATGTGCGGGGAACGACGAGCAGGAGGTGGAAGGTTGATGGGTTGGAGGGAACCGGGAGGGAGGAGTGATAGTGATTCGGTGAGGAGCGATAACTGTCTTCGCCTTGTTCTCTTTTACGCCTCTTACCTCTTACGATTGTACAATTTTCGGTATGTACGTGTTTTATCCGACCGGGGGACATGGAATCGTTGTCCTCTCCGTCAGCAAATATGTATCATTGAATATTTATCCGTTATCTTTCTTTGGTACATGTATATAACCCGTATGTACTATGGACGATGTCTATGCTCCGTCCTGAATAGCTAAGCTGACTTGGGAATTGGGAACCTCATGAGTTCTCAGCCCAAGCATCAACTCTAATGACTCCCAGTCGTTGTGAAAATGTATAGTTGTATATGCGACATCGGATATGTATATTGTACAATGTGTGCCGTATGTGCGAGAGGGATGAGAGGACCATGGCCAATGTGTCCTTCGAGTCGGGTCTAAAAGTCAAGAATACGAGCGAATATTCGATCGCGAGAGGATAGGAAGGGAGACGGCGGCAATGTAATTGAATGCGTTGAATGCGGGGTAATGAGGCCTAGGAATGCGCACTGCGAAAAAGGTAATGAGAAAGACTCGATGCGATAAACTAGGGTAAGCCTTGAAAGAGAAGGAGTTGTCGGGCATCGGTCTTCGAAGACAGACTTTGAGCGAAGATCTATACATACACTCTTTGATATTTCTCTACAAAGTCATTGCAAAGAAGAACACGGAGACAAGAGACGTATTCAAAAGGAAGGAAAGGAAAGGAAAGGTGGATTGGCTCGCTCACCTGATCCTCATACTAAGCCTCCCTAACACCGTCTCCTGCAATGTCTCCCTCAAAAGCTTCGTCCCTTTCGAGGCAGTTCTTATTCATCTCATAACCACCTTGTTCGTCGAAGGTTTCATGCCTAGGCCGACCACAAGCCGATCACCATTACAGTTGGATGGCACATGTCCGTTTATTCCCGTCCTTCCCATGCCAACTGCCACATACATTCTCTTGTATGATTGAACCTTATATCAAGCACTACATAAGATGAATGTCACACCGAAACTTGTCTTCTTCACCCCCACAATTTCCGAATGGCTAAAAGAATTGCTCGCAAATTCAAGTTCTTCCGTCATGACAAAGACAAAAGTCGTAATACAACACCTACCGACAGTCGAGTTCCAACTCCTACTCCAGATGCAAGCCCTCCATTGCAAGTCCAGGCAGACACGAGCATTGCAGCTGGGAACAAACCTGAATCCATATCGGGACCAAGATCTCCGAAACATCAAGGCATCGGATCTACTATTGTGGACACTCTAGATACTGTTCTGAAGGTGTTGAAAGAGGCATCAGCGCCGTTTCCACCTTTGCAGGCTGCCGTAGGTGGAGTATGTGAATGCATCAGTCTTTATAAGGTATAGATATAATCTTTTGGATCTCTTTTGAGATATTGGCTTAATTATATATGCAGAATGTTTCTGGCAACACTGAGCAACTCAAGAGTTTGGCCAATGATTTGATCTCCCGCACCACTTTTCTGCAGCCATACTTGGATCCAGAAGGCTTTTGGTGCAACAAATGGAGTTGTTCAAGATCTAATCAAGTAAGTCCTCTGTTCTTGGTAGATGATGTCATTTATAACCATTCTATAGTGATTTGAATAATATCAGTCAGGAGGTCAAAGAGCAACAAAACACAAGATTGTTCCGAAAAATTGTTCAGTCTGAGCAGTTTGCTGAAATGATTCAAGAGTTTGCAGAAAGAATTCAAGGTGCATATGAACAGTGCAAGGTAACATCAATATTTAGTGTTATACAATTAGCAAAGATTAACTTAATTGACTTGTAGATGAAGATTCTATTTGCTGTTGATAGAAATACTGCTGAAATTCTAAAGGTAAGGTTGAGAAAACTAAGCAAATGAATGAATGATATAATGAATATCACAGGAAATTGGTCTGGGACGGTTGAATCATTCACCCAACGCATGCCATGATGCAGACATAGGTGGTGACTCTCCTAGGAAGTTGTGTTGCCCTGGCACAAGGAAAGAAATCCTTGAACCCATTGAGAAATGGGCAACTACTTCCTCATCTGACAATATGTTAGGCTATTGGATGAGTGGCATGGCTGGAACAGGCAAAAGCACAATTGCCATGTCTATTTGCAAAGCACTTGAGGACAAAAAATTACTGGCTGGAACTTTCTTCTGCTCCCGGCAGATTCCAGAATGTAATGACTATCGTTTAATTATCCCTACTTTGGCATATCAGCTGGCAAGGTTCTCAAGAACATTTGCCAAAGTTCTTGGGAAGGTCTTGGATGAAAATCCTGATCTTCCTTCAAAGAAGCCTAGATATTCTATCAAAGAACTCTTAATTGAGCCATGGAAGGCAGTTACTGAGTCTGGAAAAATGGGAGCACATACACCAGTCATTATTATAGATGCTCTGGATGAGTGTGAAAATGTCTCATTAGCCCTGGCTCCTCTCATATTTGCAATCCAGAATAAGACAAATGCCAGGATTAAAGTTCTTCTTGACTAGCCGCCCAGAAATTCAGCAGCCAAATTTCAAAATTCAGGAATTTATTTTGCATAATGTGGAAGACAGTCTTGTGCAAAAGGATATATACACTTACCTTGAGACTGAGCTGAAAGACATATATTCTTCAAAGGGCCAGCTCCAGCAGCTTACATTATTATCTGGAAAGCTCTTCATCTATGCAGCAACTGTTGTCAAATCTGTGAAGGGCGAGGAAAGTACTAAAAGACAACAGGAAACATTGACCAATTCACTTAAAGGCCAGAGAAATTGTGAGGATATGGAGCACCTTTATGCAGAAATTATGAGGAAGGCAATTCCAACAAAAGAACGTACTCCAAAGTATATTAAAGAAGATTGGATGATTGTTTGGACAGTTATTTCTGCAGGAAAGCCATTGACATGCAAGGCTATAGCTGAACTTCTTCAAATTGAGGAGGAGGTTGTGAGAAAGCTAATCCATAGATTGCAAGCTGTGTGCTATATCTCAGAGCAGAATAAATGTGTTTTTACATTTCATGCATCATTTCCAGACTTTATTACCACCTTCAAACCTGAAGGGCAGGATGTAGATTATAGTTTTGCATCCCAGCATCAGAAACTGGCCCTTGCATGTTTCACAGTAATGGAACAGTTGAGATTCAATATCTGTGACCTTCCTTCATCATTCCTACCAGATAAGGAAGTGCCTAAATTTGAGGAGAGAGTTCAGAAAAATATAGGAGAAACACTTGAATATTGCTGCCAGTTTTGGCATTATCATTTCATCAAATGTGAGATGCAAGAGAAGATTATGAAGAGATTGCATGAGTTCTTGAAGGAAAAGGGAGTATATTGGATTGAAGCCATGAGTGTACTAGATCTATTGCCACAATGTGCAGAAGCTACAGACTCCGCTCTCAAGGTAAGTATCAGGTGGTAGTTTATTTGAAGGAATGTATATCTAAAGTTTTGACAGAAAATAACAGATGCTGATGCTAAATTTGGAGTAATAAGAATAATGAAATACCTCCAAAATCTACTAGTGCAGTTTTCAAGTGGTGAAGTTAAAGGAAGAACACCACATTTATATCTGAGTATCATTCCTTTTTGGCAAGGTGATGTTGAATGTAAGCCTCATGTAAAAAAGACTTGGATTGAGGCACAGGCACAAAGTCGGATGACAGATGTAATCTTGAAAGGTCATGATATCAGGTCAGTTCAGTTGCCTTTTCACATGATGGAACCAGGATTGTGTCTGGCTCTTATGACAAAACAGTCAGGATCTGGGATGCCACTACTGGTGCTCAAATGGGTGATCCTCTGCAAGGTCATGATGATGCAGTCAGTTCAGTTGCCTTTTCACATGATGGAACCAGGATTGTGTCTGGCTCTTATGACAAAACAGTCAGGATCTGGGATGCCACTACTGGTGCTCAAATGGGTGATCCTCTGCAAGGTCATGATGATCTGGTCACTTCAGTTGCCTTTTCACATGATGGAACCAGGATTGTGTCTGGCTCTTGGGACAAAACAGTCAGGATCTGGGATGCCACTACTGGTGCTCAAATGGGTGATCCTCTGCAAGGTCATGATGATCAGTCATTCAGTTGCCTTTTCACATGATGGAACCAGGATTGTGTCTGGCTCTTATGACAAAACAGTCAGGATCTGGGATGCCACTACTGGTGCTCAAATGGGTGATCCTCTGCAAGGTCATGATCATGCAGTCAGTTCAGTTGCCTTTTCACATGATGGAACCAGGATTGTGTCTGGCTCTATGACAAAACAGTCAGGATCTGGGATGCCACTACTGGTGCTCAAATGGGTGATCCTCTGCAAGGTCATGATGATCCAGTCACTTCAGTTGCCTTTTCACATGATGGAACCAGGATTGTGTCTGGCTCTGAACAAAACAGTCAGGATCTGGGATGCCACTACTGGTGCTCAAATGGGTGATCCTCTGCAAGGTCATGATTATGGAGTCACTTCAGTTGCCTTCTATGATGAAACCAGGATTGTGTCTGGCTCTTTTTGACAAAACAGTCAGGATCTGGGATGCCACTACTGGTGCTCAAATGGGTGATGCTCTGCAAGGTCATGATGATCCAGTCACTTCAGTTGCCTTTTCACATGATGGAACCAGGATTGTGTCTGGCTCTCGAGAGAAAACAGTCAGGATCTGGGATTCCACTACTGGTGCTCAAATGGGTGATCCTCTGCAAGGTCATGATGATTGGGTCAGTTCAGTTGCCTTTTCACATGATGGAACCAGGATTGTGTCTGGCTCTTGGGACAAAACAGTCAGGATCTGGGATGCCACTACTGGTGCTCAAATGGGTGATCCTCTGCAAGGTCATGATGATCTAGTCACTTCAGTTGCCTTTTCACATGATGGAACCAGGATTGTGTCTGGCTCTCGAGACAAAACAGTCAGGATCTGGGATGCCACTACTGGTGCTCAAATGGGTGATCCTCTGCAAGGTCATGATGATCTGATCACTTCAGTTGCCTTTTCACATGATGGAACCAGGATTGTGTCTGGCTCTCAAGACAAAACAGTCAGGATCTGGGATGCCACTACTGGTGCTCAAATGGGTGATCCTCTGCAAGGTCATGATGATGCAGTCAGTTCAGTTGCCTTTTCACATGATGGAACCAGGATTGTGTCTGGCTCTCATGACAAAACAGTCAGGATCTGGGATGCCACTACTGGTGCTCAAATGGGTGATCCTCTGCAAGGTCATGATGATCCAGTCACTTCAGTTGCCTTTTCACATGATGGAACCAGGATTGTGTCTGGCTCACGAGACAAAACAGTCAGGATCTGGGATGCCACTACTGGTGCTCAAATGGGTGATCCTCTGCAAGGTCATGATGATTGGGTCAGTTCAGTTGCCTTTTCACATGATGGAACCAGGATTGTGTCTGGCTCTGATGACAAAACAGTCAGGATCTGTGATACCATTGCCAGCGGTTCTGTAATAAATAACACACTCGTAGATTACAATAATTCATTGCAAGGTAGTGTTCCAATTTGTCTGTTCATGATTAGTTCCTCACCTGTTCTATTTAGCACGCAATAACTGGAATCTGTCAAGTGATGGATGGATTACCTTTCCCAATCATCCCCATGGTATAGTTTGGATTCCTCCTCAGTTTTGCAAGTCATTATGGAGGCCTCAAAATTCATGCATTATATCTAGGGTCGGATACACTAAGTTATCATTTACAGATTGTGTATATGGGGAGGAATGGTTCCATTGTGTTGAGGCCTGACCAATGTTATTGACAAATGTAATTCTTCCTTCCTCATCCTGCCCTACAACACTAATCAGTCATCAATACAGTACTTTTTGTTGTTGGAATATCAAAGGTAAATATATCTTATTGAACTATACATGGAACACTTTCTTGTGGTCTCCACTTGTTTGTATCATCATCCTATGCACCACTATTATTGTCTTGCAGACTCCACTCAGTCTCTTGCCATATCCACTTACTCTCTCGTAGTACCCACTTTACCGTATGGACAGTAGCCACAAGTATTCACGCAGTAGCCACCTGCCCGATATATCTTTTGTACTTAGGACTGTATATAAGCTTAGGTACCATACCCTGTAATAACATTGTCGTCCCCTATCAATCTGTGCGATTGCTATTACTAAGTCTTGTGTGGACTTACTGCTGCTACTTCCTATTTAGGAATATAACTCTAATAGGTTATGGGCCCCAGCCTTTACCATTGACACATCATATTGCTGTAACTCTTGTTCATGCCACCCAGGCCAAATCCTCCACCACTACAAACTCAACAGGAGATAAAGTCATCAGAACAAGCACCACCACCAGTAACTCAACAATGTTCCATAACATCGGAACAAGCCAGCTCATTGAGTAGCAAAGCTGTAATGACACAGCAGAGACCAGCACCACTACCTCCCACAGACAACACTGTTCCTTGTAAAGGACACCCACACATCTTTGACATTGACAAATTAATTGACAGGTACAAACACCGAACCACTGGAAGGTGGAGCCAGTGCAAAAAACAACATTACCTAAACTGATATGATGTACCTTGGACAGGTAAATTAGCAAATTTTGCAAGACCCATTGCAAAAGAACAGGAGGAAATTATCAGAAGTCACCTACAACACATTGCTGATGACAAAGACAATGACAAAGACAATGACAAAGAAGAGGATACTGAAGCACTTATTGCTCAGCCTATTGCATCATCCTCACAGCAGCACACTCCGGCTTCATCTCAATCACCTGCACCAAAACGCGAACCTTCCCCACCTACACCTCCACAACCATCTCCACAGGGCACCACACCACAATTTCCATATTCAAATACGGAACCACCCTCTCCACACAGATCCCCATTACCATCAGATCCCGGATCACCAGGCGCTTTAATTGCTGATTGCAACGAAATGTCTAAAGCAGGAAAAGCCTTTGATAAGGTTACAACCTTAAAGTCGGACAGATCAAACTGGGACATGTGGAAAACTTGAGTAGAATTTGCAGCCAGATCCATTGGCTACCAGCATTATTTGGAATGGAATCTGCAATCTGATCTTGCTCAAGGATCAGATGATGAACACAGGGGAAAGGATAGTGATTTGCTTAATGCAATCATTGGCAGGTTATTGGATGGAATATTCCGAAGGTATAGGCACTACAACAATACGAAGCAGTTGTGGGAGAATTTACTCCAGGACTATGATTCTAAAAACGCTCTTACCGAATCATTTTGACAAAGACAACTCCATACTTGCAATGCACAGACCCAGCCAAGGTCAATAAACATTTGGATGACATGATCAGCATCCGCAACGACCTCACGACAAGGGGAATCGATATCAATTACAATATATTTGTCAACACTCTCATGTCCTCTGTCCCTGACACCTTCAAAGCCACAATAAATGCATTGGCTGTTTTCTCCACTAAAACAGACAAAAAGCTCAGTCCTGCAGAGCTCATCTCTACCATTCGTGCTGAATCAATGGTACACCAAATGCGACATGATCACAAGAAGGAATTGGCAAACTACGCTGGTAACAGGGGAAGAGGAGGTTTCCGAGGTTGTGGAAATTCCTTTAGGGGAAATTCCCGAGGCAGAGGTAGAGGCCATGGAGGATTAACAATTCATCAAGACTCTATCTGTTACAACTGCAGAGGTAAAGGACACTTCGGAAATCAATGTCCATCAGAAAAATGCAGTCAGGCCAACAAGGCCAAGGAGATGAAACCTCCTAAAGAGAAGCAGAAGAAGAAATCAGATGGAAATTGGAGAGATAGGCCGAAGAACAACGAAGTGGCATCCTCATCCATGATTGAGGAAGTACCAGAGTCATCATGGGCAGCAATCAAAATTCCCGCTAAGCATGGGAATCTTGTTTTCAATTTTTCCAAAATAGCTGATAAATTCAAATCAGCTCTTTCATCACCAAGCAATCAAATGTGCATAGTGCAGAACATCAAAGTCAACACTCCGCCACCTCTTACTCTTAATGATGAAGAGGAGGAAGAAGTATACGTCGATGTTAATCTCTTTCCTTCCTTCAAATTCAAACACAACGCTGAAGAAGGAGTTGGAAAAGGTGATCATGCTTATCACTGGGCTGGGTCCAAATTAATAATGCGAAATGGCTTGTAATCAATTAGATTTGGTGCCAGATTTAGTCCATTTGATAAACCATAGTTGGCTAATCCAAAACTTCATGCAAAAGACATTCTTTTGCCCCAAAAAAATACAAGGCAAGCTAATGTCTTTTGCAGCTGTAAAATAGTAGTCATGGTGATTTGTATTAGTTGCTAGGCCTACCGTTTTGCAGCTGCAAAAGATATTAACTTGCCTTGTATTTTTCTGGGGCAAAAGATTGTCTTTCACATGAAGTTTTGGATTAGCTAAATATAATTTATCAAATGCACTAAATCTGGTGCCAAATCTAATCAATTACAAGCCATTTTGCATTATATTTTGTAACCACCAAAAATAGGACCCAGCCCAGTGTATGCTGCAGCCCACAGTTATGGAGCAATTCTTTTTGATTCCGGATGCTCTACCCACATGACGCCACTCACCAACAAACTCAGGAATCAAAGGGAGATTCCAACACGAGTCATTCAGGCCTGAGGCTGCTAACATGGAAACCTTCATAGCAAACATCTCCAGCACACTCCATCTTGATCTCCCCACATATGGACAAGAAATCCAAATGCTAAAACTCCATCACACCCTTCTATGTCCAGGCACTCCCAACACACTTGTATCACTGGGAAAACTTGACAACAATGATTACACCATTCATACTGCAAATGGTAAAATGACGATCAGAGATTGCCAGGGGAAGCTTGTGGGAGTTATCCCAAAGACTAACAGACTATACCAGATCCCATCACGGGAACATGCTTGTTTGACTAAGATTGGCAGATTGGTATCTCTTTACAAGGCACACTGCATCTTAGGTCACCTCAACTATGCTTACATGAAGCATATGTTCCGAGACAACCAGGTTTGTAGGGCTCTTCACTGTATCCATACCCCTACGGCGAAAATTTCCGTATACAGTACGGAAAAATACGCCGTATACGCCGTAATACGGGACTCGGAACCCAATTAAAAATACCAGTCAGATAGGGTGAATTTTGGGCCAATTATTGGCTTTCATTTGAAGTGCATGCCACAATAGTCTTGATTAAGCATTAAATACATCTTTTCAAGATGTTTAAAGAATATTTTGCATACTAAAATCTGTGTCACACTAAGTCACAATCACATCTAAGCTCTTGTTGTTCAATATTTGAGCGGTATAAGTCCCAAATGTGAATATATGCGGCATGTGCATGCTTTATATCTTCTTTTCAAACATAAAACAAATTATATAGTGGTAGGATACTGTGTTTAATGCCGAAAATGTAAATGGTCTGTCTATGCTGTATACAGCCGTATTTTTCCCATACCATACCGTAGCCCAAAAAAATTCGACCGTAATATGGAAAAAAACTCCGTATCGTATACGGTATGTACGGTGAAGAGCCCTACAGGTTTGTGGAATCAGATTGGATCCCAAACAAATAGATGAACCAGAATGCCACGCTTGCATGCTTGGGAAAGCATCAAGATATCCTACTGCTCAGGTGCAATCATCTCTCCATGTGGAGAAATTCGGAGACATCTTCCACATGGACATGTGGGGACCATCACAAGTCAGGACAGTAAACTATTGAACTTACATGCTGACTCTAGTTGATGAAGCAACTGATTGGTTGGAGGAACCCCAGATGAAGTTGAAGGACAAGTCATTCGCACAGTATGTGGTTCTCCAAACAGGTCTCCAAACACAATATGGCACAACTGTTAAAGTTCTCCACTCTGATCAAGGGGGAGAATTTCTCAGTAACAAATTCACAGCATATCTGGAATGTATTGGGACATGACAAAGTCTCACAGTACATGGCACCCCAGGACACCTAGGATGACTAGGATACCTGAGGTGAACAAAGTTTTACCCCTTTTTCCTGGGCCAACTAGGATGCCTCAGGTTGCCTAAGAGGACTAGGTGACCCTAGATCCTCCTGGGCCCAAAACCATTTTTTCTGATGTATGATCATCATGATCATACTTTATGCTAGTAGGACATTGGTTGGGGTACATCTGGATATACCGTACCCAATCCTCTGGTGAATTGTGTCTCGAGGGATTTTTAATCCCACATACTTGAGAGATAGAGTGAGCTAGTGTATTTCTACACTGGCCCTCCCCCTCTTGAAGAGAAAAGAAGCTTGCTTGTGAACATTGTACACATTTTGAGCTTGCTCCGTGAGTTTCAGAAATCTGTTGTAGTTTATGATGGATTTTCCCCCCACAACTTCTGGACGGTGGGTCTTTCCCACTGTCCAGGAGTCTATCAATGGGTTACCCATCAATATTAAAAAGAATTCCCTGCTCAGGGAGTTGTGAATCTCCAATTTCTTGGAGATTTCAGTCACAGAGTTGCTGGACAGTGACTTGGTCCATCCAGTCCCTTTTTGAGGGCCTGGTTGGGCCAAAACGTGAATTTACAGTGGTACCGTGTACCACTGTCAAATTGGAAGGCATGGCCTCCAAAGGGTGGACCTCTCCTCTTGAATCAATTCAGGATGCTGATCGACACAAGGGGGAGGAACTGGGGTGAGAGGGGGAGATGAGGACACGGGAAGTGTCAAAGAGACATCTGGCGGTGAAATTTCACTGTCAGATGAGTGGGGATGACAGGAAGGCCTTAGGCCTGTCTGAGCAATGTCAGCCCATTGGTCTCTGTCAGTATCTCTGACGTTCTCGTGTGGATCATCTCCGCAAGGAGATTGTCCTCCTGAGTTGATCCTAGCGTGAATCCATTCAGGGGATGTGTTTTGTTTGAACAAAACACCAGGTTCTGGGTATGAATACATACCCAATCTCATTGTATGATGAGATGTTACAGTCACTGTGGATGTAGATTTTACATCCGGTTCATTGCAACTATCAGGATTAAATCCTGGCATGTTAGCTTTTGCTAATGTGTCTGTGAACTGTTGAAGTTCATGGAGAGCCCGTTGGCTTGCAGCTTGTGCTTCTGCACATTGCTGTAGAAAAATATTGGTTGGGGTTAACCCAAATGGTGATACGGGTGTAGCTGAAGCCACACCTATGCGTTCAGTATGAACGTAGAAGGGTCCAGCTTGGCTATAGTTGAGCTGGAATTGGTTTTGCACAATGCAGGGAGCATCGTGGGTCACCGAGTTGTTTTCACAACTTGGTGACTGCCCGAATTGGGTATTTGACCCAATTTGGGAATTTGGTGTAGCAGGAGCTGCACCAAAACGTTCAGTTTGAATGTATTGAGGATCAGCTTGACTATGATCAAGCTGGGCGAGTTTTCCACAATGTGGGATACATCATGCCGGCTTGAATCGTGAGCAGAACCACATGATTGAGAAGAATTCCCAAATTGGGTGTTTAATCCAATCTGGGAATTTGGCGAGGTTAGAACCATGCCAGAATGTTCCAGGAGAACGTCAGGATGTTCAGCTCGACTCCTGTCAAGCTGGGATGAGTCCTTCATAATGTGAGAGACATCATGAAGGCTCGTTTCATGTGCAGAAGCACACGATTGAGATGAACTCCCAAATTGAGGTTTTAATCCAATTTGGGAATTATGCGTAACCAGAGTCACACCAAAACATTCAGCATGAACATATTGAGTGTCAGCTTGACTGCAGTTGAGCTGGAGTGTGTTTTCCACAATGCCGGATGCATCATGAGGCACCAAGTCATGAAAATGACTTGGTGTCTTCCCAAATTGGGGTTTTAATCCAATTTGGGAATATGGTGCAGCGGGAGCTGCACCAAAACGTTTGGAATGAACGTATGGATGTTCAGCTTGACTAGAGTCAAGCTGGGGTATGATGCGGGACGCATCCTGGGGCACTGAGTCATGAAAATGACTTCTTCTCTGCTGGACCCATAGCACCCTTCTTCCTCACAGGTACAGCTGCAACAGAGTCTTCTATGCCAGATTCTGCAGCACCAGGCGCCTCAACAGCAGCAGATGAGGAAGTACCAGAACTAGACAGGACTTCTGGTGCGGCCAGAGAGGCAGAAGGTGAAGGAGTGGTAAGCTGTTTCTGAGGCGGCGCGGTGTTCTCATCAGAGATGTTTGTTGCATCTCGTTTTGCAGAAGATGGAGAAGGACCGATAGAAACTAGGCGATAGATAAATGAGAAAAAACAGATGACAATCACAGCCATTAACCTACTGAAGGCAGTCAAAGCATCAGCAGTTGCACTGCATGAGGGGCAATAGTTCGTAGGTGCGGTCTTTTCTGAAGAGTTTGCTAAAAAAAATCCATTATATTATATCTTGTGTATTCCTGCATGAATTGCGGCAAGAAAAAGAAGCAAGGTCTGAAAACACAAGATAAAGGGTCAAAAGGTCAGTAACATGGTTTGATGTTGGCGAAATGAATAAATACTGACTGTGAAATAGGAAATATGAGTAACCACACCAAAAAATGCTGGGGGGAAGAAGCCGTGGCTGCTGCAAAGGATTCTACCCTAGATAAAGCACGAGATGCTATTAAGAAGATTGGAAAGAAGAGTCAATTGAAACTCACAGCTGCTCTCAAAACATGTAAACTTATCCCCAGTTGTTTCTTCAGCCGCCACTGGCGATGGGGGTGCACGACTCCACTCTATTTATTAAATTGTGTATGGATGTGGTTTCTGCAATGAGCTCAATGAGCTAGGTGAGGGAGTCAATGTCACGGGTAGGAGTTATAGTAGATTCTGTATCCCCCAGACTGGTTTTTGGTTCTTGAATACACCCTCCTTGTCCTATTGTGCGCATGACGTTTTGGGTATAGGTCACCTTTCAGCTCGAGCAAGAAGTCGAGGGCGTAATATACCTGTCAGACTGGTGTCGATCAGTTGTTCTCTTCCGTTTCGTGAAAAGTAACATCACCAAAGCTTTTTTCCAGCCTCCGTGTCTGCCCAATGTACCTGAGCAATGTTTTCATGCCTTTCTCGTCCCCAAGAAGTATCTTCAATGAAGAAGCATCCCAGCCAAGTTCCCTCTGCATGCAAAAGCGCTCTCTCGAGTACGATGGGCAGTCCAGAATGAAGTGCCGCACCGTTTCCAGCTCGTTTCTGCCTCTCAAACGGCAGTGGGGACAGTTTGGATTATCGTTTTTCTTGATGTGATTAAGATGTTGGGCAAGAGCAACGTGGCCAGTTCGGAGTTGAATTAGGATGCTTGATTGCCATTGCCTGAATTTCCCCACTATTGCAAGAAACTTAGACTTTATACCCCGTTCATCAATTTGTTTGAACTGATCAGAGCGCTGTGATGTCTGGAAGCAAGTTCCCCATTTCCCGGTCAACTTTTTCTGGAACACCTGTTTCAGAGCAGATACGCTGGCTGATAGTACCTCACCTTGTAGGAATGGGGGCAAATCCTTCACATCACTACCCCTTCCCTGTGCTGCTTCCTTTGCCTCCTTGTCTACTAGTTCGTTTCTGGCTATTCCCCAATGCCCCGGTACCCATACCAAGGAGAGAGCTTGGTCCTGCTGTGAGGACCTGGATAGTTTGGCTTTCATACGGTGTACCTGTTCAATGATAGCCTGACCCAATTTGAGTTTTAGCTTTTCAGTGGCCTGGATCACCGATCTCCCATCCAGGCTTACTGTACAGCCTGCCTTGCTGATCTTGTCACAGTAGTCTTTGAGGAGGTGTAGACCGAGGATGACCCCCACACCCTCTGAGTCAAAAGTGGTGTAGTGGCTCAGAGGTCCAAGATGATATTGTAGAGTTGCATTTGGAATGACACAATCTCTTACCAATAGAACTGCCGCTGCACCTGCTTTACCTTTGTAGCCCGATCCGTCTGTGAAGACTTTTATGTCAGCTTGAGTTCTTCTTGCGTCTTCCAGTGCATCCTCCTTCTTCGCCGCAACTCGAGTTTTGAAGTGGGTGGGGGAGTATGCTGAAAATAGATGCTTCTCGTTTGGAGAAAATTGTGAATTGGGGACCGCTCCTCCGCCTCTCTGACGTATGTGCATTCCTGGGCACTGTTGGTCTTTGCTGCATTTTCATAGACCACTTTGCTGAACTTGTTGAACCATTGGTCCATCTGACCTGAAAGGAAGTTCCCTTTCAGTTTGGTGAGCTTGAAGCTCAGTCTCAGGCTTCCCTCAAGAAAGCCATTGTTGAATCGCCAGCAATACAACGTTTAGACTACAAGAATGGTGCAGTCATCATTCTTGCTGTTGATTCCTGTAATATCTGCATTGGTTTTGTACTGATGCAGCTTGACCTCCTTGATCCCTGAATCCAATACATTAACCGTTTTGGCTCACTTACACTCACACCTTGTGAGGCTAATTACAGCCAAGCAAAGCTTGAGTTGTATGGCCTCTTCCGCTCATTACGAGCTACCCGTTTGTGGATTGTGGGTGCTCCCAACTTTGTCGTAGAAGTTGATGCCCTCTACATACGTGGAATGCTCAACAATCCGGATATTCAAGTGGATGCCACAATCAATTGCTGGATTGCTGGTATTCTTCTGTTTTCATTCACACTGGTTCATGTACCTTCAGAACGTATAGCTGCCGATTCCATTTCACGATGAACACCCCAGTCTGAAGACACACCTGAATTGAAGGAAGAATTTGAAGACTGGATTGACCATGCAAATGGTTTATGCATGTAATCAATTCATCTTTGCTGGTTCCTAATTCCCTCAACAACCTCTCCCTCTTTCCTGTTTTCGGAGTCAAGCCAATTTCTGGTGATTGGGCCACCACTGTTCCCTACTCATTGATTCCATGTGCAAAAGCTGCAAAGTGTACTGGTTCTCACCTTGACGGAGTGCGAGACTATCTAATCTCTCTCGAGCATCCTGATAGCCTGACGGATGCACAATCATTCCTTTATTTGTTTCTGCTTGCAGTTCTTTGTGGACACCTCAGGTCAACTTTGGCATAAGGACTCTCAAGGCTGTCATTGACTCATTATTCCTGAAGTTTGCCATATATCAATAATCATTGAATGCCATGACAAGATGGGTCACAAGGGCATCTGGGCCACTACTGCTTCAATCCGTGAACATTTTTGGTGGCCTCGCATTATCAACAATGTCAAATGGTACATTTGTACCTGTCACCTGTGTCAGCTATGCCAAACAGACAAGTTTTGTATTCCACCAGTTGTTGCTGAACCCCTCGGGCTCTTGCCAAATGCTATATGGATGTTATGGAGATGCCTGCATCTGGTGGGTTTAAGTACATTGTCCATGTCCGTGGTGGTGGGCATCTACACCGACCAGCACTTACTTGATTGATTGCACCGCCACATTTTCGCCTCACAAAAGATGTCCGCTTTTGTAACACGTTTTTTGCCTACCTAATGGTGTCCTAAAATTGTGAAAAAATTTGAGTAGGCTCAGGACTTCACGTATCAGGGAATGGTTGGACGGATTTTTGCAGTTTGCAGTTTGAAGAGAGATGTAATGAAAGGTCGAATCTCAAGATTCCGTCCGACCATTCCCTCCGTTATGCACTTACATATCCAGAAATGCAAAAAAAGTAGCCAAATCGCTATTTTGAAGTCGAATAAAGGCAAAATACTTTTCCATGTAAGACTGATCAAAAGGCATGTCATTGAGCACCCAATAGCTAGAACATGATATAAAACACTTTATAATCATTGAACTACTTGCAAGATATGTACAGAATTGTAATATAGATAAAATCTGATAAAATCGACCATCCTGATGCTGTAGCTCGAGAACGATGCATTTGAGCGCTGGACAGATCAGGAAATGAACACGGACAAAATTCGAGGTGGCAGTGTTGATTAGTCAGGTAAGCGCTGGTCGGTGTAGATGCCCATCACCAATGTCCGCTGTTCTTCTAGCGCATACCCTGAATTTCGAAAATTACGTCACCAAATGGGAGATGCAATCACAACTTGGATCTTTGAAGATCTGTTGTGTTGTTGGGGTTCACTATGGGAAATCGTGACTGACAATGGTACTCCCTTCCTTCGAGCCCTCGAGATTTTGGCCAAACGGTACAGGATCCATCACATCACCATCTCTGGTTATAACTCTCAAGCTGCAGGTGTTATTGAATGCAAACACTACGACATACAAGAAAGTTTAATCAAGGCCGCAGATGGGGATTCATCTAAATGGTCGCCCTCTGCCCATTCCGTATTCTGGGCTGAATGTGTTATGGTTCGTTGCTCCATTGGGACAAGTCCATACTTTCTTGCACATGGTGTGCACCCTACACTACCTATTGGCCTCGAGGAAGCAACATATCTCATTCCACCACCCAACTCTACTCTATCCACAACCAACCTTATTGCATGTCGGGCAAGAGAACTCCAGAAACGTTTGGAGGACCTTGAGGCTATGCAACAATGTGTCCATGGAAAATGTTTGGATTGGGTCGCTAAAATTGAACACAACCATGCTGCAACTATCAAGAACTTTATCTTTAACTCTGGCGATTTGGTTTTGGCTTGTAACACGTGAGTTGAGAAGACTTTCACATGGAAGAATCGCATGCGCTACATGGGTTCACTGGTGGTTATTCGACGTAACCGGGTCACCTGTAAGTCCCCACTACATAGTTATATAAAAGCCTCGGGAGGGTACTCTTTTGCTTGTGTACAAGTAGATAAGGGGAATCCCCCAGGTACAAATAAAACCTTCTAAAGTTTTGACTAATCAGGCCAGATATCGGACTTAAGCCATCACATACCTTATCAGAGCGCCCATAAGGCGCTTCCTTTATCAGCGCTTAGAGTTCTTACTAAATCGGGACTAGGGAACATGGAAGATATGTATTGAACATAGTATAAAAGAGCAAGGAGTACAACAACAAGGAAGTACATGCATTTTCAGAGCACAATATCAAAACAACAACAATAGAATACAAGGCTTGGTAAGGTAGCAAGGGGAAAGAACTCAACAGCAGTGAATGGCAGCCACAAAACAACGGAGGAAGATACAGGAAGCGGGTGTAGATCAACCACAAAAAGATTAGAAAGAACATGTGAGAATGCCAAGAAATTGAGCAGAAGACTCTCAAGAAATAAATCAAGGCCATCGCCCTACTCATCACCTCCCTCCCTAAGGCTACACAACAATGAGAGGCATAGAAATTCGCTACATCTGTCAAAGTAGTGTTGCGCACGTCTCCCGGGTAGGAAGACACTGTCAATTCCGTGGTGATAGTCACCCCAGCTGCTCCAAGTAGAGAAGAGTAGAGTCCTGGAGTTGCAAACAACTCCGAGGACAAAAGTAGGAAACGGTTCCGCACAACTGCGGTCATTCCTTCAGGCATTGTTGGTGCCCGGTTTGCAACGAGGAGGCGTCCTTGAATGCTGCGAATGGAGACATGATTGTTGGAGTCACGTCTAACACCCGCCGGAGTACTGTCAGGGTACGTGCAATTGTACCGAGCCTATTCCTCCGGTGGGGCGTTCTTAGTGGGATTCTTCATCCTGGGCTGACCAGTTGGTCTCAGCCTTGTAGCTCTCGTGCGTGACAATGCTCCTTTGGTCAACCCCCCCCTGTCAGTCCTACCTCTCACTACATGAGTGATAGGTAGACTGCCCATCATGTCGGAAGAGGGCCCAGGCTCGAATCGAGCCCTCTCCTCCTCCCTCTTACGTTTGTAGGTATAACTTACGGACCGAGGTCGGAAGAAGTTGGAAAGGGCGGTACAATGGAGATCATTTTGTCTATTCTCCGCGAGCCCGCGTGCTTCTTTGTAGAGATCCCTGGTGAGGGTAAATGCTCTCCAGTGTAGTGGCCCGGGGTTGTCCCCTGCATCATCGAGGTTTTGCAGCATGCAAACCAACATGATGTATGCCAGTGGCGTAGTGATGTCCGTCCTCCTCCTGAGCAGTAAGATGTCGAAACCCCCTCGAGGGATTGGCAATCCTGCCTGCACGTTGTCTCGTGTGGAGGCTGCATCGTTGCCATAGACAACGAAACCCTTGGGCGTGAGGTAACCACCATCAGGTAGGTCCTGAGGGGCAGCCCTAGCTGCTAGAATCATGTATCAAACAAGGGAGATCCTGCATTTTCCAGGATACATCAGAATGCATGATCTCCCTTCCTCCTAACAGTAGGGATTTTGGGTAGGGGTTTTGGTGGCTGCCATACCTGGGACTATCAGCTCACCACGCCACCCCCGCACGCTGCTCACTGTTACAGTGCACCTTGGTCATCGCCCTTCCCCGCCGTCCCGCCTTTGGCGCTCGGAAACGAATCGCCGATTCCATCATCAATTTGATCATCAATCCGCCTCCCCACACACCGGCTTGCGCACTCTTCCCTCGATGTCGCGCACACCATTTCAGTCAGGGACCACACCCTTTGCTGGTCATCTCGTCGCAATGCTGTGATTAGATTTGTCATTGTCGCCGACAGCGGGCGCGATCGTTTCTTAAACAGCGCCTAAAAATCTCGAAAAAATTGCAATAATCGTAAAAAAAAAATACAGCTGTGCGACGAATCGCAGGGATCCAATAGACCGGTTTACATGTCATATCAGGTATTACTCCCCAACCACGACCCTCCCGCTCGACGCGACGATTCCGCTTCCTCCACCTCTCTCTCAAATTCATCCTCATTGATATCATCCCTCAGATCTCCTTCCCACAATTCCGAATCCTCCGAATCCTCCCCATCGTCATCCGAGTCCCCATTGCCACGCTCCTCGTCTGCCGTTTCATCACGTAGACCATCCAGCTTCTGTCTTCTCTTCCTCTGCTTCGGATAGGATAGAGAGAGGTCGCCAGAGACTGTTGGATAAAGCCTTGCTTCTTCGCATACGCTCGTAATCCTTCTTGTAGCCTTGGATCTTCCACTCCCCTATTTTCTGTCCAACTCTGCCACCAATCATCCCTCTTTCGCAGGCTTTCAATAGTCCGGTCCATCTCCTGCTTGACTAGTCAAACTTCTTCAAGCACATGCCTCATGCGAGCACAGCTCCTGCACCACTCCGCTCTGAGGATCTCATTACCTTCATCGGCCCCATCCTCGATTGACATTGGAATCCCAGTCCAGATCCACGACAACAGCTTTCTTCCCTCTCCCGTACCAGTCCAACGTGGTGCTGCCTCGCCTGCTTTACGACTTGGATGCTCATCAATACCGAGCCGTACATCTGTCTGCAAGTCTACACCGGTTTCACTGTCATTAGCCTCCGGGTACTGTTCTGCAGGTTCCCGAGACTATACTTGTTGGCTCCTTGGCGTCCTGGCCTCTTCTTATCCAACGCTTGATCATGATAGGAGCGCACGTCCTCGTCTTGAAGCACCCGTAGAACGTTCTCCCAAGCCCCTGGCCCAATCAACTTCACCTTGGCTTCTCGAGAGTGACGGTATTTCCGCATGAATCCTTTCATACGTTCCACTACACGGTCTACAACTGCCCGAGATCTCATATTATCCCGCTGGCCCCATATATTCTGCTTCTTGAAATGAAACATTTGGCTTTTGACACGAAGGGAATGCTGTATGTTCTGAAGGGCGTCGTGGCAACAGGGCAGTCCTCAATCAATCCTCGAGATCAACCAAACCAGCAACGCAGATGTTTTCCCTGCGACTCCTGTCAATTTCGGATGGGAGCCAGAGCGAGACGTCTTCAATTCGTGTCTGTTCCGAAGCAGAGCCCCCAAGGTCGGCGCCGCTCTCAGCCATGTACTGCAACAGTCCTGGCATGTATCTCGAACGTAGGCGCTCGTAAGAATCGATCTTTTCACGAAGGACTTCGCGCCGTTCGTTAACGATGCCCAGGTTATGCGGATTGACCTTCTTTTGTTGAGCCACAAACGTACGCAAATCGTACCTGCAAATACTTATTAGTTTGCGAGTTAGTTGAGGAAGGAAATGTTGAACGTACTGGTCATCTTCGAGGCTCATACCAAGCGCTATCACCGCGGGTGCACTCATCGCCCTATTCACCTCACCCCCAGCACCTTTACTGATCTCCCTTGCCTTATCCTCTTCCTCCAGCTCCCGCAAAGCTTCATCTTCGCTCAAAACTGGTAATATATATTAGTTAAAGACTCTGTATGTTGGCAAATCATGAGACTTACATTCATTCGGCAATGAGAATGGATTGACCAGTCCTTCGGTGTCCTTTTTAGGATGCGGCGCTGCTTCCCAAACGCAAAACGAGCTCTTCCCATTCCTCCACCAGATCTGCTGGGAGTCCGGCAGTCCAGCCCTCATGAGCCTCGACCTGCTTCACGCATTCTTCCTCGGCATCTAAGCGTTTCTTCATCAACATCTTACCTGAAATTTTTCACTAGTTAGCAATGAAGTATGGTGCGAAATGCAAAGACTTACCATGGCCGGCGTATTTCAGCCAGTTCCAGAACCCGAAGTTGTCATCAAGCACAAGTAGTCTGGTCGCCGGTGCCATCGGTTTTGTGGAATTTGCCAGAGGATTGTGGAAAGCCCAGATTCTCTCCGGACCCTCTGCATCCGTCGACCCGACACCAGGAATAATGTTGAGGGAATACTCTTCATGATTCAACTGCCCATGTCCAGGCTCATGAAATTTCGGTATTGCCGGTACCGCCGTAAATGTGGAGGGTGGTTTGATCTCTTCCGGCCATAGTTTCTTCATACGTGATTCCAGGTTTACGAACCATTGACAGGCAATATCGTAGCTGATAAGAATGTCGTCAACGCCTACAAACTCTCGTAGGGCGATACCGAATGTATAGTCCATATTTCCATATCTAAGTCGCTATCAGATTCAACAAGTAACGAGCAAGCAAACAGGTCTTACCGTTCACCCTTCTCTAAATTCCCTACTGCAGTAATCATGTCCGTTCGGGCACAGGAGACTGCACCAACACCTGTGTAGCGTAGACCTCGACTATACTTGGTCGCCGCTTTAGCCAATGCCGCAAATCCTACGCAGGTGCTGATCTACAAAAGGGTGAAAACTGCGTGAGAAGAGAGACAATGATGCACGGTTATTCGATACTCACGTCCTCATCGTGCATTCTAGTTTTGATGTATCTCTCATAACCCTTCCTCTCTACAAAGTACGCACATCCGATCCCCATTCCCGGGTCCCTCGTCCAGCTTGACACCAGTTGATTCTTCAAGCGAAAGTTCGCGTCCATTGCAATCATAGCACGATACAGAAACCTATTCATTCAGATAAGTTAGCTGATTACTTTAAATGAGAATGTGAAGAAAGGTACTTACCGGTCTTGCGGAGGAGCATCAAGGTAATCATGCGGGAGGTTTATTCCGGGACGAGGGCAAGAGGGGCATTTAATCGCGAGTTCTGCGGGTTTTGTGTCTTCGACACGTCTGGGATTAGGATCGTGACCCCTTCCTCCCCGTTTCAACATGTGGAGGTGCCTCCACTGGCTCAGCATTAGCTTGAGTGCAGGATACCGCCACATGGGGGGAGCCAACCCGCAATTATCATCCAGTCGTTCCATCGTCTGATAGAAGCCCAGAGTCGATCCTTTGCTCGTCAAGGAGTGAAGATGAATAAAGTCGAGGTATCGGAATGTAGCACAGGTCTGGATAACATCCTGCGTCGCAGGGTAAAGTCTAAATCGTAATAGTTGAATGTCGTGGAGCTCGGCACGCTCGCATCCACAAAAGTAAAGTGACAGTCGGTGTGGGCCCGTGGTGTCCATCACGAGGAAGTTTTGGTGGCATCGGAGGGGATTACTACACTGAGTTGTCGTATGGTTTAGTTGAACGGTTAGGCCTAGTTTCGCGAGAGATGTCTTCGTGAAGAAGTCGCCGTTCCATCTCTACATTAATTCGTCAGAATGAAGTCTACTATGAAACGAATCAAGCATACCTCCACACGATGGAAGGGGTCCCTGGAATGCTGCTCTGTGCAGCACGATGAACAAACGAGATAAGGACTGAAGCAGTCCATGCAACGAAACTCGGCTGTACCAGGCGATTTCCCTCGAGCCGCGCAGTCCGGACACACCGTAATACTGGGTACGTCTCCTCGACCATCAGCCCGGATGAGCTCGTCTAGGTAATGGGTACGGTGCTTTTCCAACCATACGAGGTTGATTCGTCTCTGTAGAAGCAAACAATTGAGTAATTGAGTATAAAAGAAAAAGTAGAATTCGTACCGATTTTTTGCTGCGTTTCTTCTTTGACTTGGGTAATGAGGCGCTCAGAGGAATGGAAAGATCATCATACATCTCTTGAGCACGACCTGGCATTGAATCGAGTCCATAGTGCCCAATTTCATCCGCACTCCAGCGCTGTTTTCCAGTCCAAGCGATCCTGCCTTTCTGTGGTGATCTTTGGGACGCCACAGGAGCTCCATGAGAGTTAATTCTACCATCCCTTGAATGAACAACCTCAAAATCCTCCTCCACACGTACGCGGTCGTTCGTTTGATGACTGACTTTAGTTTTGGCGCGTTTCAATCCGGTGTTCGAGCCTGCACCTCTATCTGTTATCCGGAACGCTTGAATGGTGGCTATATCCCATGTTAGCAAATGCTTCAGCAGGGCTAGATCCCAACCAGCCACTTTACGGTAAATGCCTAGGAAGGGTTATATCCATTGAGCCATTTACTACCAAAGTGGAGTGAGGGATTTAACCCTACACGCGAGATACACCGTCGGCACGGTGTGTCATCACGTCGGGAGTACGTGCTGACAAAGCAATCAACGAAGAGCCAGTGACCGCCCCAATAGACGCTGGAATAAAATGTCACTTCAGGGTTTCGAACCCTGAGCCTAACCGTTACTCCAGCGCTTATGCATCAATAAGCGCCACTCGATCCCGTTAACCACTTGTCCAAGCAGTTCATAGTTCTCTCAGTTAATAATCCGAGTATGTAGCGTTCCAACATTCAATACATAGAATAATAATTTAATATAAAAAGATGTAAAAACGAAATTGTTCAGCGGCATACTACATGCAAGAAAGAGTACAAAATAGAGACAGTCCGTGGTACTATTTTAGCTTCCCGAATACATAGATGACCTCGTCAAACACTTCGTCAAGTTTGCCGAGCTCCGCCTTGCGCTTCTGCCCGCTACACCCCGTTTTCGATGAATTCTCCATTGGCAAAGCATAAACAGCCTTTGCCCACCAAGCTAAAGCACTGATCACACTGACTATCCCATTCGGACCACTAATTTTGAGCCCCTTCCAGTCCACTGTTGCAGGCTTAGACAAACTAATAAATTTATCGTCCAACGCTTCCCTTCCATCTGGCTGCTTAGATCTCCACCACCCAGAAAATACGTCGGCAAAGCCTGGAAGAGTCACCGCAGGGCGGAAGGTCCCTGAACGTGCATAGCTGATCCATGTTCCCACCTCCTTTGGCCTTCCATCTGTTGGGAGCCTTGAGAGGCCCTTTGACAAGGCCACAAACCCAGCCGCCCGGTCAACATCCAACCATGCCTCAACAACCGCCTTCCAGCGTCCATCACCTTCCACCCATGAGCACAAGGCTAAAGTATTCTTGACATAGGCCGGAGCATCTTCTGGAACAGTTGGCATAAGTGTACCCTGTCTCCCATTTGGTGCGGACTCAGCATTTGGTGCTGCTTGCTTCGACCCAGATGCCGCATTCTGCTTGTTGCCACCACGTTTTTTCCGAGTCGCCTCCGAATTTGTAGTCAGCTGGTTAATGTGTTTGGTCTTCACCCTAGCAGTAGCGCCTCCTTCAGTCGGATGCGTTCTGGACTTCTTGGTAGATGCAACCTCCGTTCCAGCTACCAAACGCTTCCTCTTTGTGCAGCTCGAACTTGTGGAGCCCGACACTTCTTTGACATCCATATCGTCGCCGTCCACAGACAAACGTTGAGCAGCAGGTGACGTCGGAATAACCAAGTTCCCATATGTAGGGGAAGAACTCGGAACCAAGGGAGGAGATATGGGGGGTGTTACATTGCGGGATGGCATGTTATGACTACCACCGGCACGAGCAGGGAGGCGTTTAATAGGTCGAGCAGCAGGTCGATTAGCAGGAACACCAGTAAGTTGACGGACAGGTTGAGCGGCAGGAATGCTAGTAGATTGAGGGGCACGTTGAACAGCAGGAACGCTTGTGGGTCGAGGGACAGGTTGAGCGGCAGGAACGCCCTGCGAGGGACCAGGAGACGACAATTTAGAGAGATCAGCAGGCGTCGCCGATGCAGTGCCAAGGCTGGAAAGCTTGGTTGAGCTGGGGACCTGAGAAGTACCTGCTGAGCTTGACAGTGGTCTCTCATCAGCTCCATCCTTCGCAACAGACGTGGTCTGGCCTGCTCCTGCATCCTCCGTTGGCAAAGCCCGTGCCTGACACTCCTCCACCGCTGGAAGTAGTCAGACCACTACAATAGGTCGCAAACTTTTAGGACTTACAGTAAACCTTCTGAACAAAACCCTTGATTGCTGGACGAATTTTTTCTTTGAACGCCCCCCGCTCAGATTCACCAAAATGCATGCCATTGGGTCCAGGTGTTTTGCCTGCGTAGTGACTATAACATTTCTTAATGAAATCATGAAGCGAATGAACCAAGATCACTTACGATAGGATTATTGGTTTACCATTGTTTCTTGGTTCGGGTGCCGCAGTCCATAGCCCGCAGACGCCTCCAGTCAATTCCGAAATAACATCGAGAAAAGGTTGAGCGAATTCGGCTAGATTGTCCATGCATCTAGAGCAAGAGCAGAAGAATGAGCACGAGCAATCAACGGAGGGAAACCACTCACTGCTGTCGGAACTGCGGTGTCTTTGTAGCGGATTGTCCCTTTGTAACAGCAGCGTACAGTTCAGACTTCTGAGCGAGATCGAGCTCCGCTAATTCCTTCCATTCCATCTGTTCCGACATGTCTAACTTCTCAAATTCAGTCTTGCACAGCGCTTGATAGCTTGTCAAAACCCCGTTGGACTTCTTCTTGGTCGATTCCCCCTCGCTGTTGTTGTGATCCTCCGTATCCACCTCAGCCTTTCCCTTTCCCTTCTTGCTCCTCTGCGTCTTCTTCTTGGGCTTTTCGTTGTCGTTGTCATCGTCCTGCTCCTCCTTTAACGCTTTCACAGTCTCCTTGTTCTCCTGCGCCCAAAAAAAGTGTGCAGTGAGGCGACGTGGTTTGACCACGCCAGCGAGACGTGCGCGTAGATAAGCCCTGTTTGCGAGCTTTTCTTTGGCAGTATAGATCAAACTTGGTCCATTGCCTGTGCCCATAGGTTGCTGCTTGTGGTGCCTCTTCAGCCAGCGTCGAATTTGCTGAAGGATCGTGGTCAATACGTTATTTGACACGATCCCGTGCTCACTTACCTCACCGCGCTTCTTTTCCTTCTCGGCACGGTCCACCCGCTCCTGCCAGGCCTTCTCATACTCTTCCGACCCCTCATCTGGCAGAGGTTCCTCAGGTGCGACCACACTATCATCCACAGAGCTCAAATGCTCCACAGAGGGCTCATCCTCTCCCAGAGACTCCGGAAATCGATTCAGATACATGCATATTGTTGTCAAAACATACGCCTCGCGATCAATATCGGTTTTTGTTTGTTATAGCCAGCCAACCTTGGGTGGATGAATTTCAGCCGCATTCCTGTATAACAACCGGGATTGACCATTGTGCAAGTATGGACAAGAGACTTGATTTTGGAGCGCAAGAAACAGAAGTTCAAGGTAAAAGGGGTTCTTTCCGTATTGGCCTACATATGGCTGTATCCTTTAACTATGGCTACTCCTTCTTGGCTGGCTAAATACAGGGTTGTATCCCTCAAATGTTTTCCGCTGGAGCTATCTCTATCATCTAGGGTTATCTCCCCAATGTGCACAATACGGATTTTTCCCTGTCGCACGATCCTCCGGCAAAACTGCTCATAATTCCGTGATTATGGCAATATGAATCTCTACTTTTTTCCATCATCTCTTTATGGCAAACCCAGCTCATGGTCAGTTTGAATTTCACAGTGGTGAGTTCTTCGTGTGTCCCCCTCTTATCTTTCTTTTTAACGACGAGTAGGCACCACGACAATTGAAGTCTCTATCGAGGGTAGGCTTTATGCTCTCAATAATCTTTTCGACAATGACCACTAACATTTCCCATCAGATGCCATAACCACTACTATCATTCGAAATCGGTTCTCCCTACACATCCCTGAATCGAGCCCCCGATTTCTATCTAGCACAGCTCCCGGCTCTGAGCCATTGGTCCCTCAAACTCGTCACACTAGCACTCAGACCGATCCAGATCCATCATCGAGCATTGCGGCTACGTTGCTTGGACACAACCCGTACCCCAGGAGTATACTAGAGCCTAGGTTCCAGTTCAAGCCTAATTCGAAGGTTTACGGACAATCCGTCTATGTCATTTATGCCGGGGCTCGTGTCGGTATCTATGCGGGCAACTGGTGAGACGTTATCCCCAATTGTCATCGAATAACGTGCCGCTCATAATATCATCCAAACATAGGTGTGATGAAGTTCAGCCTTATGTTGAAGGAATACCCGGGGTGCATTTCGAGCCATTCGCCACGTATGAAGCTGCGCTGGAAGCTTATACGGATGCCTATAACCGTGAACAATACTTGCCTGAGCTTAAGATAGTGGAACATCCCAATCTGGAAGAGGTTAGAAGGATTCATGATGCTAGGCTTGCCCGTCGCGCGCTTCAAAATAACTAATCTCCAGTTGTGATACTTTTACTTGCAATACTACTTTGGCACTGCATGCATTCACTGCTCTCACATTGTGTGATTCATTGAAAGATAGTGTAGATTGCCAAGCGTGGCAATTTTTATCCAGAGCGAGACAAAAAAAATTTTGTAGCTCGGCAATAACACTATAAAAATTCTTAGGGAAGTCATCCTTTTTTCCATACCTCATCTACCCTACCATGTGTAAATCCTGCCATTCCTTGCCTGGAAGGTGAGCTTCGAATGTCTTCTTTTCTCAATGCCAATTAAACCCCCACCGTTAGTCACAGTAGCCCTCGCTGGCGCGGACCTGATTTGGAACAATTTGAACGACTCTGGGGCATGCCCTCCATGAACCGTAAGTCTGCAAGTCCTCTTCCATGTTTTCGGCGTTGAACCGAATATTAGCTCTCGAGGGCAAAACCGATAAACATGTAGCGGGCCCCACCACTCTTCAAGCTGGCGAAAAGTGCGTTTTATGTTCTCTCGCCATTTTTTCTCGCAATAACTAACAAATCCCGTAGATTTATCAATGTAGACATACTTCCATCCCAAAAGCCAAAACCAAAGCTGTAGTTGTATATGTGTAGTCCAGTAGTCTCTGCAATTTTCCGCAATATAAAACCCCCACTTCTTCAGCTTGAACCAGTCATATAAGCGATCTGAGCTTTCGCTCTGTCTGTGTTTGTGACCGGAGCTTTCCATCTGGCTTTCCGTTTGGGACCTGAGCTTGCTTCCTGCAGCGCAAGTGTTCCGGCCAGCCTTCTGTGCGGATTTATTTGAGCATAGATGGATTGCAAAAGGTTGTGTCAAGAAGCTTGGACAGCGAGATGTCGGGAGGACCTCCACGCTGTCGCATACATTGGACTGCCGCGAAGATACAGATCTTAAATTTGATTTGCATATCTTTCTGATCTTCAATTTGAGGTGGCAGGCATCCGCCTGCAATTGAATAGCACTGCACGCTTCATCTGCTCCTCAGTCCTATCTCCCACTATGATTCACCAGCTAACGCCGTCGTCTGAAAGCGAAAAGTTCACAAACAAAGATATCCTAGCTTACTTTCATGAACATGAGATAAACAGGAACGCTGGTGAATCAGATGAGTAAGTTCAATGTTTTCGTTGTCAAATTAGCTAGCTCAGATCATACCAGGGCATTGATTACCAGCCTAGCGAAGTCAAAATCTATCCAAGTCACGCCGAAAGAGCATCAGCAAATTATGAAGTATGCCTTGTATAGGCAATCCAAGCAGTGAGGATGTTTCTTCTCATTCGATAGAAAAAACTGACGTGAACTGCAGGCAACAACCAGTTAGAGCTGTTGAGACAACAGAGATAGTTGAGTCGGAAGAGGATGATGCCTGGGAGTGGGATGCGAAGGAGAAAAGGGTTCGGTTGCTTGAGAGGTGTACGCTTACAGGAAAGTTCGTATGGAATGGCAAATACAGTGATTCACAGTAAGCAGTCTAATTTTTGTTATCAATAAGTATACACAACTTAAGCTACGCTGCCCTCTTAGAGATAATCGAGCTTGAATATTTGTATTGTACTTTTAATGTATTCAAGAATCATTCGCATTTCGCAGCTTCTCCGAGGCTCGGTGTTCCAAAGAGTAGAATGAAACTTTCATCCATCCAGCCGGTTAAAAAGACTGCGGCATTTGCTTGATTACTTGCCCCTTGCAATTCACTCAACATGACAAACGCCCTCCTGGGTCTGAAGACTTGGCACTTCGACGGTGAATACCGTACTGCTCAATAGTACATATCTTTCCTATTTATTGGTACCCTTCAGCTGATTTCCCCGAAAGTCCCAGAGATCCAAATGGCATTCTCGTTCCTCCGCTGGATGTTTTGGACTATGTCGACCTCCAGTGTGAACATATCTCACCGCCACGTATATTCAGAGAGCCAGATGCTCCCGAGCAAATCTACGCAGTCTGTGCTGAACGTAGAGCGTGCAGATGTGACTATCTGAGTATGTATCCAGCCTCTTCATTGAAAAAATACTTACTGACTGTATATACAAATAGTCTGCATTTCTGATATTTATCATAGGGTCCGGGTGCTTGGAGACAAAGGATCATACGGCAGACTGTCTTCCTCTCCTCGGGACCTGCTTGCATTGAGAACTTGGCATCTTGATGGTGAATACCTCGCTCGATAGTAGGTTTACTGCAATATTGAGCAGAAAGATCCACTGACTCGTAGAAGCCCTAGGGATGCTAACGGAGACCCCGTTCCTCCACTGGATATCCTCGCTCACGAGCAACTCCAGTGCAAGCACATTTGCACCCCGCGCATCTTCACTGATCCCAATGTCCCGGAACAGGTTTACGCAGTTTGTGCTGGACAAACCAGAGCTTTCAGATGCGACTATCTAAGTATGTCTCACTGTTATTTCAATCGTTCCACGTCCAGCGATCTCACTCTGTTGCAGTCTGTGTCTCTGATATCTATTTAAGAGTTAACCTTCTTGGAGATTGGCTTGGGGTCTGAGGCCGATATGTGTAGTTTAAACTGAACAATTAAAATTGCGATACAAAACTCAGAACACAATTTCTATTTTGAATTTGAATTTGCGAGTGGTAGTAGTCTGCGAGGGAGCAAAAAAAAGCAATAATAGCTACCCCCAGCCAGAGTCGAACTGGCACCTACAACTGTTGCCATTACATAGATAATGTTTATAAAACCTGTGCGCTCTACCATTAAGCTATAGGGGCATTGAAAGCCTTCAGAATGGGCAGTACTATTGAGCATATAGCTCGTACATAACTAATACCAGAATATGCCCGCTTGCACACACTCACGGGCTTTTTTATTGCAGGCAATGCAGATTGTGAAGAAAAAGCACCACGAAGGACGCTACAAATATAAACAATGGTATGTAAAGGACGCCACAAATGTAAAGGACGCCATGCTTCCACACGGCACCTCAAACTAACCAACTTCTGCTGGTTTTGCTTGTCCAAACACCATGGCACCTCAGACGAACCAACCTCTGCTGGTTTGTTTGTCTAAATAACTATTTGTCAACTCCTGTGTATCGAGGTAAATGAGTATACTTGCTATGTCTGACAGATGAACGCCAGAGCTAAACTCGTAACTTTCGACTTAATTGGTCTTCTCCTTGATTCTCAATCAATAAGGTTCATGTTGATTGCAGAATCCAGTGGGACCTGATTCATTTGAAGTATCACTTTGGAGGGTAACAGCATATCGGCCTTCAATGACCTTGACGAGACAACTGGTGCTGAATGCCAACAGGAAATCAGCTTATTGACTCATTTGGTTGAACTAGTATATTCTGACTAATATAGATTTAAGAGGCTGAATGACCCCACCGATCTACTTTGGACTGCAAGTGCTGGGGGTAATGTTATTAATATTGTTAATGTCTAAGACAAAGGTGATCGCTGAAATAAGTGCATGAAGAATTCAATTGAAAGGATCGATCACTAGTTACACTTTGACACACGTGTGGCTCTTTGGCTCTTGTTATACACCTTCATGTCTTTTACCTGTTCTTGCGTTGGACAAGATAGCAGCAACCTGAAGAGATACTTCCAGATTTGGAGGGTATCAGCATATCGGCCTTCAACGATCTTGACGAGACAACTGGTGCTGAATGCCAACAGGAAAGCAGCTTATTGACTCATTTGGTCGAACTAGTATATTCTGACTAATATAGATTTAAGAGGCTGACTGACCCCACCGATCTACTTTTGACTGCAAGTGCTGGGGGTAATGTTATTAATATTGTTAATGTCTAAGACAAAGGTGATTGCTGAAATAAGTGCATGAAGGATTCAATTGAAAGGATCGATCACTAGGTACGCTTTGACACATGTGTGGCTCTTTGGCTCTTGTTATATACCTTCATATCTTTTACCTGTTCAGCAGCAACCTGAAGTGATACTTCCAGATGGCGTCCTTCACATGGGTGACGTCCTCCACATCGGCGATTTGTGAGTCCTTGACAAACAACTCATTTTTTCTCCACGAACCTCAATTTCATCCAGTCATGGCAGAACACGGGGATCGAGGCAGAAATCATCTTTGGATTCGAGGCATCTTCTACATTGTAGCGTCCTTCACATGCGTAGCGTCCTTCACATGCGTAGCGTCCTTCACATGCGTAGCATCTTTGATAACACTTCATCCCGAGCCGGACCTCCTGCAATCATCCAAATCTCGCATACCAAACTGCACAGCCCTGCTACTCTTTTCTTGGCTGGTCATGCATCGTATCTGCAGGATGCATTCCAAACTTGAGCCTGTAGGCCCAAAGGCGAGGTTAGAAATGTTGGCGGATGAGCAGGCCGAAATGGACTTTCAAAACCTGTGTCGTTCCTTTAGTGAGGACGAGGAGGACAAAGAAATCTACTCAAGACAACCATTGGCGACGCGAGCAATTCAACCGACCACCAAGTTTACTGCCAGCAGCACTGCCGTTGCCATATCTTCTTCACTTGCACAACCCATTGCTCAATCGGCCTCACCTGCCCAGTCTCCACTCTCGTTTTCCATTGTTGGTCACCGCTTGTTCGCCTCACTCGATGTAGACGACGGAGATTACGGAGAGCAGCAACTTCCTGTCTCGACACTGTTGGCGCATGAGGACGAAGAGTCATCCAATGCTCCTCACGAAGAAAGTATGATTCTGCTTGCAGGCAGGGATGATGCATGGTGGAAAGCAGAGTATGCTAGAAGAGATGCGGCATTCCCAAAAGAAGAACGCGCTCGTAAAGCCTGTAAGAGATATTATCAAAGGTTTGTTGATTCCGCCAAGCTCCGCCAGTGAGATCGCTGATTCTTTCGCCTTAGGAATCATGAACAATGTTGCGAGAGGGCCAAAAAGAACTATCAGAAGTACGTAGCCATGATACCTCTTATCTCAGTGCCGTGTAGACACCTTTTTTTGCAGGAAAAAGATTCAATTGGTGGAAGGGACTGACAAGGAACGCGAGGCTGCTCATGCCAAGAAACAGGAGTCGAGGGCTCAGTATCGCCAGGAGAACCGAGCAGTTCTTGCAGAGAAGGCCAGGCTGCACCGGGCTCGACAGCGTCAATGGTAAGCAGTTCATATATATCTGTTTCAATGTTTATTTACATGGTCACAGAAAAAACGAGTGATATTTCTAGAGTAACAACGTATGCATAGTACAGATGTACTGGATAAATGGAATTTCGTTTCAGCGCAAGTGACTTTGAGTGGAATACAAGAATCACCTTGGGAACTACTCCGCCTTGGCTTTCCCTTTGCGCGCGCGCAGTATGCGTGTGCACTCACTTGGTCCAGTTTGATGTCTCTTTGTGCGGAGATCCCTAGCTTCTTGGGTGCTTCTGGTAGCGCCAAAGCTGGGAGACTGTACTGGGTTGGCATTTGCGCTGTGGTGCGCACCGGAAGCAACAACGCTGGAAGGCTGCATTGCATTGGGATCACTTCGGGGATTTTTGCTGGAAATAGAACCAGAAGGGGCACTCAGATTGGAGTTTGAGTCCGCTTCTATCAAGGCGTCGATCTGATACCAGTACTCCGTAAGCTGACCCGGGCGAGGATATTTAGGAAGTGCCTGCCAGAGACGCTCGCACTCTGCTTTGGCCCAAGTACTGGTGAGTCGACCGAGGTCACGCTCATACATGCTAACCAATGCAGGAACTTCAGTTGGGGCTATCGCGACTTCTGTGCCATCCGAAGCTGGGACGATCTCCTCTTCCGAATCAGGGAAATCTAAAGAGGCCGGACTAGAGGGGGCTATGGGCGAGCTAGGCGGAAGAGGGCTGATGTGCTTCCTGGGAGGCTTGCCCCCAGTGGTACCTCAAACCATTTTGTGGTAAGCGTAGATATTTCCGGTGGGGTCGTGTGGCTACAACCAGTGGAAGGTTTGCGTGGTTATAACCAGCAGGTCATTCACGTTAGGGCTACAACCAAATGCGGCAGGATCATGCGTTCATGGGGCAATAACCAGGTGCGTATTTCTTTTTTCAAATCGGCAGGATACCACTAGCGAGCCTCTGCCAGGGTTGATGAGCCTTCCATACACATTAGGGCTACTACCAAATGCGGCAGAATCATGCGTTCATGGGGCAATAACCAGGTGCGTATTTCTTTTTTTAAATCAGCGGGATACTACTAGCGAGCCTCTGCCAGGGTTGATGAGCATCCAAAACACCTCCGCAGAGCCGGAGTTCCGCTGGTGAGATTCGTATACCAGTTTTGTATCAACGAATCACCTTTGCGTCCATTCCCCTCACCTCCTCAACCCAATCACCTTTGTGTAGCATGTCGGCCAACCAACAGCTAGTCCTCAATACCGATGGTATCCACCCACGGGTTAATGCCAGTTTGCTGCGCCGGTTCATCAATTGTTTTGTGACTTTGCCTGCGCAAGTGATGCAGGTAAGTCTTCCTCCTTCTTCTGTTCTCAACACATTCATTAACATGTACTTGTGTATACTAGGTCGACACCAATACTGGTAAAATGCTTGTCAAAACCTCTGACAATGTTTGCATTCACATTGACCTTCAGCGGCTTCCTGAAAAAGTAGGTGCTTGATTTTTGCCCATCAGGGCCGATCCACTAAGCAACGTTGTAGCTGAATCCTACTCTGTTTGTGGAGGTGCTGGGGCAAGTATACTGCAGTGCAGATGGGACCGTGAGCCTGCTTGCTATCCGAGTAACCAATCTTGGCAATGACCTTGGCAAGTGTGCTTTGACGTCTCGTATCTTGAACGTAACTGAAACGGCTTGACTCAGAATTGGCTTTAGTGGAGAGGGTCATTGCTCTGGTTCACGATCCTTGCTTTGACGACATATTTAATCCAAACGGTACGCAGTTATAACTTGGATTTGTCAAGGTTCATTCCCTTACCCTTTGGAACAGGCTCAATGAGCAACCCTCTGTGTATCTCAGAGATGGATGAATAATGTTTGATAAGATTACATGTCTTTGTATATCGCAACAGTAGTACTATACGACGAGAGTAGTATCGCAACGAGAGTGCTATACAATGAGAGCATTGACTTGAGAAGATAGCGCGACTGATAACGACGACTAGAGAAATGAAATTTCGGACACAGCGCAAGAAGAGTCACAACTATATCACATCACAATCAGTATTGTCAGAGTTTGAGAGAGAGTTAAAACGTACGAGAGGGAGTTTTCACCATGGGTGTAGCAAATTCTAACAGTGCCCTTTTTGTGAGTCGCAAAGGCTTGAGCAATTTCTTGGGCTGCGGCTGTTCTGAGTTGAAAATCTCTGTCATTTTTGCAGAGACTATACGAAGTATTGAATGAATCTGTGCCGGACAAACGAGAGGAATACGTACAACTTGCTTTCACTGTTTTCTGGGGAGAGAGAACGCCGGTACATATTGGGATCCCCAGGATCGGCGAACACACTCGTCCACTGCTCATAGGGTATAAGGTCAGGAATCTCTTCGTCGTTACTGAGAATCACACAGTTAGAAAGAATTAGATCTTGTTAGAAGCGAAATGTACCTGGCAGTGTCTTTGGGTTTATCGACACTGTGGACAATAGGTCAAAAATGCTACGCTCATGCAAGAGCCAAAAACTTACACGGACTCGGTGATTTGAGCATTGCAACTGTTCTGGGGCTTGTCAGTAGCCATAGCGAGGTTTTGAAGTAATAGAAGTGTGAGCGCTAATAGGAACGACAATTGAATAACTCGATCAAACCAGGCGCTTATATTTTATGAATCCTCCTGCCAAACGTCGACGCAAGCAACTCAGTCAAATATGAGATCAGGTTAAGAGCAACGACAATAGTGACGATGGAGGATACATGAATACTCGCGAGAGTAGCTCAGACAATCAAGGTCGTATTTTTTCGGTCAGCGTGTCCCCTCAGAAAAAATCAACAAAACGGCCATGGGTCGCTCGGCGCATCTGGGACCCTCCTATTGATTTAGAATTGGGCCTAGATACGGATTCCTCGCTGTATGAACAGGCTTTCGAGGCCGAGGTCTATGACGCGCCCCAGCCCCATCATGTTGTCGGTCAATCGCCTAAAAAGAAACAGCGCACTTTGCGTACGGTGAGTCTTACAGCTGTTTCGCACTATAGCTATTAGATTTTATTCTCATTTTTAGCTACGTCTGCATCAACATTGGCGTAAGGAATACCAACAGATTTTTTTGGATGAGTTGTTGCGGCACGAAGGGCGAGGAGCAGCAAGTCTGCAATCGGCATGTTGGGATTGCCTCAAAGCACGACGCGAGCAGAAGGGTCAGGCAGAATTTAGATGCTTGGACTGCTTAACGATCGACATGCTCTGCCAAGGGTGCATGGTACGACGCCATCACAGTCTCCCGCTGCATCGAGTTCAGGTTTGTACCATTCCAGTTGAGCTTCTCCTCGTTCACTAATCAGATCATAACAGAGATGGACTGGCTCACTGTTCCGGTGCTGCTCGCTCAAGGATATCGGTCTTGTCATTCAACTGGACCATCAGACAAAGTGCCCATCTCCCCAGAAATGTAACAGCAAACTGCGTATTCTTGATGCAACTGGCGTTCATGACACTAATCTGCTCTTCTGTGGATGTCCTGATGCGAACCCTCACTACATCCAGCTCCTTCGTCGCGGTTTGTATCCATCGACTCTGGGCCAGGGCAAAATCAGGACGGTTGCAACCTTCCGCTACCTAGAGCAACTCCATCTTCTTACCCTTACAACGAAGGGTTCCGTGTACAACTTCTACCGCGCAATTTCTAAAACTACCGATAACACAACCTTGAAGTTGGTTCCATGGAGATACACAGCGCTGATGAGAATGTGTCTTCAGTGGCGACATCTCAAGCTGCTCAAGCGTATGGGACGGGGCCACGAAGCTAGCGGAGTTGCGGGGACCAAGGAAGGGGATCTTGTTGTTCCGTGTATGTCTTGCCCGCACCCTGGAATCAATCTGCCGGAGGGCTGGGAGGATGACGCGGAACGACGAGATGAATATTCGCTAATGGTCACTCAAGATGCCAACTTTCGTCTGAAGGAGCAGCTAGTATCCTCACACTCTCGGGATCTGGGCCTGGTCAATGGCTTGGGGTATTTTGTTGGGTGAGTGAAATATGAGGCTTATGTGCTGTCAAGGGCCAGTGAGGCTGATGTATGTCTAATATCCCATGTTTGCATCTTTATAATTCTGATATCCTTCTAGATAAGTACCTGTGCTGGATTCCAGGCTATCGCGAAGGCCACGACCAAATTTTCGAAAGGTTTGCGCTATACCGGAGTGGGATCTGTACTATGTGCTCGATCGGAAATGTTCTTGGAAAATGGGGTTGGTAACCTGCAGAAAGGTGAACGGTGAGTTATTTTCGTTGAGCTACTACATGTGCAGTGTTCTCATCGACTTTTCTAATGAAGGTATGGGAATATGGACTATGTTTTCGCTTCTGCGCTGTATCATTTCATGGGCCTGCTCCTGTGCATTGTAGGATATGATATTGCATGCCAATGGTTCGTTAATATCTTTGAGCGAAGTGAGAAGTTGTGGCCGGAGAAAATCAAACTTGACAACAGCATTGCATTGGTACCAGTTATTGGGAAGTTTCACGAACCAGCACACGGGACGATGATCATGAACAATTCTTGGCAAATCTTGTCAGCGGAGTGGGTCTAACGGATTTTGAGGGATGCGAGAGGGCATGGAGCGTGCATAACCCCCTTGGGAATGCGACAAAGACAATGGCCCCCGGTACACGAGCTGACACGCTTGAGGCTCACTTTGGATTTCATAATTGGCAGAAGTATACCTCAACAGGTAAGTTCTTTGAGCGAGGTGAACTTCCAATTGACTGACCTCTGGTTTAGGACAAACTCTTTGGAATTGATTTCGAGAGACAACGAAGGACAGAAATCGTCAATGTGAGGCTCACGAAGGGCTGACGGAGAGTATACCGAAAGATTTGGTTGACGAGTGGGAGTGTATCTGCGAAACCTGGGAGAACGCTCCATATCCGAAGAAGAAGGCTCAAGATGGATCAGCTCTTGTGAATCCGTTTGCTGTGAGGCGAGAATGTATGTTTTCATCTGTCTCTCATTATCTGCAAGTTGACCTATCCTACAACAGTTTTGACTAAAGCTCAGGTCGAGTTGGAGCTGGCTATGGAAGATGAAATCATGGCACAGAAAGGGATTCCTTTGCGCAACCGAACAAGGCCCGGAAAGTTCATTCTGATGGGATTGGATCTTGAGGAGAGCCAGTGCGTATCAAGCATATTTATGCCAACGGTTTACTAACGTGCGGGTATAGATACAAGCTAGGAGTAGAGCTCGAACAGTGCAAAAAGGCTACTAAAACAGCCCTGCAAACGAGCCAAATCCTTGAGCGCCGTAACATTCTCAAGCGCACCCTCAGGGCATTCGAGAAACTCCGATCGGTTTACATGCCCGGCCTAGTTCAGTACCTCACCAATATCGACGAAGACTTATCATATAATGAAGATGGCCATCCCAAAAATGAGAAGCTCTGGCTTCCCTCGACAATTCCGACCCATCTGCGAAAACAAGTCTGCTGCGATGATGTAGACACTATCGAGGAGCGACTGCGCAGAGCTCGTGCGTATGATGCGCTAGACAGTGTACGCCATACGCTGCGTGTCAAAACAAAGATGATCTTGTTCAAGAATAAGAATGTTCGTGGGCAGCAGTCCTCAGGCAAATCTCGCGAGGTAATTGATAGGATCCATGACAGGGTTAAGGGGTTTGTACAGAGGTATTGTTGAAGTCGGGAGGGACTACTGCTACTGTTAGGTCCAGGTGATTGGGAAGAGGAGCTACGGGTGATGGGGAATGATGATGTACGGAGCTATGCAGATCCAGAACGAAAGAAACAGGGACCGGGTCGCCAAGGTACAAATGAGGAAGAGCCGGGGATGGAGGGCATTCCTGTAGAAGAGGAGGTTCGGCCAGTACAGCAAGACAACGAGGATGAAATCTCATTGCTGGCGCAAACGCGGAGTAGGAGGGATAGGACGGGTGAGACCAGGAAGCAACAGTCGTGGATCTGGGTAACGAGGAGGATTAACCTCAAAGACGGTGCCGACGAAAATGATAATGAGGTTTTACGAGCGGAGTGGTGTAGAAGCCGTGCGCGATTGCACAGGGCAGAGGAAGAATTGCGGTACCTGCAGGTAGAAATGGAGCGATTGCTGCTGTTCTTGGAGTGGAGATCGAAGTGGTGGGAGCAGCGCCAGCAACGTCCCAACCCCAGGAAGGTCCCGCGCTTGGAGGAGGGGGTCAAAGCTTACGCTATGAGGCAGGCCGAGATTCAGCAAGGCTTTCACGCAAAGTTTCTGAAGATGTGGAGCGTGTCTTTGAGGAAAGAGGAAGGGGTTGAGGGAGGGGAGGAAACATTGGATAGGGCTGCGCGAGAGGAACTGGGCTTAGCAGGGAGAGAGGATGATGATGAGGAGGATGAAGAGGCTTTGTGTACTGGAAATGAAGGCGGGGATGCAGAAATTGCAGATCGAATGGAAGAAGAAGGTGAGGCGGAAGCGGACGAAGCAGAATACTTTGGTTTTGCGTAGTAGGTTCAATGTAGAATTTAGTGGGTAATGGACAATAGAGTGCTATATTGGAATTAATTTACATCTGAGTATCACTGTAATGGCACAGTGGTTAGCACAACCTTGAAGCTTAAGCTACGGTAGGCCTTTCAATGAAAGGTCTACCGTTTGAGTATGGTGACTGGCAATATTTTGCTGCAATTTGTCACTTGCTCCGGCTAGCAGCCGTCACCGGGTGCGCCCTTTCTAATTTGGTAGAGGGCGCGCCGTATCCCATTTGGGAAGGGGCGGTTAAGTCACGAGTGCTTGCAACCTTGTGACTACCAGTACTACGGATATATCCATAGTCGCTCTTGTTCAGTGACATATGGCAATATCCCTGTGGGCCTGGGGCAATATGGTATTATCCATTGTGATGGGTTCACAACCTATGGTTATAACCATTGTCCATGGGTTCAGATAACAACTAAGGCTGGGTACGGGCTCCGATTGTGCACTGTCCTCTACACGTCTGCGTTTCCCCTGACGGACGGGGGATTCGTCCTTGGGAACTTGAGACTCAAGTTCCTGGACGCGATTCTGTGTCTGGGAAATTTCCCCTTGCAGTCATTCCGCTTCAGTTCTGAGGTGGTCGTGCTCTACTCGCACTCAATCTTGTTCTATTCGGAGTTGGTCACTGTCTAACCTGTCATCGTTGCTTGCGCGACGCAGGTTATCATAGGCATTCCGCTCGCTAGCGAGCTGGGCCTCCATCTCCCCAATATGCCGGTTGAGGGACATTAAGTCCTCACCAGCCAGATTGCTTCCCAGAGCAGCGCGTCAAATATGTTTGACACACTCCGTGGATGCAGCATTATATGATGTGTCGTTGTCCGCAACCGCCATTAGTATGTGTGATACTGTAGCATCACACTGGGGGCAGGTATGGCGTGCGTGAAGCACAGTACTCAGTTGCTCGTTGAAGATCCATGGGTTGACCATGGATCCTCCGGGGTAGGACAACTGCATGTTTGCTCCTGGATTGTATCCAGGCACCAACATCTGCAGGTAGGGTGGCATGGCCATTGCAGTTGGATTGTATCCAGCCGCATAGTTCGGGTTCGAGCCAGTCATAGACTGGATCGAGCCAAACGATAAACCCGAAGGATGAAATCCTTGGGGTTGAGTTTGAGGGTTCTGGCTATAGCCAGAGCCCTGAGGAAGGAAGGGGAATTGCGATTGGGGAAATTGCGAATGTGGCGTAAAGCCACCAGAAGCAGGATTTGGCGTTGGACTGGGTCCACCACCGAAGGGACTGTCACCATGGACATTTTGCATCCCAGCAACGGCAACTGCAAAGAGCAAAATGAACTAATGCCCTGACAACTTAGTTCATTGACCTCGAAGCCCAGGTGGACAGTGACAAGGAGTTGAGCAACAATGACAATCTCATTGACTCAGGTACTTGTTTCGCTTGCTCTATTGATGCAGAGTGTCATGTATCATTATTCACAGATTTCATTGACAATCCTCATGGCGAAGCCAGAGATCCCCTTCCTTCCGCTTCCTCTGCTCCTTTTCCCTCCTCCTCCACCACTTCATCGACTGCTGCTCCTTCTCCCGGTCCATCATTCTTATCGCAGCTGGCGGGCCAAATCCAAAACAAGTACGTCAAAAAGTCTTTTCCCGAAGCGGGTCACGACCGAGAGCCGGAAGGTGGTAATGGAGTCAAGAACCTGGCGTATTCAAAATCTCTTGTTTTACGTACTGAGGACTGGGGTCTATGGTGGGTAAATGCAAGGTATTTTGAAATATCTCCACAAAAAAGTAAACAGTCTCACTTTGTTTTATATAGCCTTCGCAAGAATACTTCCTTATCTATGAGCTGATGATGAAGCATCAAGACCTCAAGTCCAAACTGCGATCCATGTTTCACAACCCCCGCGATATAGGCTTCCTGTATCTCGAAGCCCAGTTCTCTAGAACAGGGCCGAGGTCACTGAGGGAGGTTTTGAGAGCCTTTTCCGACATTAGAATGTCCTCTCTGGCAATGGTTCCTGGGGCAGACCTCGGAAAGTGTCTGCACATCAGCTCCACAAATGATGATCTGACCTTTGCTCCTTGTCAATGGGTGCAGGTCAAGCGGGGAATTTGTAAAGGAGACATGGGTCTTATTCATGATATCTATCATGGTGCAGGTTCCTCCCGAGGAGTAAAAGTATGGGTCATCCCTCAACTTGGTCTTACAGACGAGGATCCGCCTTCTTCCTCCCCTTCGAAGTGTAAACGTCGCTATCATCATCCTCCGCTGAAGCTGTTCAATCGCGAATCATGCACTCAGCTCAAAGGTTTGTCAGAGGACAATAACGTGGTTCTAACCATAGTTATATAAAGTTCAAACACAAGTTTGAACCAACAACACAAATGGTAAGGAATGATCATGCTCTAATGTTACGCGAGTACTGGTGAAGGTGTTGTCAAAGGTTCCGCCAAATACTTGTATCTCTCTGTAGTCCAATGTAGTACGTTCTCAAAACTAAGTTTGATACTTGATCCAAGTTCTCTATTCAAAGTTTGGTAATAATAATCAAAAATTGGGTACGAGAATGGAACTGTCAACAATATGACAGACGCCAACAACAATACGAAGACGATTTTGATAAAAACCAACCAACAATATGGATGGGTGTGGTATTCTAACCAGCTTCAACAGTCGAGGCTTCAATGATATGAACACACGAACAGTTGACCAACTACAGTCGAGGCGTGAACTATATCACCACACGAACAATAGTCACCAAACACTAGCTTGGGTTTTTGGGTGTGTTGGTAATATAAAGTTTGACCAAACTCTGCGTTGACACTTCTAGTGTATAGCGAAGGTGCAATGGGCAAAAGGATATGTGCTCGAAGTTGAGTTTTGTTCACACTCAGAGTCTATGCCGCAGACCGGTGCTCGCCGGCTGACAACCTTTATCACTCGGGTGAGGGGGAAACAAACTTGTATTTGCAAACCACTAGATTGCTACTTATACCATGGCAACTAATTAAATGTGGCTAAACAAATATCCCTACTTAAATGTACAATTAACAATTATTATTACTTGTTACAGTAAAGTTCTCATCCAATAATCCGTGTAAATATTCAATTTTATAATAATCCTGCACATATACCCATATATATTTGTCTCCTCGATCGTTACTTACATTGGTCCTTCAAGTACAACCATTTCATCCTGAATGGCCGCCAACTTTACTTCCGTATGTGAGTTCTTCCTAATATCACTACCCGATTGTTAATTCTTGTCTCGTCCTTTTTCTTAGCTATTCTTCATCCCGTTATGAGAACGCTTCACTAGCTAATTCTTATATATCCTAGCTTCCGAATGGTATGCATATGTCCTAGGTCAGTACCTCATAGTCGGACTACATTCTCTTATCATTAGTTATGGTTCCGTTGTTGGCAATGGCCAACTCCTCATGCTTCCCTTTCGGACCCTAAATAGTGGTCGTGCCTGTTTGATACTTTTCGTCTAATGTGGTTTTGAGTTCTTGTTTCATTTACTCAATCCTACTCTATGAATTCCAATCTCAATTCTAGTCCAATAGCCAAACTTGATTTTGGTATCCTTTGTCTTACTAGTACATTTCAACCAAACACTAGTTTGGTATACTAATCTGTATTCTATTCCATTTAATATTGTAATTCTAGTTTTATAGGCTTTATAAGCCTATTCGAAAAATAGGTGTATCATCTCCCCCAAACTAAAAGTCCCAACTGCCCCTGGTTGTTCATTTACTTTCCGCTTGTTAGAGTCGACATCACCCTTTTCTCGAAGATGACAAATACTTCTGTAGTATCCATTTTTAAAAATCGCCACCGAGATGTGATCTCAATGACATATTATCTGTCAGTACCTAGTCCTCAATCAAATCCAATTTTCCATATTAAAATCATATTTGAGAATTTCAGTGCTTAAAACTTCTAATGAAATACTCTGCGCCACATTAAGGCTATGTCAATACAATCGAAATAGGAAACACAAATTCCTCTTCAATTACCTCTTTCACAATCACACTTCCGGAAAATTCGGCAGATTTTCCGCCATACCGTGACTTATAAGTTCATTGATTCGATAAATTTTCCCCAAGTATCTTCTTTCTTCTTGCCACAATGCACTCGCCACTTCTCAACGACGATTTCTATTCTGAAAAATCCTCTGGTACACTATTCCTACCATGCTCTGTGACCGAGTCCATCATTCTGCTGGGTACCTTTCCAACTCATGTCGCGACTCTTATTACTAAAGGTGGACACGACTCCGGGTCCTGACCCGGTACCGGCAGGTTTGCCTGTGGGAATACCGGCCGGTTTTTTAACCTGCAGGTCCCGGTACCGGTTTCCCACGGGTTATGCCCGGTTGCAGGTCGCCATTTTTGTTTTTATTGTGACCGGCCGGTACCGGTAGACCCGTGGGAACAAATGTTTGGCTTTAATATTGGTACATATTTCACTACTTAGTGCCAATATAGTATACTAATATTATTGGTTAGTACTTACAGTATGTATTAGTTCTGCTTGGGACTGATATTAGTGTCTAATACTAGTATACTTACACTAATAGTACTAATACTTTGCCAATAGTAGCTTAATTAATAGTAAGTAAGATAATAGAGGTAACATTAAGATGCATATATGCAGCTATAGTAGCAGTGATAGTGCATACAGTAGCATAGAGATCTTATTTGGATCCTCCATGTCAAAAGACATTATCAATATTTTGGTATCATTACCACTAACATTGTATTGAATACTGTACCAATAATGGCTGGATACTTACCAGTCTTTGAATTTAGTACTAACATTGGTGCTAGAATCTAATACAAACATACTAGTACCAGTATAAGTACTAATGTTAGTACAAATATTATTACTACTAGTGAGTGCCCTAGTATGGGCAGGTTACACAGGTACCGGCCGGTTTACGTCCCGGTACCGGTTAACCGGTTTCCCACGGGTTTGGAACCAGTCGCAGGTCGCTATTTTTGCCCTCTGGTTACCGGCATCACAGGTGTTGGAATATCAGATTTTGATGTACAAGCTGGATACAGCTATGTCATGATGATATCATGGTTTCATCATATTTACATCATATCTATGCTATATTTGCACCTTATATCACTATTGCATCATAGGTGATATCATTACTTCACATAGTATCCACTTACTATATTTGATAGCTATGACATATGCTTTCTAGGAGTATAAATACAGGTTGTAGATAGACATGTACTTTACCTGTTTGCCTTAGGATCTTTGTCCCAAGATCCATACAAGGTCAAACATTTTATTCATTTGTCAATATCCTTGTCACCTTGCTGGTGTTATAAGGTGTATTCCTACAACAGGTCCAGGTAAACCGGGACCCGGAGTTGTGTCCACCCTTACTTATTACTGCCTTCGAAAAGAACGAGTATTACGTTCCCAATGAGGACAACCCCATCCCAAAATACCAACTGTTTCCGTTCGCCCGAAATGATGGTCCGCCACCTACTACTTTCTATCCAGTGCTTCTATCTCGGCCGTATCCCGTTGTCACTCAGCCACCGTCTCATGCAGAGGGTCGTCAGCTCTATCTCGCCATCTCCTATGTCCAAGAGAGAATGATTCGTTATTTCTGTCCTTACACAGAGTTGCCCATCATCAAACTTGACGATGACAAGGTGCACACCTTATTCCGTCAACGCCTCGCTCGTATCAAGTCGTCTTTGGTGAGTTTCTCTTACTATTACACCTTTACAAGGCGTTCAAGGCTTCATAAAGTCTTTTGTATTCATTTGTTAATCATTCCCTTCTCTTATAGGTTTATTACCGAGATTGCTGGCACGGCTCTTCCAATTGTCCCGAGTTCGCCACCATGTTCGTTGGCTCCTTCCAGAGCAAAGTATATAGGGTTGCGGACAAGGGTGGGATTCCCGGACACGTCCTTCAGATGTTGACCAAGGACTGGCTCCTGCCTTTGGATGAAATTACTGCCATTTTGGTACATGGTCAATTCTAATCTGTATATTATCCTTTTCCTGATTCCGAAGTTCCTGTTACAGAAATATGCTGGTGGTTGAAGGATTAAATGTTACAAGATGGATGTCCCAATCCCCTTCGACCCCGATACTTGTGAAGGCAAAGTACTCCTGCTTTATGCCCCTAACAAAACTCTTGACGATTTTACACCTCCCGCGAGTGCCAAATCTTCCTCCAAAGTCAAGTCTTCCGTTAAGGGTATCTCTGCGAGGCCCAAACCTAAGGCTGGGGCTTCCTCCACTGCTAAGTCCGCTCAGACTCCTCTTTCTCCCACAAAGCCTGCCCTTCCAAAGACTAAGGAAACTTCTCCTGTGGTTCCGACTATTCCCAAAAAGCACAAGGCCGCTCCCTCCAACAAGGACCAGATGGTCAAGCCAGATCTTCCCAAAAAGAAGGTTCGTACTCCGTTCTTGTTCTAGTTTCTTTCTTCATAACTTACTTTTTCTCCCTTTTAGCAGACTTGAGCAGACTCGAAGGCTGCCAGAGAGGAGAAAACTTCTCAGATTCCCAAGGTAAGTTTTTCATCTCATCTGTCATTATTAATTCTCATCATTAACTTATGTCCTTTTTTCTAACTTAGAACATTCCGGCTAAGGGCAAGGCCACGCCTAAAACAAAGGCCAAGGACAAGTCAGCGTCCATCGCTTCCTCTCAGTTGTCCGCAAGTGTTTCCGTTGCCAAATCTGTTCAGCCTGGTAAGACTCAGATGTATTCTTACTTATTTCTATCCTATCTAATTCTCACTCAAATCCCTTTTTTAATTTAATTTTAATTTTTAGGTCACATTACTCATAGCAAGCCAGCTCCTTCTTCTGCTTCCAACGAAGTGGAAGTTACAGAGCCTCCGTCTAAAATGCTTCCTGGCGTCTTATTTTTGGTCTCATGTCTATCTTTTATTAACCGACCATTTGCAGTATACTGACAAAGTCTATGGCACTTGCCTTGCGTGCGTAGCTGTTGGCAAAGGCAACGAGTGTACCCCTTGTCTCAACGACAAAGGTCATTTTGGAGGTGAGTGGTCCTTGCCAGAATGGGGCTCGTACTTGTTCTCATAACTCCGAACTCTCTGACTATCATTGCCTGCTCAACGCAACTTACGCTGCCGCTAATCGTGGTCCCCTCGGTACGCAGATTACTCTTTTTCTTCCTTTGACTGCCTTTCTTTTCTCATTCACATTCATAATATCAGGTTGTCAAACTCTCTTGGACACTCTCGGTCGCTCTCGTGAGCATCTCAATGCCGCCCATGACAATTTGTGCCATGCAGTCAAACTTGCCGAACAAGCCCGTCAGCGCATCGTCGATGACTTTGTTTCTTTCCGTAATGCCAACATGGATCCCAATCTGTTCTTTCAGTATCTCATTTGTGGTCGCAGGGAGCAGGATGAGCCACTTGAGCTCGATTTCAACTCCGTCTCTTTCTACGCCACTGTCTTTGGTTGGGATTCTTCTCTGAACTTTAATTCCGTCATTGAAGATCGGTTGAAGGTCTCTGAGTGGTTGAAGAAACATTCTATCAATCTCGTATACTATGAGGGATGTTTCCGTCTTCCTTCCACAATTCCTACTGCCGAAGTTCCCACAGGATGCAGTAAGGCTTTTTAAAAAGATATTGATAAGACTTTGTAGAGCTTTTGTAAAGAGCTACGATAACTATTATATGGGAATCACAATGAGTGATAAAAGATCTTTTTAAAAAGATGCCAATAAGAATAGTCTAATTAGTTAGGATTAAGCATTGTTTTGGTCAGTACTCATTAGGGTTTGCACAAGTGCAAACCCTAACATAGAGGACTGATCAAAACAATGCCAAACATTAAGTTTGCATAGGTTAGGGGTTGGGGGTTGGGGTTAGGGGGTTAGGGGTTGAGGACGAAGTTGGGGGTGTGGGGGCTTGCCCCCACTTTTTAAAAGAATGTGGATGAAAAATTACTGGGTCAGGGTTAAGGTTAGGGGGTTAGGTTGGGTTAGGGTTAGGTAGAAGGTGGTCTGACAAATCCAAGGGGGGGTGTCAGTTTTTTCTCACAGGCCCTCGTTCTCTCTGTATGAGCATTTTAAGTTTTGGTCACATGACTAAAAATCATCTTTTAAAAAAAATCTCCTCCAAAAGATCTTTTTAAAAAGATCTTTTCACTCTTGAGTGACCCCATTATAGAAGTTATCACTGACTTTTACAAAACACCTGTGACAACTTATTGGTATCTTTTGAAAACCCTTTACAGCATCAGCTGAAGTTCCTGAGTCCATTCTCAAGGCTTGTGGCGACAAGGACAATGCAAAATCAGCTGCCAAGGTCCAAATCACTCTTGCCACTTAGATAGTTCTTCGTATCACTATTTGTCTATATCTACGAACTTTTGTTTTTACATATCTTTAGTCTCCATGTGTAATTAGTATCCAATCGTTTGTTTTATTTTGCCAAAATACATTTTGGTTTGTACATGCTTTTAACTTGTCTGGCTAAATCCATTAAGTCCCTAAGCTCTGTTTCGAATTCTTTGTAGTCAATGTCAATTTTAATCCAAAAATGACTTCAGTCGATCCTTTTATTTTATTTGAAATAATATTTTTGCCTGTATCCATGATCTCGACAATTTGCTTCCTTCTCAGAAGTGTCATGTCTAGTTTCGAATTGCGGGTATGTTCTTCTCTGGTAACCGGTCATGGATAATGGAGGTAACCCTCCCCCAAACTAAAAAAATTTCAACTCCCAGTTGAAACACTTCAGGATGGTACTTAAAGGTCCCTACTTTTGTCGTGTTCTACCTCCTCCAAACAATCACCCGAGAGCATTCTATCCACATTCAAAACACATGTTCAATAATCTACTATGGCCTTTTATCCCATTGAGGAACAAGACAACCCGCCTGGCACAGAGGCTAGCGTTCATGCGCCTCAAGCCAGCAAGGAACCGGTCATATTTCAATCCTGGGTCACATCTGGCCCATACCACATTCCCACTTGGCTACACTATGCCGACAGCGCAATCACCGAACTGAAGCAGGTCATCGAGACCGTTGAAGACTTTCTCAGTGTCCATCCCGAACTTGATCTGAATGTCAAGGATCACATTTTCAAGACCGCTGCCTGGACTCACAACCTTCTCATAAGTTCCTCTTTCTATGATCCCAAAATTAACTCTCATGAACACATCCAGGCTATTCAAGTTTCTGTTCACAAGGCGGTGGACAATCCCTTGTATATTCCCAAATATACCAAGATTGCCCAGTACCTTCATGCACTCAAACCCTACCATCTTCAAGTTCGAGAGTTGGAATCTCTCAGGCACTTCCCTAACAGGAAGTGCGCTATCAACTGCTTCCTTGACAAGTTGCATGCCACCAAGGTGCGTAAAACTTGATTTTAATACCATTCTTGTATATACTTACTTCATCTCCTCAACAGGCTGAGCGCAGTGTTGCTGTCAACCGTGTCCCTACTGTCTTTCCACCTCTCTCCAGTGCACCTGCTCCTCAAGTTCCCCATATGTTCCCTGAGATCAGCGACGGGCACAGAGCTCGACAAGCGTGACCACCACTGGCGGCACACCACACAAGGTGATTATCCCCGGTTTACCCACTCTTCCTGGCTATCAACGCACCGGACCAGAAGCCGAAGTTGCTTCAGCCTCAACTGCCACTGAATCAATGACCATTAAGGCCAACCTTCTTCAAGGTGCCTCGGGCAAGGTGAGAGTCCGTTTCCATATTTCAATTGCCTCTTATCAACTTAGGCAAATTTTAGATGGACATTGACGACCAAGGCATGCCATCTCAAATGGGCCAGTCTTTGTCCACAATGACCAAGTCTCAGAAACGTCACCTTCGTCGTTCCAAAACCGAATGTCCACTTTCCTTTGTATGTGTACCATATTCTCCTTTCTCATTGATTCCTCATGCTCAATTTTTGATAACAGGAGTCTGACCGTACTGACATGTTCAATGCCCAGAGCAAGTGAACCAAGGTTGATTATTCTGACAACGAACCTCGAGTTCCCAGTGAACGTGAGCAATCTCCTGTCCATGCCAGAATCGATTTACACTCTGGTTTCAAACAACTGTCTCTTACATACTAGTACCTCTAGTACCGTTTTTCCTAAAAATACGACTTAATACCATTCTTAAATCTTGTACTGAATTGCAACTTCATTTGTGTTAATACAGATGAGAAAGCTCAGCTTCGCGACCCAATGTTCAACAATTTCCTTCAGGCCATAGACATCCCGTCTTTGGCCAATTTCGAAGGTCAGCCACCTAGTGCAATACTTGCCACGTCAAACTACCACACTATCGAGTATCTGGACCAGCTTTTGAAGGCCCGTCTCCATGTGAATCGTGCAGAACAGAGCCGTCACATCGCCAAGCATGCCTTTATAGCTCTGGCCACTAAGCATGCTGACGACATCTGAACTCCTGCAACCAACGAGGAACGCATCTTCATGGCTTGATACCGAGAGGTTCATTGTTTGAACACCAAGAACAAAGCCACAACCGAATCAGCCACTGGTGCTAGTTCCTCAGCTGGTCCATCTGGGACTTCAGAAGCTCACGCTACACATCCTGCCCCTACTCCCACCGAAGTTCCTGTTCAAACTTCTACAGTCATGGTGGGCACAATCCCAATCACTGTTACTGCTCCTAGTGCCGTACCAGAAGGCCCCGAGGAGGACATGCAGTCCACTTTTTCTGCCTAGGCTTTCAACACCTGTTCCCATTAGATTACATTGCTTCTTTCTGTATTTATGTTTATACCTTGCATCTTGTCGAGACTCAAGTTTGTAGGGTAGTTTTAGTTTAAAGAAATCGAAGCTTGTTCATAATAGAGTGTGTCCCCCAAACTAATGAGACGAAACCACCAAAACAAAGCTTGACTATGAGTTCTTCCTCATCACCCTAGTGCGAACTCCCTGCTCTTCTACCAGACTTTGTCAATCCTCGATGAGGTCCCTGTCTTCCTCATCCTCTTGAATCTCAACATCCTCCTTGTCCAATTCATTTCTAACAGCATATTCCAGAGGATCATCATCAGGCGCTAACCTTAAGTTTGGAATTGCATCAAACACAAAGTCTTCACCCTTATAAACATCCTCATCTTTCTCTTCCCTGTCAGCCATATCCTCTAGCTGATCCATATTCATATCAATGAGATCCTCAATCTCCTCTGGTAGTACAATTGGCTCATACCTTGGTACATGTGGCAGTACCCTGAAAGCACCAACTTTACCTTTGAGTACAGTCCCATCCATCTCCGCTACTATATATGAACCACCTCTGGTTCGTTGTATGACTACTAGTGGCCCAAGATACCTCGGATACATCTTTCTGTCCAAGTCCTTCTCAATCAAAGTATGTCGCACTTGTACCAACGTTCCAGGCTTAAAATCCCAATCTTTAATCGTATGTCTATATTTCCTCTCATACTCCTTCAGTTCTCTTCTCTTGTTCTCATTGATTCCATTCCTCATGCGCTCAATGAAGGTTCTATGCTTCGACAACGCTTGAGCTCTAAAGCCAATTAATTCTTCTCGTGTCAAAACCCTGTTTGGCGGATTAACCAAATAGGTTGACTCGACAATATCAAACGGCAACATAGGTTCAGCACCAGTGACAATGAAGTATGGCGAACAACCAAATCCATGCCTGGCTGTTATACGGTCTGCCCAAAGTATGTGTTTGAGAAAGAACAACCACTTTCCAATGTCGCCACTGGTTGCTTTCACCAATGCTTGACGTATGTCAAAGTGGGCCCTCTCAATCTTACCATTTCCTTGAGAGTTATACGGAGAGATTCTAATGCCTCTGATCCCATACTTGCTTTCCAGCCACTTTAGCATTGTCTTCATCTGTGGTGCATTATCTGTAACGACTTCCTCTGGACATCCCCATCTACAGATGACGTCCTCAAAAAACCATTTGCCTAGGTTTTTAGCATTATCCTGGTGCATAGCTCTCCCTTCTGACCAAGATGAAAGTGAGTCACGGCCATGCACAATATACCTGCAACCATTACTTTTCGGCGACATCAGCATCACATTGACGTGCACCTTCTGAAATAGCGACGGAGTGTATGTGACTGATGGTGGGATTTGAATCATCCTCAATTGCCGATTCTGGCATGCAACGCAGGAGCTGACAGACCAATTTACATCTTTCTCTAGGTCTGGCCACCAAAATTGTTTTTCAATAAAGTCCAATGTTGCATAGACACCTTTATGACCAAGGCTGTCATGCGTGCAATGCAAGATATACATCCTTTTCTCTCTTTCAATGACTAACTGAGGTAAATCAGGCATTTCCTTTCTTTGCCGATACAGCCTGTCCTCATCATCTAACTTGAATGTTTCTGCTGACTTGTTCAAGAATTCGATTTCCTTTGCCGTAAGACCAGCATACGCCTCGTCCAATTTTAGCGCAAGCTTAAGTTTGATGCATGGTAAAAGCTGATCTAACCTGTTCCCAGCCTCTGAACAATACTTGTCTGCATAAGGGTTCTCGCTGTTCCACTGCTTGTCTGTCATTGGAATCATTACTTCCTGCTGAAAGAGTGAGATAGGAACTTTGCCCTCATCAATTTTAACATCCCTCTTAAATTCAAACTGCCTTTCTTCATCAATGTAGCCCTGCAGATCATCTTCGATATCTAAGGCATCTAATGCAACCTCAGAAAGGTATCCACTTCTTGGATCAATATCATGTTTAAATTCTTCAAAATCCAGTGGGGCACCTTTAGCACCTTCTGCTATACTGAATTCCAAAGGATCACCATCATTGACGTCTACATAGTCATCAGGATTAATTGGTGATCTTGGCGGTTGCCAACCTCCTGGAGGCCTTGGTGACAAACCGTCAGGCCCATGAAGTATCCCTTTTATGTGTACTAGAGCGAAATGGAATTTCCTTATATCCTCAATCCACCTGTTGATAGTCGCGTTTGGGCCCGCACTGGGGTAATCAAGCATTCCCTTCACATAACTGGCATCCGTCTCAACTGTCAGTCTTCGACAGCTATATACGTAATAATAACTTGCCTCCAAGGCCAACTTTAGACCATAGAGTTCCCTTTTTGATTGCGAGAACCTAGCTTCTCTTTCATTCAGTGTGATTGATCCGAAATAATTATAATACCTTCATTTTGGTTATTGGATCAATTTGATAAATATACCAGCCAACTGCCTTATACAATGTGTCAACTGTGAGATACACATCCCAATCAAAATTAACAGGTCGAAGCGTGGGTGCCTTCCTAATACCATCTTTTAACAGTTCCATAGACATCCTTTGCTCTTCCCCCCATTCCCAGGGTATATCCGAAGTCAGCTTTGTAAGTGGTGCAGCTTTCTTTGCAAAATTTTGTATAAACATTCACAATTGACTTGCCGTACCCAAGAAAGCTCTCACATCACTCCTTGAAGTACATTCTGGCCAGGTTAAAACTGTCTCTGCCATCTTTTCTTTTGGTTTAGTACCTTTGTAGCTACACCTGTGTCCAAGAACCTTTTGTTCTGCACAACACAGGTAAGCCTTTGGTCCCGAGAATGTTCCACCTGCATAAGTGATCCGCTGTAAAATCCTATTCATGTTCTGCATATGTTCCCAGAAGAACCTTTGAACTCCTTTATTCTCAGGTATGGTCTCATATCCACCTTCTGGTAGTTCGTACCTTGTTGCTGGTCCTCTCACAGGAACATTGTCAATGTATGGAATAGTCACATGTGGAATTTCATCCTGGAATATGTAAGTCAGGTCTTCATGAAATATTGGAACTGCGTTTGTCCAGCCCATAGGCAACGTTACCAATTGGTATGGCCCATAAGGTGTTTGGAAGGTCGTCAATTCCCTAGATTCTTCGTCTATATACCTTTCATTGTACCCAACAAAAAGATCCAGAGATGCCACACATGCTCTGCCAGCAAAATTACCTGCTATATCTGCTATTGCTGGTGGTATCCCAGAATGTTGTATAGTAACTTTATTTCATGGTTCCAGACTATACACAATACGCAAGCTCTTACCATCCTTCTTGACAACACAGAACCAATGGGATCTACAACTAGAAGTCAATGGTTCATATACACCAGCATCAATTTTCCCTTTAAGTACTTTGCATACTTCATGGAAGATTCTGGGTGGAATAGGTATATTCCTTTCTACCCAGGGCTCATGCGGTAAAACAGCGAACTTTACAGGAGGGAAGAATTCCTTCTTGAAGTGTCCTGCTTCCCTTGCCTCCCAAGCAAATCCATCCTCATGCTTCAAAACAAAGTCATGTAAAATATTCATCTCTTCAGGCCTAAGAAAATGTTCGTCATGATTAGCTTCCATTGCGGCAGCACGCTCAGCTGTATACTTTTCGCTTGGTTTGAATTCTGGCGGATTTGGGTCCAGCATCGGCATTCCTGCCAAGGGATCTCTGGTGATATTCCTTTTTACCACAAATTCTTCCAGCATCAATGTTTTAACTGGTCGTACTTTAATAGCAACAGGTTTATACTTCCTCGAACCGAATACCTTAAGTACCTCAAACCTCCTTTGCTCTTCCAGCACCTTGTCAGGTAACTTAGGACGAGGCCAGTGGGCTCATTTATAATCCTTAGTTTTTGATTTATTCTTATTATATTTCTGCAATCTTTTCAAAGACCTTAGTGAAGATGATGTTGTACATTCACACCTCACCTTGGGATCAACGTCCATTTTGACAGTTTCTCTTCCCTCTTCATCTTCTGAAGCTGAGCTATCAGTCTTTTCAGCTGCCTCATTGACATTCTTTTCTGTCTTCATCTTCTTAACATTATATCTTGGGTCATATTTCGTAATTTTTACTCTCTTAGCCTTAGTAACAGGTGTATCACCAAACTTGATTTTAGCTTCTTCACTATGCTCAGCCAATCTCACTTTAATGTCCTCTCGCCAAGTACTAAAGACTTTCATTTTACTACCTACAACCTCATTACCCAAATACTGTCCTATCAATTTGGCAGCCTTGGGGTTCTCCTTCTCGATTATTGATTGAGATGCTAACATGTATGCCTCTGCTTTTTCGTCATCAGAGAACACTCCATTGTCTGCCTTTTTATATCTGTCACATTGAATTTCTCCATGTTCATCTATCATGAAAACTCATGGCCCATTCTTCCTCTCCCTGATCGCCACTCAGATCTTCGAGGTATGAAAATTTACTTCCTCAACTTCATCTTCGAACTTCCTCAAGTTTTGGTATCTTTGCTCTGTTTTTGTGCAAAGGTTCCTCATATCTTGATGTATCGATTTTCAGTTTCTTAGGCAAGTTCTTTCCTCATTCGAATGTTCCCATGGTACATCTCTTACCTGTGTTAGGGCAAGTGATCATAATCTCTTGGTCCCCATTACCATAATTCTTGATATTACTTTCTGTTAATACATCGAACAGTCTTCCAACTAGACACATGAACGGCGCTCTGTTTTGCACATGAACTTGTAGGTACACTGTTATATCTCCAAACCTGAAAGGTGCATTCCTAACTAAACCCGAAGTTCTTTCTAAACCTCCATGTACATCCTGCATTGTTATCACAAAATCAGGGATCCCAGCTCAGGTTCAGTCCGATCACAACCATTAAGTCCATGGCCACGATTTGAGCTCCACTATCTAATGTTGCTTCTACTTCTACATCTTGTCCATTTATAATAGGAAACACAGATCGAAGTCCATTTCCAGTGCTTGCTACAACTGTCAACTTCTTCTTTTCATCGTCATCCGCCAAGTCATTTTGAAAGACTTCCACAGGATCTCTCTGAACAATAGAACCCGCTTTCATATGTCCAACATCATGCTCGAGGACCATGAATACGTCTTCGTCCGGCAGAAATAAGTCTTCTGCTCGAATGTATTTGCTCATTATCCTTTGAGGTTTGCAGTCGACTTCCGTAACACCGTCTTCTGCCAAAGTTGACATGTACACAGTTTCTGAAAGTCTATTTTGTGGTTGTACCCATTTATTCTGCATCTTTCTCATTAAAATCTTACATACTTTTGGCAATATTTGAGAAAGCTCAGCTGCCGACAATTCGACTTTGTTCTTGAAAATCCTGTCCGCAATTTCCTCTTCCGTTCCGTCCTTATACAGTTCTGGCCGAAGTTGAAACTTGGGTTGGTTTTCTTTATTAGAACTCGTGCTTGTTTTCACCGGTTTTTGGGTGTTCCTTGGAATAGGCTCCACCCTTAGTGGTGCGACAGCGTCGAAAGGTCTCGGATCTACTGTCTTCTCTTTGTCAGTTCTAGATTCTTGTTTCTTAGGTATTTTGACAGGATCTTCTTTACTCAGAATGTATCGAGTTGCCTCATCCAATTCTGTATAACTGCGATCCTGTATTATAGGTCTTATAAATTCTTCTTCTTCTTGGTCATCGCTATCACTATCGTTGACTGTGTTTGCGGAGTCTTCAGGTAACGGTATAGTTTTATCCAGTACCTTGTCTGACTCATCATCGGAGAGCTCGAACCTGACTTTGGACTTTACTAATTTCGTTTCCTTGTTGCTTCGAGTCCGCATTGCTGGTGGAAGGTATACTGATGTCTTTTCGACACTAGCTTTCGTCTTCTCAGCTTTTGGAGTCTCTTTTGCTTTTGATTTATTCGATTCTTGATTTTTGTGAGATTTTTGATGTGTGCTCGAACTTTGCTTAGATTGACCCTCCAGAGTCGTCGCTTTCATCCTCGACCTTAGATTTGGTCCAGTCCGCGACTCTATCATCGAGTCTAATCGTTTTTTGAACTCCCTGCTTGAGTCTGCGCAAAAACAGCTGCTGTATCTCCATGACCTATTCGCATCCTAGCCATCTCAGACACTATCATCCAAGACGCCGTAGGTGACTGGTCTAGTTGAGACTCAAAGTCGTCTTCCTCAAGCTCAGTCATCAAGTGAACCTCAGCAGTGGACCATCCTTGTTCCTTCGCAATTCGTCTAATCTTCTCATGCATGGCTTCCCTGTTGTCCCCTCTAGGTAGTTTCTGACCGTCCTTAAGGAACATCATTTTCCCTCCGTTTGGATCTGGTACTATCCATCCTTGGGTCAGGAACTCCAAGAACTTCGGGCAGTTTCCCATCATATGCGATTTATCTCCACACATAAAACATGCAAACTCCTTCAATGTCATTTGCCTACCCTGTTCGTTCAAAACAGGTTTTGGTCCGCGGAGAGTAGATAGCTGTTGTGTATTCATGCCAACTTTATTGTTGGCTCCTCTACCTGCCTCTTTTGTGATTGACCATAGTTGGCGCATTTCACCAATGTCCCTATTGAACTCATTCTTCACAGATTTAAAATCATCTCTGACATCCTTCAGTTCCTTGAATAGTGCGTCATATTTATCTAACATGGCTGCAATCTTAACTTGAGCTTCCGAATTTTCTTCACTCTTGATACTCTGATTCGTAAAGCCATTGTTATATCCTTTATTACTGATTGGAACTTCCTTGGTTACAGGAATGCTAGTGGCGACCTAAAATAAGATTCGGCACTTGCCACTCCATAACCCGTGTTCATCTCTCTTGTGTTCACAACTCGGTACAAACCCTGGAAAGACATCCAACATCAGCTCCTGTCGCTGATTGAATCACTTCCGACAATAAGAAAGGATCTTCAAACCGCCTTTTTGACAGTACCGTAGGTTGGATAGATTGTTGCAGTCTCATGTGTACTATATTAATCAGCTCTTGCGAGAACGCTGAGATGTATAGAGTTACCGCGTCCGAATTCGAAAGGATAGCAGGCGAGTCAACTGTTGCTTTCATCAGTTTCGCCGCCTCTGCCCTGAATACCTCTGTATACACTTTCAGCTTTTCTCGTTCCCCTGGATGTATAGGAGCGAACTGAGTGATGTATCTGTGTAATGTGTTCTTTGATCCATGCGTATTTCCCAATGATTCAGGAAAGGTCTCAGCCAATTTCTTACAGAATTCGTCAAAATTAGGCTTAGTGACACAGTCCCAATGTTGAAACACATTTCTGGTCTCAAGCGTCATCCATTCAAAACATTTTGCAAGTTTGACCTTGTCTGATGTCATACCGGTTGTGTCAAAGGTATTCTTGACAAATTCTAACCATTCGGATATATTTTGTGGATGTGCTATATTAAATATCATTGCAGTCTTTGACCATTTTGGGAAGTTTTCATTGTTCAATTCTTTCAACTCATCTGTAGTCATGGCTGGTGTCTGATATCCACCAGTTACTGGGTTGGTCTGTGGTTGGGTAGGCGCCGCCGGATTCACGGTTTGTCCACCCAATCCATTGCCTCCTGGTGTAAATGACATTCTGGGTTGCGCTTCAATAGTTGTTCTTTCTGGTGTGTTCTGATTTGGGACTGTCTCTCTCGAAGACTGTCCTAGCGGTGTATTAATAATTTGCTTCCCAACTATAGACTGGCTTTCAGTCTGTCTGTCAGGTGTGTTATCTGGAGTTTTGCCTTTTCCTTTTCCTAATTTGGATTTTGCGGAAGAAGGCTTTGGTTGTCTTGGTACAGTTGGTGAGCTGGATCCTAAAGGTCTCGAAGACTCTGGGTTCCTTGGTACAAATAACAGTTGTGGTTGTAATTCCGGTAATGGGGTTTTGCTCAACCTCAATTTTGGTTTTGGTTTTGTTAAGAGTCCTTGTGCCTCAGCGTCTTCGAGGTTCAGATCTCCTGCTTTTTGTGCTGTCCAAGTGGTTCGAGATTTAGTTTTCCTACTCGAATCACCTATGTTGACTACTGGTCAAAAGTAATTCTGAGATGTTTGTCCAAACTCGATTTTAAAGATATGAATCAAAGTCAATTCTCTTAGCTTCGATCTATACCACAAAGTTCGTCTTTTGAGTGAATTTAAATATTCACCCTTGCGGTGGGCTCCAGATAACATGGTCCTTACTGTAGTTATATAAAGTTCAATCACAAGTTTGAACCAACAACACAAATGGTAAGGAATGATCGTGCTCTAATATTACGTGAGTACTGGTGAAGGTGTTGTCAAAGGTTCCACCAAATACTTGTATCTCTCTGTAGTCCAATGTAGTACGTTCTCAAAACTAAGTTTGATACTTGATCCAAGTTCTCTATTCAAAGTTTGGTAATAATAATCAAAAATTGGGTACAAGAATGGAACTGTCAACAATATGACAGACGCCAACAACAATACGAAGACGATTTTGATAAAAACCAACCAACAATATGGATGGGTGTGGTATTCTAACCAGCTTCAACAGTCGAGGCTTCAATGATATGAATGCACGAACAGTTGACCAACTACAGTCAAGGCGTGAACTATATCACCACACAAACAATAGTCACCAAACACTAGCTTGGGTTTTTGGGTGTGTTGGTAATTTAAAGTTTGACCAAACTCTGCGTTGACACTTCTAGTGTATAGCGAAGGTGCAATGGGCAAAAGGATATGTGCTCGAAGTTGAGTTAGCCAAACTTGATTTTGGTATCCTTTGTCTTACTAGTACATTCCAACCAAACACTAGTTTGGTATACTAATCTGTATTCTATTCCATATAATATTGTAATTCTAGTTTTATAGGCTTTATAAGCCTATTTGAAAAATAGGCATATCAACGGGGAATACCAGTATTCGTACAAATCTTGTTCCTTCAAATTCGGACTTCAGGTGAAGGTTTTCAATCCTTCCTCTCTCTCTCCGGCTCGAGAGATGTCCACCGACGTTTTTGCTCTTTTCATGGAGGCACAGAGGCTGGCTGGTGAACGCTTTCTTTTTGAAGAAGGGACTATGCCTTTACCCTTGTGTTGGCGCTTTGAGTTGGGAGAACCCATCATGATTTATAATAAAGGCAGCAACGCATGCGAAGGAACGGTATGCATGCCACCTGAAGGAAATCAATGTGAGGTTGATGTCTTGGGCAAGGGTGTCCAAGTTGTGCAAGTCCAGAATTTAGTGAAATCCATCATTCTGGGTGAATACATCAAAGTTCTAGCGGGAGTCCATGTTGGAAAAGTGGGATTTGTGGTTGCTCAGAGTGAAGCTCATCTAGGAGTTTGTGTGGGTGCACATACGAATGGAGTGGTAAGTTCAATTCTACCCTACTGTTTCTATGCTAAGTGCTTTTACAGGATTTTCTTGTTCATGTGAATTTGGTCAAACTTTCAACACCGGAATTCACATCCACCGTAATGCCCTGGATCAATGTCGAGGTGACATTACTTTGTCAAGCGTTCAATGGTCGGTCAGGATTCATGAAGAATGTCAGGGTGAATACCCAAAGATCCCTCTGTCTCCTTGTCCAGCTTCTGGATGGACAGACCATCAATGTGGGCTACAATGATGTGCAGGAGCATTGGTAAATATACAAAGCCCCACTTTTGATCCTTGCTAACTCTGAACTCTGCTTTCAGGTCAGGAAAAATTCTAGCAAGCTACCAGCCGCTTCAACCCCACCAACAACAGTACAGTGTTGAGGCTCCCTGGAAAGACGTGCTTGTTTGCGTCATATCAGGTTATTATCGCGATCACCAGGGACTCATCAAGAATGTCTGCCGTGATTTCTTGGGCTCACTTTGGCTTTCATTGTATCTCATCACGAAATGTTGTTCGATCAAAATTGACTATCTAGATGTTGTTGAACTGCAGTACTATCGATACCCCAGTAGTGCAAAAGCGCCCAGAAGTGCATAAATCACAGTATATGGGCTGTAGCTCTTGCAGTTCCTAACGGCTGCTCTTCAAACTTTTAATGTAAGGTCTTCTACATGTTCCTGAGCAAAAAGTATAAGCAAAAAATTCAGGAATTTTGAACTTGTGCGAAATCACACTTTTATCAGGTTTGCACGAGATCCTCAATTTTTAGAGCCATAAATACTGCACATATAAGTATAAGGTTTTGACAGTAGCTTTAGTACATATATTAAACTGGTACTGCCGACCCATTAAGGTGTACAACGGCTGGTTCTTGTTTCGCAAGCGGAAGAGGTGAAAAAGTGCAGTTTCAGGCACTGCTAAATTGCCGTTAAGCGCTCATTGCACTTCTCTGCCATTTCGAAGGGTCTCGCCGGTTCCCTCTGGTATCTTTTTAAACGTCTCTTAAAAATCGCCAAAGTTGATAAGAAGACACTCTGACATCTTAAATATGGCCTCCCAAAATCCGAGAGCCATCCGTCAAAAATTACAGAACTTTTTCTATAGTGACATTTTTTTTGCACTTCTGGGGTAACAATAGTATGTTGTACACTTTACTCAACTCATGCTAATTAACACATCATTCTCCAGGAGCAACTGGCCATTGATGGAGTATTGCCCACTTGGCAATGACCAGCTGCAGGAATTTGGTGTAAATCCCTCAATACATGCAATGCGTACAGGGCCTGTGCCATGGGTTGGTCTTAAGGTCAACTTTGTGAAAAAGGAAGCTATAAAACCAAACATGGAGTAGTACAAGGCATGGATTGGTATAGCTCAACTACGGACAGCGCAAGTGGGCTCACCTTGACAGTCGAACGACTCACATTTGCCACCCTTGGGTCCAACCAACTGGTCAAGGTAGATTACAACAACATGAGATATCACAAGTAAGTGTATTCAATGGCCTTGGTATGCTAGCTCAAGTTTTCTTCCAGGACCAAACTCTATCTAGCTGATGTCCATGAACCCACGGCAAGACAATCTTTTTATTTACCCAATGCCGTGGACACCCAAGACTAGCAAACATTGTCTGCTCATGAGGTATTATCATTACAGACTCCGATCGCGTCCACTCCAATGCCAACCGAGTTGGAAAAATGGACAATTTTCACAGGTCCCTGGTCAGCGAGTTATGATTATTCACCTCAATCACCAATACCTTCACCTTTCCGATTGCTTTCTCCACCACCACTGCCACCTTCATCATCAACTTTTTTACCTCCAAGCAATGGTTATCGAGATATATTTGGAGAGGCATGGATTCTACATCCTTGCCTCTTTGATATTGAAATGCAAATCGATATAAAAGGTGGATCTTTCAACACATCCAAAAAGAAAAGTGGGGTTTTCGTCAAATGTATCAAATTGGACGGGACTGTTCAGGTTGTATCCAAACGTTCTGTTCAGAACAATACAGTGCCATACCAGTCAGTCATCTCCTTTCACAATCGCCTGAAGCCCGCTATGGAGAAAAGACTCATGGTTGTGGCTCGAAATTTGTGTCACATCGGGAAATATGTCCGTCAGATCCATCATTTCTATCAGAAAGAGCAGACTGAGGAAAACCACTTCCTGCTTGTAAAAATGGTAGATCGCTGGGGGCTCACAGAAGAAATAGGTGACGAACGCTTTGAAATTCATCCCAATGACCTTGAGTTTGTGAAAGAGACATCGGAGGAGTGGAAATTTGCCAAATTGCTTTTGAAGGGTCTTAGGGAGGAATTTTCAGCTAATCCTGTAGAAACACAACCTGGTATGACTGACCCATATGGTATACTTACATAGAGGATTAGTCTGTACAAATATAATACAGACTTTGTAGATATTACACCACTTTTAATCCTGTTCATCACTAAAAGGGTCCGCAATGACCTTAAACTATGAGTCCATTTGTTATGGTTTGGCCTTGTATTTTGAAAGTACAAGAGTTCATTCATCATGGCTTGTCTTTTGTATTCTGAGAATAGAAAAGTACAATTGTTCATCAGCAAAAACTGTTTTGGGCCCAGGAGGATCTAAGGTCACCTAGTTCTCTTAGGCAACCTGAGGCATCCTAGTTGGCCCAGGAAAAAGGGTAAAACTTTGGACACCTCAGGTATCCTAGTCATCCTAGGTGTCCTAGGAGATCCTGGGATGTCCTGGGGCATCCTGGGGCATTCTGAGGCATCCTGGGATGGAACTTTTATCCTAGGATGCCTCAGGATGCCCCAGGATACCCCAGGATACCCCAGGACATCCCAGGATCTCCTAGGACACCTAGGATGACTAGGATACCTGAGGTGTCCAAAGTTTTACCCTTTTTCCTGGGCCAACTAGGATGCCTCAGGTTGCCTAAGAGGACTAAGTGACCTTAGATCCTCCTGGGCCCAAAACAGTTTTTTCTGATGTTGTTGTTTTAAATGCCCTTGTAGTCATTCTGGTAAGTGCTTTTTACTTTGTTCTTATATAAGTTCAATCTGAATTGAGCATTCCAGTTCAGTTGCAATGTTAAGCTCCCTACTCAATGCATTACAAGCTTTCAATCGCCAGAAGGTAGAGGCAAGGTCATTGGTATCTAACGTTAAGTTCTATCTTGCTAATTTCTATCATATAATAGGACGGCTCTGACTCCACAACGGCTACGCGAGTGAATGCAGACGATCCAATTGTTCCCGGCTCATTTTCCTTCTTTCAAAACCACGGCCCTGAATCTTCCAGCACAGCAAGTACTTTGCAATCCAAGCTGCCTTGAAAACTAATGCATCTGTAGGACACCATATCTGAGCTTGATGGCAGGATGAACTTGCTGCATCTGGATGCGCCTTTGCCTCCTCATGCTCAGATTACCGCAACCGCACCTAACATATATGTTCTCTGTACGACAACAAGACAGTCCCTGAAGGTTTGAAGATCCCAGAGAAACAGGTGCTCTTGGTGATCAAAGTTCAGAAGGCCTTATCTCTAGCTATGTCAGGAGATAAGGCATTGACACTTGAACGGTTATGGTCTCAATTGGAAAACCAAGGAACCCTCGCCTCGCTCAAGTTTGTTGCTCACACACTCAAACTTCCTACAACCCTCCACAATTTAAGCGCTAAAGTCTCTATGTTGCATGTACAGCATGCTCGTCGTACCTCAAAGAAGCCAGAGTCCATTCATGCACCTACGGGTGTTGCGTTGATGAAATCTCACTTCATAGCTTTGCTCCTTTTCCCAAATGAATGGGTTTCTCCAGCAAAAATACAGGTTTTGCTGATGTATACATCTATTTTACTTACTTTTGCAATGTCATTACCCATCTGTGGATGCCTCCTAGCTGTCCACAGATGCCTCCTGCACTTATTTACCATTTATTCAGCCTGCTGGGTGCCTCCCACACTTGATATTCATCCATCAGGCCCTCCTGACATCTTACATAGCCTCCCTACAGTATATAACCAGACACCCCAACTTAATGTACTAGTCCTATAGTAATGTAAGAGGCATGGCGCCCATAGAAAGTTATGACATAATCCCCGGGTTGGATAGCTGAGGCACCACGGGCCTGTTATAGCCGCTAGCATGTCAGAACACTTTGAACAACTCAACTTCCACATTGACAAATAAATGATTGCATTTTGTGTAATTCTTTTCTGAATGTCTTCCGGTAACTCTAGCAAGCCATATAAAGCAAGACCTCGTTTAAAATGGCTCACAGCAGCTGATGCAAGTCCTGTTATTTCAGGCACATACTCTGACAGCTCTGACTACTCTATCTCGTCTTCTTCATTGCGATATCAACCTTATTCCACAATGAGAGCCTCCAGGAGTCCTCAGGACACTCCAGCACATCTTCCGATTGATGAGAATCATCCCAAAACTCATCATCCATCTCTCAGTATCACAATTCCCCAAATACCAACGTACAGACTCAGTCCACCACCTCAGTCGGCATTGTTTGATCCCCAACACCTACTCTCTTCAGCATTTGTAATTCCTCCTCCTCCTATTCATGGGAGAACTTGGAAACTGAAGAGAACAGAGGACAAAATCCTACAGGAGAATCTGGATAACATTGCAGACACACTCAGACAGATAGGCTCAACATTCGGTAGTCTCCCAGGCCATTGAGATACTGTTGTTAGACTGCTTTCTGGATGTAACAACATCAAAGTAGCTCGCATTATTGATGCTATATACAACCATTGCAGTGCTCAGCCTTCGTGGCAATCTCCCTGTGTTAATGAACAAGATTCTGCCTTTTCCCTTACTATACATCCAACTTCTATCAATTTTGCACATCCATCAATGAAGGCTTGGGCTGCTCAGCTCTGTGCTGTTCAGGCTCATCAAGATATCAAGACTCTGACACGCAATGATCCCGACCATCCCGAATACACTCCTGCTGTAACGAACAGTGGCTACATTCCGAGCATGTACCGTCTTCCTCTACAACTTTTTTGAGCATGTATCTGTCCCTCATAAGGATGGAAAGCCAGTCCAGCGCGTTAGAAGACCTCGCGAGATGTGTATCATTGCGTCCCTTACTCCCATTGTCAATGGGCATAATATACGTGTCAATGGATACTTCTCCATGGCATTTGGTATTCATCTCTTCAGTGGTCAGGCTCATACAGATATCAAGTGACTTGCATCACAAATTGGACTTGCCGTTCATGACACAACTGTTTGTTGCGCCATTAAAGCAATGACTGAAAAGGCACAGGTTGAAATGAAGGAAATTGCTGCAAAGGCTGCTGAAAATGACAATGTAGCTCAGGCTCTAGCTTTAGACAATTGCCAACAACACACTTCAGTCTACGAGGGTGGTGTTTTATGAAAAAGTAGCATGAAAACAGGAACATATGGCTGCTCAATTGTCTTTCAGGGTGTTCTACCAGGCACATGGAACCTAAAAGATCATCTTACCCATGTCATAGCCAACGAGCGCTTGAGCATGACAGTGGAGTCACTGTGGAAGGATATTGATTGGGTTCATTTTAATGACAGCATGGAATTACTCTGTATCCAAACCCTTGCTGAAGAGATCTCTGTTCTCTTGTCCCATGTGAAGACTGTATCCAAACAGTTTCGCACTGCACCTATGGCGATACATCATATTCCCAATGATCATTGGATGTCTATTCAACCTCTTGGATGCAATTCCGAGAATGAGCTATCAACTCAAGGGATGAAACGGGCTATCAATGATTTCAACAGTCAAATTGGATATCTGGAAGAAGCTGCAGAGATGCTCATAGAGTGGGTTGGAGGAGACAGTGGATCTCACGAGTCTACCGAGAGAGTCAAGAAAGTATTAGCTCCGACTGTGCTTTCAAACCGTGATACCCATCAAAAATCTTGACACCAGAGGCTTGGCACATTAAAAGTACAGCCATCCAAACCATATTGGAGACTCACTTTGGACCAACCAATAGCTCTGATCCCTCCTCACTTTCAAAAATATTCCACCTTGTTGGTTTAAAACGGCCAGCCAATCTGAAAAAAGTTGACTTTTATCCCATGGTTCATGGCTTTAAACTCACCTGGAAAGTAATGATTCTTGACTGTTGGTGGTAAGCTAATTTCGTTACTGATATGCATTTGCTCATTTATTTTTCCAGAGTCCTTCTCGAAACTGACGACTTGGAGGCCTACTTCAATGACCATGCAGATAATGGTACACTGCCCACTTTTCACTGCTTAATGCTTACTGCAGGGATTCTTGTTCAACAATATGTCTCATCTTCTGCTTACAAGCGTGTATTATCTGCTGATACTCAAGACAAGGTAGCACAGATAAATCCCGCACTAGTAGTGAAGACAGGTAGTCCTTGGATTGCTCCTTTGTGTGTGGCATCGAAGGAGCAGATTGTGCAAGGGGAAGCTGAGGAGGTTGCTTGTGATCCTGATGAATTTGATGGTGATTGTACACTTGCAAACACCATAGTATACAAGTTGCAATTTGGTTTGTGGCTCTTATTGGATGACGCTATCAAGAGTGGAGATGTAAGATGTGTAATGCAGCTGCTCAATGTAAGTTCTCAGTTCAATTCATTGCCATGTTATTTATCAGTTATATAGATCTGGATTTTCTGGTTTGCTGGTTCCAAGCACCCCAAGTATACAACTTATCTTCTTGAGCTTCACTGTCTCCTCAAATACAAGTCTTCTCCTGCTCTTCAAACTGCAATTCTCAATAACTACCTTGTGAAATTTGGTTTTGAAGCACAGGAGCGTGACCTCATGATTGAACACCATGTATTCAAACTTGAAGAGATGGTATCAAGGGCCAATGGCAAGTTTGATGGACCTTTCTACGGGGATATCATTGCACCTAACGTCAACAACATGACCCATCTCAACCACTCTCTCACATCTGCTTTTGCCCTCGGTATACATAAAAACAGTCATACCAAACCAGTTATGAGCCCCGAACTCAAGATAGCAATGGGAGAATTCAAGGCAGTGGAAATGCATTCCTTCTGCTCTACACAAAGCTACAACTATATTTCACAACTTGGTTTATCTAAAGGCTATTCAAAGCTAGGTCCTGGTGGAAAACTCGCTTCATTTATTATTGATACATCAAGGAAAGCTAGATTTGCTCAAGTGATTGAAGATGAAAAGAATTGTATTGCAGCTGGGGATATTCCTATGGAAACCATTCATTCACCATCATCCTGTATACCTTCATCACCACCTCCTTCACATCCTGCATCTGACATGGAGCCAACGGACTCAACTTCTTCAGACTTGTCTGATTCATCTGATTCATCTGATTCCGAGTCATTTAATTCCGACAAAAATCCCATTATTCTGGCTTTCAAAAACCCGATGTCAGACAATAGTGAAACGGAGAGCAAGAAGGATGATGAAGAAATGGCAGCAGCAGCAGAAAGCGACAACAAAGACAAGTGGTCAGATTAGAGATCAAGATTTAAGGTAATGTGCTTTACCTAGTGACAGACTCTTTTTGTTCTGACTGGCCCCATCTCTGCTAAAACAGATAACAGACTAGGTTGTGCTCCATGAGACTTTGGTGCCACCTTCTTTGTTGTTTGTTGCACTGCAACCACTGGAAGATTTGTTGTATTGTTGAGATGTGAGGCTGTTGGTGAAGGAGGTAATGCAGGCAAAGATGGTCTAGAGATTGGAGGAGATGATATGGGGGAATAATCGTTGGGCTCAGGACTCTCCAATGCATAGCATGTCTGTGCTTTAGGTTTTGAAGCCTTTCTCTTCTCTACTTCTTTTGCTTTCTTCTCTCAATCTTTTTCCTCTTTCTCTTCCTTTTGCTTCTTCTGTATATCAACCTGAAAATCTGAGAGCAGCCTCCAAAGAAATGTTGAATTTGACTCATAATCCCAAGAATGCGCAGTGAGAATAGTTATGAGTGCATCTTTGCTGTCAATGATGAGGAATTTATTAAGTATTTATAAGAGAGTCAGGGAGGAAGAAAGCAATGGGATAGTTGGAAAGATGAGGGTTCAAGGGCTCAATTTTGCTCCAAATCAGCTGCTGGAAGTCAACAAGCCATACGCGCATGCTTGCACGCTCCGCTTTACCCAGCCACTTTGCCAATTTGCATTTTGATAGCTTTGCAGGTGCTACAGTTGTTGGGAGCCATTTGAGTGGTGCATCTGCTGGTGCAGTGAACAGGTAGTTCTTGTGAGAGCAAGCGGCACACAGTGCGCAGAATACAGCATGACCTGCAGCTGCACACTCCAAATGTAATGTCTCCTCCAGTGGATTGCCATAGTGGAGGTTGAGGTGAGCTGTATAGCATCAATCCTCCATGAGAAATAAAGCAACTGAAAGAGCCATGGACTCTGTTTAATCCTTCTTCTTCTTGGTTTTCTTTTTCGATTTTGCTGTAGTCATGTCAATTGATTCACCTGTGAAAGTGTCAGAGATATTAAATTGTTGAGATGAGAATATACTGCACCTTCAACTGTTGCCTTTGCTCCTTGTAATGTCCTCGCTGGTATCAGTACTAACATACGGCAGAGCATGTCCGGGCTCCGCCCTGAGCACCCAGCACCTTGAACAAAGCCATTCAATGAAGAGGGGAAATGGTAGAAGATGCTATCCAGCACCTTGCAACGGTTTATTCCCTGCCTGATAGCTGGTGTACCAATGACAACCTGGAGATATGGATCCAAGTCAATGCAGTCAAACATTTCCTTGTTATAGGCATCTAGGCAGACACTGTGATACATCCATATGCAACAAAGACAGAGGTATTGCTGTGGAATGTGATCCCACAGGTACTCAAATATAACATAGGCTTCAGGGATGGTGCTGACATGAATTATGGTCTTGCGACTGCTACAAAGAATCTCAAGGATAGGCGCATACTTCGAGACACCCTGCTTGCTCTTCATTGGTTGTATACTGATCTGCATATTTGTTCTTTCATTTGAGCAATGTTGGAGGTTGTATGAGAGACCTGACATGCCCAAAGCAGTGCATAGGCATCAGGAAAAATGGTCTGGGCCCAGGATGACCCCAGGTCACTTAGGCAGCCTAGGCCACCTAGGAATAATGCAAAAACTTCGGACACCTCAGGTATCCTAGGCCTCCTAGGCCTCCTAAGCCTCCTAAGCCTCCTAGGAATTCTGAGGGTATCCTCAGGTTGCCTCAGGTTGCCTCAGGTTGCCTCAGGTTGCCTCAGGTTGCCCCAGGATGCCTCAGAACAGCCCAGGACAGCTCAGGATGGTCCCCAGAATGCCTAGGAGGCCTAAGATGCCTAGGATACCTGAGGTGTCCAAAGTTTTTGCATTATTCCTAGGTGGCCTAGGCTGCCTAAGTGACCTGGGGTCATCCTAGACCCAGACCATTTTTCCTGATGTAATGCACACGTTTCAGTGCCGGAAGCACAAGTAGCTGTCGTGACAACAACTGGTATGGCAGCAGGAAGGCAGCCTTTGATGAAGGCACCAATGTGTTCAAACTGTGGTCGGAAACCACTGGATCCCCAGGATCCGATGAGGTGAGATTTGTCAACAACAAATTCAGTGAGATTGGAACAAAACATTTCATGATATATTATGTGGCACCATTCAGGTGAAGCAAGGTGCTCTGGATCTACACATATGAGGCTCCAGCTTCTGCATTTGCATATCAGAGCCTCTAAATTGATTTGGTCAATACAGTACTCCGAGATATGTTCATGGCAATATGAAAATCCTGAGATGCCAAATGCTTCAGCTTCAGCAATCTATAATGAAGAAGTAATGAGCTACAAAGCAGTTGAGGAATAACACAGTATGCACAAGACTTGTAGGTAGCCCCTTCGTTGGTGTGATCACCATGACTACTGGTTGACTTTTAACCAAAAATGCAGGATACATTGCAGGATGTGTCGAAATTTCAAGATGAGCAAGGATTGGAACAATGAACAGAGCTGATTTTCCATCTCCTGTCACTGTGAATGCGACAAGGTGCTGGCCATCCAGGACAAGAGGAATCCAATCACTTTGGAAATTGTGAAGACCATCCTTCCATTGCAGTATCCATGTTGAGACAACTCTACTTAGAGTGGTAAGACCTTCCCGAGATGTCCATTTGAGTTCAGACATGTTTGAGAGACATAGAATAATGAAATTAAGGTGAATGAGAATGAAGTATTGAAGTAGTGGTAGAAAAATATGGCGAAGCTGGCCATGGCTATAACGGGCCTGCAGTCCCTCAGTTATCCGACCCGGCGATTATGGCATAACTTTCTATGGGTGCAATGCCCTATATGTTAGTTCCAGACTCCACATGGAACAGGGAACATTGTCGGAGTCTGGTTTTCGAGGCTATTAATGTACCCCAGTCTGTTATTACCACTGTCTACCATTGTTACCATTTCCATTCCATTTTCTGTCTATCTCTGTCTCTGTTTCTTCTACTGTATCAATACAACCAAGTGTTTGTGTTACTGTAACATTGACCCCTCGAACTTTGCAATCTTGAAAACCATAACATGTTATATTGACATGCAAACTATGTATCTGGTGTAACGCCACAGGGCTAAAGTAGGTATGTACACATTTTATATTCTGTGGGATACGGAAGAGTGATTTGCCATGTTTGTGCTTTCTTTTGTAGCAGTAGACCAACTACATGTAGCCATGGTAGTGAAAAATTGGAGATGTAACTGGTTTGAAAAATTGCCTACCTGCGGCGTAAACTTTTGATCTGACACCATAACACATCACACAGCCCTAGGAACTTTTAATTTAAAAGTTTGCACCATAATGTGTAACATTCTGCAAACACTTGGTCATATCAATACAGTCTTCTGACCTTCCAAGTTCTGCTTGAAGGCTCACTGTCATCTGCATCAAATGCAAGACTTTTTCCATAGATCCTATATCTATGTCTGAAGCTCACTGTCTCTCATATCTTGTGCTGGGCTTTGTCTGTGGATCCTATATTTACATCCAATGATCCAAAGCTCCCTGGTAGCTTCTATTTGGGTTTCACTACTTCTAAAACACCTCGGGTATCACTTGGTTCTTTCCCTTCCATCCACTTCCACCCTATTCCATGTCATAGCTAATTTTGGCAGGGAAAAAACAAAAATCTTAATGCCACTGCAATGGAGCCCAAACTCACTTAAATGGTAGTTAAATAAGCCTTTTATAGGATAAATGCACAACTCTGTGCAGCCAGATTTTTCACTTTTATGCATAATATGTATCAGGCAGGTGAGGAAGTAGCAAACTTTGTGTGCCAACTGTGAGTGAACAATGTTGAAATCAAAAAAAAAAATCATGTTGCACAGAGTTGTGCATATACAGTATCTAGAGCTCCTTGCAGTCTTAAATTGACCTCCCGGTCTTTGAAGCCAGTATCATTGAGGTTTTGTCGGTTTCCCCACCAAATCAAAAAAACATGTAATGTGCGCACATCCTATCTTACCAATACCACTCGCGCTTACCTCTGGATCTCCATCCCATTTTTGACGTCGATGCATATCCATTGATCATTTTTTGTGCATTGGGCACACTATTTTGGGTTGCGGAGGGAAGGTATCGAAGTAGATAGCTAAATAAAAAATGCGTGACTTTTCAATTTCAAGCCCAGCCTGTCAAGGCAATAAATTCTGTTGTTCACAGTTAACCTTGTTTGTAATTAAAACCAACTTGAACAAGAAAATGAACTATAACACTACATACATACATTCACTCTTCCACCCATCCTTTCCCTCTGCTCAACCTAAACTTTCGAAATACACCCGCATCCTCATCACGGTTCCATGGAACCTCTTCTTCCCAGTGAGTGATCACCACAACTGCTTGATCTGGACCGACTCCTGCTCCGCCTGCCGATAAACAATCACCCTGTGGATACTCCCTTGCAACTTCCACCATCGTCGCGTCCATTCCACTCCAAACTTCATCCAACAATATCAACGGCGGACGACCAACAAGAGCACGCATGAGCACAACAATGCGCTGTTGGGGAAGAGGGAGGGATGGGAAGGAGGTTTGGGCGAATTGGTGTATTAAACTTGACGAAGCGGGTACAGATGAGCTGGTTATTGTGCTTTCACTAGTATTTGCACACTTCCAAGCTTCTGGTCCAAGTGCTTCTAATACTTCCCATACCCGAGCCACTCTCCAGCTTTCCTCCTCTTTCCATCCATCTTGGCCTTCCATTGAATCTTCGCAGCCTCCTCGACCTTCTCTGCTCAGGCTAGAACTAACTTGCATCCCTATCCCACTACCAACACTCTTTTTACCTTTGGGCACAAAGTCGCCGTCAAATCCTGTTCCAATTAGATCCCAGACTGTCATATTAGAGCGTCTCGGGAAAGCATCAAAGAGCTCGGGAGACAGTATCGCGATGGCGGAGCGTAGAAGGGTAGCAGGAAGGTGTGACCGGCGCTGCGAGAAATGTTGCAGGTGGGAGGAAGTTTCGCATGGGCTATTGCTAGATGTTGAATTTTGTGGGGGATAGCGGGTCTGGGTATAGCATTGTGGATGGTCACCTGTAATGAGAGAGAGAAGTGTGGTTTTGCCAGAGCCTAAAATGTCAAATAGAAATCACAAGTGTCGCTGGAGGAGCTTAGAGTCACGTACCATTCTCTCCGACCAAATGCCATTGTTCTCCTTGCCTGATCTGCCAGGAAAGCTGATCAAGTACTTTGCGATTGCTGTACTGGACCTTGACGTTCTTGAGATCAATCAGAATCTGTCCAATTTTCGGAGCAGGCCTGTCTGTGCCCTTGTTTTTCTTTGGTTGGCCAGACGAACCACCTAATCCGAGTTCAACCTCCCTCAGAACACTTTCCCTCTCTCCAGCCATGACCATTGATCCCTTGACATAGACAACATGGTCTACCTAATCAGGAAGCGCGTCTTGCCCTCGCAGTCCTATGATAACTCTGGGTTCTTTCTTGACATGTAGACCATCATCAGCAAAAATGCTCTGGGCCCTAGGACTAAGGGGGAACTAGAAGTTACCTCAGGTATCCTAGTTCTCCTAGGTCTCCTAGGTGACCTAGGTCGCCCAGGTCATCTAGGTTTATCCCCTTTTCCTAGGGAATGATGGGTTGCAACAGGATGCTATAGGTGCCAGACAACCACTTATGATGAACTGAAGTTGATGCAATGTATCTTTGAGAACCCTTAGTTATCCTTAAAGACCCCACATTGTTTCTGGTGATTTGAGGTTAGATGAAAGTGAACTAAGATCTCACAAGTCAGGCTACATCAGCTGAAGGTTACCTGCATAAAATGGAGGACAACTTTGACTGATGAAGGGATTTCATGGGTGGCCTAAGACTGTATGAAAGTGAGAAAGGGTCTCAGAACGCTTTCTCTAAGTATCTTAAGCCTGCCTAAAAGGAACTGAAATGGATAGAAAGAACTTGGATTACCTTCAACCTACCAGAGGATATGGAGAGTCCATCTCAAGTAACCCTTGCTAGTCTTGGGCTAACTGAGGTTAACTGAGGTTAACTCAGGTTAACTCAGGTTAACTCAGGTTAACTCAGGTTAACTCAGGTTAGCTCAGGTTAACTGAGGTTAACTGAGGTTAACTCAGGTTAACTCAGGTTAGCTCAGGTTAACTCAGGTTAACTCAGGTTAACTCAGGTTAACTCAGGTTAACTCAGGTTAGCTCAGGTTAACTCAGGTTAACTCAGGTTAACTCAGGTTTGTCTAGGTTGACTCAGGTGGGTTCAGGTCAACTGAAGTAGCCAAAAGGTAATGAAAAATGATTTGATATGGCTTGAATTTGCCTTAGAAGTGATTGAGGTATTGTAGATCACTTCTAAGTGATGTAAGGCTGGATGAGCAAGCTGAAGTCACTCAGAGTCTCTTTGGATGGGGGGGTTAAAGTAATCCGGGAGTGCTAACCTTTTTTTTATTTTTTTGCAATATGCTGAGTACTAACTTACGGTGGGGGGAAGGCTACCTCTCTTCGTAAGGTAAGGTGGTAATGGCTGGGGACTGAGGCCACATTATAACCCTACCCCCTTGCTGTATTGCCATGCGGTTAGGCGTATCGAGGAAAAAGATATAATGATGAATTAATGTGCCCGAATACAACAGATATCATTAGAAATTGCTCTCAGGTCACTCAGAAATAACCTCCAGAACCTCGAGCAAGCCTGAAGTCACCTCAGCCAGCATGAGAGTGAATAATGATGAACTAATGTGCCCCGAATACAACAGATATCATTAGAAATTGCTCTCAGGTCACTCAGAAATAACCTCCAGAACCTCGAGATGAAGTCAAGCCAATATTGAATCCTCTTCAATCAATTCCAGTATTCAGTATTCAGTATTCAGTATCATATTATTCTATATATACAAATCATATTGTCAACAATGCGATGCAATCAACCAAGCCACGATCATCAACACTACACTCCCACAGATCTGGCATTTGGGCGGACAAGGAGGTTGAACCCCTAGAGCCTGTAGAGAGATCAGCAGTTAGATGGCAGGGAGGAACGGAATCACGTACATGGTTGTGCTTGGACCAGAGGTTAAACCCTAGGCAGTTGATGTTAGTAGTGCTATTATACAGAAAAAAATGGACCATACCAGCACAGCGGAGACAGAGACACCTGAAAGGAAGGGAACGTCAACGTTACTCATCACCACCTTGATGGAAAAAATACCTAGAAACAACGGATCTGAATTTTATTCTGTATATGGTTAGTTCAACAGCGTGCACATTTGAGAAAAGCACCAGCGTACATCTATGTACATCGATAAAGTTGGCGTCCAGATTGAGATTGAAAAAGAGGGAATGCGATCAATGGACTTATGTACAATGCGGGAGTGAACCTAGGATGAGCTCGGTAAGACAGAGAAATCACAGTATTAGAAATACGTACCAGCTAGACACCTATCTCGGCATTTTTGCCAGTATTGCGTTTGCCACTCTCATCGCTTTCCTCGGCGTCGCTCTCCTCACCGTCCACTTTGCCACCCGCACTGTTGTTGTTCACGTTGTTGCTGCTCTCCTCATCATCATCCACTTTGCCTCTCTCCGCGCTGTTGTCCATTTCGCCGCTCTCACCATTGCCCGCTTTGCCACTCTTCTTGCCGTTGCTTGCTTCGGAGCCCTCCACAACGATGTCCTCATCGGAATCGGAGTCTTCCTGTTCATTTTCCGTATCCGCTTGCCGTTTCTCCTCTTCTGCAACAAGGGCTTCTAGTGCAGCATAGTCATAAGTCTGTTTGGGGCAAATGTTGCTGTTCACTTGTCTACAGACTGTTGCGTAAATGCATCCAGTGAACAGATAGAGGAGACGTACTTCATTCGCACGTAGACAGACACCTCTAGACCATCAGCGTATTTGGGAGCCTCTTCCTCTATATCTGCCAGCGTAGCACAGATCGCATGATAACTAACAAGATTCCTCAGAACATGGCCAAAATAGCATAAAGGAGAGAACGCACTTGTTTGCATCATTCTTTTCTGAAAATTGCGACTTTACAAGACGTCCAGACGAATATTCACAAAGCACATGTTCGATCTAAATCGCCTATCAGATCACACAAGAAACACGGAAGAATGGACAAACTAGAGTAACGATGAACGCAATGAATCTGATGGGAACACGTTCTAGCTCGTTGAGTTGCCGTAGGATCAACCCATCTGTCTTTGACTTTTCGTCAAAGAGAACCAATTGAAGAATCTCGGGAATTAGATCGGAGCGGAAAGGGTGGCCAGTGCTTGTCGCTGTCTTCAGATCAAGCTGGTCATGGTGAAAAACTCTGTCCTTCAATAATCCAGAGACAAGACGAGACTTAAAGATTATCAGTCGGGCAAATGAAACAATTGGGAAACCGCGCACATTGTCACCAGATGCCAGTTGCAGTTTGGCACATATAAGAGGCCGAGCAGTCTGTCCAAAGTCATATCGTACACTGGAGCTAGCATAATTCGCCTGCACAAAATCAATGAGCAAGTAAGCACACATCAAACGCAATAACCAACATATGTCAGAGATCGTATCCGGAGGTCATAATATTCATCATCGCCGAATCGTTCAAAAGTTGCCCGCCTACGATCTTTCTCTGGTAGGCCAGCGACTACGTCCACGTAAGCAGGCTGGTGTTCAAGGTCTGTTGCAGGAAACATGTTTTTAAAACAAGTTTCTCTGCGGTAGACAGCCTTGGCAAGAGTAAGGAGCTCCTCAGCTTCATTGATATTCGCAAAGTCGGCCAGGACGACCTTAGACTTGCGCTTTCGACGACGAGTACCTTTCTTTTGTTTGCGAGGGCGAGTGATGTCTTTGACCATCATCTGAAGAAGGTGTCAATGATACGCAATGAGGAAAGAAATCCACATCTCACTGTGTCAATCGGGACAGCATCGTCTGCAATATTGTCCGCTTCTTCTTCATCGTCGTCATTGTCCGTTTCTTGCTCGGATTCTTCGACATCGGCATCCTCACCTTCAATATCGCTGGTGGCCTCATCAATCTTTCGTTTTAGCTTCTGATAATGTTTGTGTTGATCATTGTCGAAGCCATTGAAGGTGACGTCTTCGTCTACAAGGCAAGTTAGCAACAAAATGGATGGAAATGGAAAACAGAACCTGAGAAAGATGCGCCAAAGTCCTTCGGAGTAGCAGTCTTTGAGGCAATGGGGGACTTTGGAGCAGGAGCCTTCCCCTTTCGTGCAGGGGATTTCAAAGCAGACGCCTTCCGTGCAGAGGACTGAGCTAACAGGGTTTGAATTCAACAGATAGGATAACGAGAATGGAATGAATGAATACATCGGTCTTGGTCGGTGGAGTTCTGGAAAAACTATAAAAAGTTACAGTCAATTCAAGACGTTATTAATGAACAGGGAAGATGAAAAAGGCTTACAGAGTGAATTCATTTGACTGGCATTGAGCAAATATTACGAACCTCTGAGAAGAGGCATTAGAGAATTTTATTTGAACGAGGAAGAAGCAATACTATTGAGCTGCTTCTCTCCACAAGAAGTCCGCGACTGAGTTTCAGCGGGAACTGCGCCCTGTGCATACGCGTCGTTGAAGTCCTTTAGGAGGTCCTCACCAGCCGTTTTCTTATCATTTTTGGAGCTGGAAGGTACGGCGGACTTGCCCTTGTTGGGTTTCGGAAGCGAGGGAGACTTGACCTTGTCGAGTTTCGGAAGCGAGGGAGACTTGCCCTTATCGGGTTTGAGTTTCGAAGAGCTAGGAGCGGATGGGCTGGGCTTGTTCTTGGATTTGGAGCCGCTAGTGGAATTTCCACTATGGGTATTGGGACGCAAACCGGACTGCGTCTTACCCGTCGTTTTGGATCTCTTTGGTTTCAACTGAGCTGGATCGGGCGGACGTGTATCCTCATCGTCAAGGCCACGCTTTGTGCGGTTGCCCATAAGAAAAAAGAGCAAAGGAAAAGGAAAATGCAGAAGAGAATGAAGAGAAACAAAACCGCGGGTTTTATAGAAAACCAAGGTCACGTGACCGAAACTAAAGAACACGGATACGGTAAAAAATGGAAGAGCAGTTTAGCTGCCTGATACAGTTCGACCTCGAAACAGCGTTCTCCCACTACGTCCGAAATTGGTCACGCCAGGAAAGTTCGTAGCATCGCAATTCAATCTACGCGAAATGCAAAACCAACCCATCTCCAAAGATGCGTCGGAGTAGTGCCAAAGGCATTTCAATTGGAACAGCTGCATGAAGAGGAATCCATCGCTAACTGAAGTAGTTGGTAAGCCACTAGGAATAATCATTAGAATCAGAAACCAATTGTGAATCGAGATAACCTACCTCGACCGGGAATGTCGTTGCATGAACGATAACACGCTTGATGTCTGCCAAATCCTCATGTTGCTCAAGAGCCTGCACAATAGTTAGAATAACGGTCACAAGCTAAGACTAAAATACATACCCTCTGCATCAATCCAGCTTTCTCGCAAAGGTTGGTGATCCGTGGACGGTCGTAGTGCGTGAACATCTCATTGCCAAGGATAGCATCCGCGACTTGTGGGGCGTGCATGAGATTCATCTCCAGCACACGGGTTTGGAGTGGGCCTTGCTCGGGTTTGTTGTCCTTTAATGCATCGAGGAGGAAAGACGTCGCAAGCTGAATCATGTTTTGGGACATGAAGATATTGACGACGCGTTCTACATCAACCATAGGTCCCGCTTCGTCGTTGACAAGCTGCGAGGCGAATTCAGCACCCTTCTCGGGGTTGACACGCACAACATGCTGCAAGAGAGCAACATAGTCCGGACTGTAGCCAACTTTTTTGGCGTGCAAAACAATCTTCTCAATTTGCCCAGTCTCAGCAAAGCAGAAGGCGTCCTGGACAAAGTAAAGAGAAAGCAGCCCGTTGATAGATCCTGCAAGTTGCTTCAAAACAGAAGACGTGGAATTCGGCTGAGTACAGCCTGAAATTGGCGCGATAGCAAAAATGCTGAGCTATAGATTCCACTGAGAAACTGTCGATTGTCGCGGCTGAATAGCCTGCAAGTCGGGTCGAAAATGAAAAGGATTCGGCTGAGTACAGCCAGAAATCAGCATACCACGAGATGTGATGGTTTGGGAGAGAGGAGCTGCAGCAAACTAGGACAAACAACTCGCCCGCATATGATCAGCCAAGGCTACAAAAAACGCATTGAGAAAATTTCACGTCATAGAAGTACGCAGCCGATTGAACTCTAGTAATTCATGCCTCTCCAACCGTTTCCCACATTGCCAACTCGGTGAAGATGCCCATGTGCGCTCGCTTCAAGCTAAGCCCAGCTTCCAACAAGCCAGTGATTTTGTCAAGTAGCGTAAATGACTGACTACCAAACCACCAAGGTCTTCGGCATTATACAATGATATTGAGACTGGAGATTTGTGCTTAAATTCGACTTCAGTCAATAATAAGAAGAAAAAGTCAAACTGGATCTATCGTAACATGAGCGGTATTTAAGAGATGAGTGAATATGCAACTTACTTGGTCAATCAAGGCGCGGCGGTGGAGATTATCGGAAACAAGAACTTGGGCCCAAAGCTCAGGTTGGCAACGCTTCACGAGATAACGGGCCTGCTGCTTGAACATTGTGTTGTCGTTGGTGATGGCGATCAGTTCATTGTCACAGAATCCTTTTGCGTATGTGATATAAGCAAGGTAAGGATCCCGCTTCTCACAGAACTTTCCAACGACAAGAGGTTCATAGAGCTAAAGGTATAGTTGCGTTAGTACATGAGCAAAGGAAGGCAAAAGGGATGCACGTTGTTATCTTTCAGGAAAGCTTCCGGGTTGTTGTTACTGTTGATGTAAATCTTCGCAATCGCGTTGTAAAGAGCCGCATCCTGGCTCCCAGCCTGAACTCTCGCCTCAAGCCAAGGAAGAATCAACTTCAATCAGTTGCGTTGCTCGACTTCATGTACGAGCTCGGTGACGGGGAAGTTGCCAGTGACAGAGGCGAGGAGAGCCTTGATAGTGTTCTCATTGCAGTCGACATCCAACAAACCGCCAACCACCCGGGGTGTGCGGATGGAGTTGAGCCTCTGGACATACACCTCGATGAAGTTGGTGAAGTTGTTTTGGTAGAGATAAAGAACAAGGTCATGGAAAAAGTCGAAACGGTCGCAAACAATGATGAGGGGAAGCTGATCTCTGAGCTTGGCTTCCTTGAGGAAATTTTTGACCTTCTCCGGGTTATAGTAATTGCTTTCTCAACAGATGCGCTCGACTTTGCAAATCTGACCGGTCCTTGTGGCAGCTTGGATATACTTGAAATGTACCTCGGGGTCAGTGCTAAGATTGGCAATTGAGCCAAGGTAGTAGTAGACCTAATAAGAGTAAATGTCAATATAGAACACGGGGACAACCAGGAAACACACCCTCGAATGTCTTGTAGCTCTCAAACATCTCGATTAATTTAACAGGACCAAGAATATCAGAATATTTGGTGGCAATCTGGATGACCACTTGAAGGTTCTGGCGTATATTGACACGGAGCATTTCCTGAAGGCATGCCATTGACTGCTCAGTGGTCAAGCAACTGAAGTAGTTGGTAAGCCACTAGGAATAATCATTAGTATCAGAAACCAATTGTGAATCGAGATAACCTACCTCGACCGGGAATGTCGTTGCATGAACGATAACACGCTTGATGTCTGCCAAATCCTCATAGTGCTCAAGAGCCTGCACAATAGTTAGAATAACGGCACAAGCTAAGACTAAAATACATACCCTCTGCATCAATCCAGCTTTCTCGCAAAGGCTTGGCGATCCGTGGACGGCGTAGTGCGTGAACATCTCATTGCCAAGGATAGCATCCGCGACTTGTGGGGCATGCATGAGATTCATCTCCAGCACACGGGTTTGGAGTGGGCCTTGCTCTGGGTTTGTTGTCCTTTAATGCATCGAGGAGGAAAGACGTCGCAGGCTGAATCATGTTTTGGGACATGAAGATATTGACGACGCATTCTACATCAACCATAGGTCCCGCTTCGTCGTTGACAAGCTGCGAGGCGAATTCGTCACCCTTCTCGGGGTTGACACGCATAACATGCTGCAAGAGAGCAACATAGTCCGGACTGTAGCCAACTTTTTTGGCGTGCAAAACAATCTTCTCAATTTGCCCAGTCTCAGCAAAGCAGAAGGCGTCCTGGACAAAGTAAAGAGAAAGCAGCCCGTTGATAGATCCTGCAAGTTGCTTCAAAACAGAAGACGTGGAATTCGGCTGAGTACAGCCTGAAATTAGCGCGATAGCAAAGATGCTGAGCTATAGATTCCACTGAGAAACTGTCAATCGTCGCGGCTGAATAAAGCCTGCAATTCGAGTCGGAAACAAAAAGGATTCGGCTGAGTGCAGCCAGAATTCGGTGTGGCAAGAAAAGACGATCATTGTTACATGATGGAAGAACAAAAGACAGTCCGAGAAGTGGATTTGGACGACGTGAAGTACGATTTCACTCATGAGATGGTATGATACCGTATACCAAGAGACAGTCGCAATAAGGAAATAAGGATCAATGTAACTGAAAGAAAAGTAGCGTCAGTAAAGCTTCAAACCAGAAAATGTTTCATGAGCGTACCAATGCAAGAGGATGCATATTGGATGATTTCGAGCGGCTGAGTACAGCCTGCAAGAACATTCGACGAATCCACTTGAACGGGAAGCTGCATTTTCCAAACTGTGCAAGCAAGACTCGAAAAAGACGCTTGAGTATATGAGATGATTTTTGCACTTGGGTTTGGCTCGCTGCATTGCGATGCAATCTACGTATAAGATAACGTTAAGTTCAACACCTAACCAACTTCATTGTAGACACTTACCGAGCGATATAGACAGCAGAAAGCGCTTCAGCTGGGCGATCATTCTATCGCTGGAAAGGCGGCTGAGGACAGCCTGCAAGTTGAGTCGAAGATGAGCTTGGGATGGGGCTGAGTTTAGCCTAAATGAGATTGGAGTCGTTAGTCGATTGTAAGATGGTATTTGAAGCAAATGTGAGGAATATCTGAAGGCGTCCTGGACATAACGAGGAAAAGCAGCCTGTTGATAAAGGCTAAATACAGCCTGCAAGTTTCGAAACAGAAGGAATTCGGCTGAGTACAGCCTGAAATTGGCGCCAATAGCAAAGACACTGCAGTATGAATTCCACTGAGAGGCTGTCCTTGAAGATGATGTTGAAGATGATGCAATGCCAGTCACTGACCCTGGTGGAGGCGAGGTTGTGGTTGCTCTGGAGAATTTGGTTTCCGATTAGCAAGCGCGCACCGGGCCAAACAAAACCCTTGAAAA